>BMAV01003410.1:162719-260466 GCA_019973955.1 Trichonephila inaurata madagascariensis
AAAACCAAACCAAGATGTCCTTAGTATTTTCCAGCATGCCAAACTACAGGCCGACTAAATTTAAACTTCAGAAGTAATTACCGAAGGGTATATAACCAACTAAATTACTCAACCATGTCAGTATCTCAGATTCCCATGCGTCAGCAAAGAAAAGTGCCCGTGGAAAAGATTTCATACCAAAAGCAAACAAGTTTGCTGTTTGCCATCACGTCGTAATAGAAAAGACACAAACTCATTACCACAAACTCAAGACCACGGAACAACATTGGTGGGTGGGGAAAACAATTCACTTGAAAATTATTACTTCCAATTTGAATACCAAAAGAAAAGGATCTTCGCACCAAAGCGGGAGGGGACATTCGAAAGAATGGGAAAGGGGGAGGGGGGTCTTTTGCTATCCGAAACCGAAAACGAGTTTTCATTATCGATTCCGTAAGTGCATTTTTATGAGTTGCATTGTGAATCTTCGGAGACAATGCCATCTGCATTAATTAATGGAGGAGAAGTGTTTGGTTTGATGGGGTGGCTCTTTACTTATAATGGGTTTTTCTACGATTGTGTGGTGCTCAGATTCTCGAGCCGAGAAATTAGCACATGATTTGATTTGTAAATACATCGTTTACAAAAGGACCGGTGATTACCAGTTAGTGTCGTTTATCATTATTGTGACCGAGATGTGTAAATGAAGTAGGTGGCTACAATGGAAATGAATCTAGCTACTCATTTAGAAATAATACAGCACCTCGTTAGAGGGATGAAATAACCATTGTTTTCATAAAATGATGCTTGACGTTGGATTAAAACAGCACGGATATAAGAATTAGATGTGTTTCTTTTCTTTTCAGGCTACAACAGAGTTTAATTTCAGTTCGTGATGCTGTGTCGGAACATTTGTTATATTTAAAAGTATTTAATCCATATTGCAACACATAGCAGACAGGAGATTTTAATGTTCAGTGAATGGATAAGCCATATTTATCTAATTTTATTTGTGATTTCATAAATAATCTTTCATCTACTCTATTGTATTTGTTTAAGCACCCATGGGCATTTAAATTTTAGCCTGGCATACTTTACTAAAATTTTATACGATGCGTAAAAAGGCATAAAATTTCATTTAGCGTTTAGAAGTACTAAGCTATTTGCCTCGACAGTCTTGTAATCGAATTTTGAGTTTAGACTAGATATAGTCAATTAATGCAATGATGCCCAAATTTCTTCGCATTACACATAAGCTTCGTGAATCACAATTGTTTTAAGAATTCCTTTTAAGGAATATTCAAGTTTGTAATCAACGGAATAATAACATAAATTCTCACAAATGAAACAGAACTCTAGCAGAATGGATAGGTTACTACATTCCCATTTTGCAAAGATCGATAACTATGAATAACAAAATCTCAACAACCGTGAATACAATCAATAGTCGCAACTAATCTTCATAAATCAAATGTGCACATTTATTTTAATTACACCAAGTGACACTGAAGCTGCAAAACCAGGAAAGGCACGACAGAAAATGAAAAAACTCGACAAGAAGAGACAACAATGAATGAGTGGTGGTGGAAACAGCCTGAAAGCGGCGTTTAATTACATCCCAGATGTGTTCGGTTGGTGAGGTACCAGGGGAGGATGGTGGCTAGGGAAGCATCCGTACATCTTGCAGAACATATTGGCTGCAGCATGTCATCCCCATATGAATGAACCATTATTGTACAATGAATACGAACTAGAAGTTTCTTGCTTTCAAACGCATAGCCACCCATAATCATGAAGCCACGTTGTCGTGCGTTTATCAGATTACACCCGTCATCAAGTCGAGAATCACGGCAACTATCATTGGGCAAACTCTTCCAATATGAGATTCGTCCGAAAACACATCCTTGTGCCATTCCATGGTCCAGATCGCTCTAAACCAGCACAGTTGCCAGCAGAGTCGTGTGTGCTGTGGAGCCAACAGCAGTCTTTTTAACTGACGTCACCAGTGCAGGCCATTAGCGAACAATTGTACGGTATGATTCTGGTCAGTAAGGACGTATCAAAGGTGCCCAAACATGCAGCAATATGGATTGTAAGGCCACCATTGCTAGTCGGTGGATGTGTCAGCATGCTGGCATACATGCTGATATCGCTCTTGTCGCAGCGGTACCATTCAAATTTGCCACATATTTTGTTCCAAATGTCTTTACTACAGTCGGTGCTCAGAGGGCATTTCTAAGTGAAAGTCAGTTAAGATTGGACGAATGGATCCCTCTACCTTCTCATTTCAATCATGATGCCCCTTATAAAGTTGTCCATGTGCTGGAACTGCCTAAGATGGCGGCAGCCTGACCTCTGCTGCTATTACACGGCTTCTGAGATAAGTAAAACATTTCTACAATGATTTCAATCCCACGGATACAGTCCATTCTGCAGGTTCCTTTTCTTACATCTTCCATATGCAGCTAGGAAAACCGTAGCTTAAAACACTATAACCAATTATTATTTTCAATAAAGTTTGGCAATAAGCTTTATTAAAACAAACAGAAAAAGAATGCACAGAAATAAAACTTCTCGTTTCAACCAAATATGCAGTCATTGTTTTTCAATGGGATATACACATTATGAGATATACAGAGATAAATAATTATTTCATTAACATTTAAAGGAAGATGTTATCGAAAATACCGATTTTCAAAATTTCAATAGTCACGTAACCCCAAAAAATGGCCTTTTCTAAATAACAATTACGCAGAACTTACGTAACGAATACCATTAATCAAAAAGAAAATTTTTCGGAAAATGTTAAACCCACTGTACACGATTTGAAGCGAATTAAAAAGTAAATAAGCTATTACTTCATATTTAAATATTATCTTTCGAGTGAATTCTTGGATTTTTAACCCATAAAAATGTTTCTTTTTCAGCACTTAATATCCACATCAGGTACAAGAAAATAAAAACATTTTTACAAACAGCCACTCCGGAAGCTCTTTTACAAAAATGTCAAGAATCCTCATCCTATTTTTCATAACCGATGCAAATATTTGAAATAAAAAACACGGAATAAAGCAAACTCAACTTTAAGTGAATTTGAAGCGAATCAAAATCGAATCATAACCCTTATAAATAACTGCGCTATTCACCATAAATTACGCTTCTTTTAAAAACAACGAGTGTCAGTTAATCGTTTCAGATTTTTCCTTTCAAGCTCCCGAAATTGATTTATTGAGCTATTTTGGAGAACACTCGAAAAGGAATATTAAAATTTATTTTCTCATTTAGTTCCAAGGCATTAACAGCGGCAAATGGCGCATGTATGGAGTAAAGGTTGTGTTCTTTTATGTATTTATTTTTTGTGCTTTAAAAATGCATGTTTTTTCAAAGGAAATTCATGATGCATTTACTGAGTGAGAATCACAGCGGTGTTCATAGGAAGACTATAAAGCGGAGTAATACACACTGGCATAAATGCATACTAATGTAGAATTTAAGCTCTTTGTCGTAAGAGGATTTAGAGATGAGTAACTTATATGTCTGGCCTTTCAAAGTCAGGACAGAAGAAGAAACTATTTTTAAACAGAACAGCGTAGAAGTCAATTAAAATTTTTAAAAATGCAGCAACTTTCGAATAAATACTTTCTATTTGTAAGATAAGAAATTCAGTATTTAAGAAGGTTTTAAACAAAGAATATCTTTAGAATTGATTTCCATTTTTGTGATACGGCTAGGAATAATGTAATTATTAAGTCACAAAGTTAAAACTTGAATCAGTTCCTCTCTGGCTTTGTTTTTTAAATCTTGCTACGGAGATGACGGTATAATTAAGAAGGTTCATTTGTTACTTTAACAAAAGTCAAGTTAAATATGCTTCGAAATTTTCAATTAATCATTCGAAGCACTTTGATTGCTTGAAATATACTCAGAAAATGAAATGCTGTCTTTAAAAGAGTACATTAGCTGGATATTTAAAAGCTAAAAAATATGCCGATATGCAAATGACAAATTAGTAGCCAGCGGAAGAAACGAAAACACATAATTACGTTAGGGTAAAAAAATGACGCATTTCAACAAAAATGATTAAGCATTTTTTGAAACTATTTTCTTTGTTCAAAAATAATTTTTATCTGCAGTTTTCTTATAATAAAAGAAAAAAAATAAACTTACTTCGCTGTTATCCATATGATAAAATAAATAACCGTAATTTATTCCAGGAAGGATTTCCTAAATGGCTCACATGGTGCCTGATTTTTAGATTTTAACCATTGTCATGATTGTCTTTCTTCGTATTTCATTTATAAATAGATGCAGAGAGATTGGAAATTAATTAAAAGTACTGCCGTAAAATAAACTTTTGTTTTTAAGCAAAAAATGTTATTTCTTTAGTGAAAATTATTGACATAACGTATAATTCCAGCATGTAACACTCCCTCATAACATAATTCATAATTTACGGGTGCACGTTATACGCCAAAAATAAAAATGATAGCTTTAAATTAAAGCAAAGATGATCATAAACATTTCTTTTACATACATCTAAATACTGTTTATTTAATGGAGATGACATACCGTACCGACTTTCATTATTGAAAAGCATGAAAAGTTCGTCATATTTGTCTTCTATTATAGTTTCAGGCAAATCATCGAATTCTGTTGCATCTTCATCACCACTGTTACTTTGATCCATAAACAAATAATCATTTTCAGTTATGTTAGATTGTTAGCTATACTACATGTGTGTGTATGAATAAATGACTTTAAAATTACGTCAGTTTTAATTTCTTATTCCAGACTTTTATTATCCGCTCACTCCCTATGTCGATATTGGCATGACGCACTTGGCCTCATTTTGCTAATATTTATTAACTTCTACCCCCCATATCTTTCTTATACCTCTATTCTTACGCTTTAAACTTTTAGTTCTAGAAGTATACCGTTGTTCAAAAGCCTGGTATAATACTTTGAATAAATGACTTTCAAAGATGAGAGCATTGTATCTGAAAGTTCAAGGTTTCTTCATTAAAAAAAAAAAATGCGCGATATACGGCAAATATACGTAAGAATTAATAAGATGCAATTTGAAAGTATAGGTGCATGTTATAACGCTGGAATATACGGTATATGAAACTCATTTTTTATCTTAAGTTTCCCCGATCGTTGAATATAGTTACGTCCTTTTACAACACAAAATGTTGTACTTTTAATTTTTGCGTACTGTCCATCATCGACAGCAAATAAACCATAAAAAAACTTTCCACTTTGTTTCCAGAAAAGGCAACCATTATTTTTCCTTACTCATCTAAATTGTAAACTTCAGTAAATATACTCAAATTTAAAAACGAATACAAACCATAAATTGCATCGCAGTAAGAACCGATAACTACACATCATTTCCATTTCCACGACCCATATATAATGCACAATCGAAACGAATTGTCGAGGAATAAACAATGTAGGTTAAAGAAAACCATTCAGTTCATGGAGCAATATTATTGGCAGAGCTCCGTGCGCCAGATGTCGGTGTTACAACACTTCTAATCAAGGCTTAGCAAAATAATCTCCAGAATCAATAAGCAAGCGCAACACCAAATACTCATCTCAGTCCAATGAGCAAATTCCGCTTCCCAATAAATACCTTTGCGACCCAGGCGATTTATTTGACGCATTCTTCAATTTTAAATTCATTCTCGCGATGGGATCATTGATCGAAATTTTCACTTAAACTCATACAAGAACTAAAAGGTTCTTTATAGAATAAGAATTGAATGTTAGGAATGAAAACAATGTAAAAATTGAGGGTGAAGCACTGGTTCAATTGTCATCACAAATGCCAGGGCGTTAAAAATTTAATTCTTAATTTAAGTAAGTCATATCCAGATAAAATAATATCAACACATGGAATGAAACTGTAATTTTTTTAAATGTTACACGCCTATAAAAGTTATTCAGTTTGTATGAAGAACATTGCATCAGTACCACAAAATTTATTTGCATCAATTTATCTATTTCAATGTATGCAGCGCGATGCTGTGGTAGTGATTTTCAAGATACATGCGAGTCAGATAAAGGAGATGATAACAATTATTGTAAACAATGTTTTTGACTACTAGAAATCAAAGATGGATAATTTTTTTTGTTATAAAAGAAAAAAATTTGTAGGAAATTAAACTTCTGTCTTCGCCAAAATAATTCTTTAATTTTTAAAATAAGCTTTCATGGAATATAGAAAAAAAAAAAAGGTTAATAAATTCTAATGTAGTCATCTCGCTAGCTTTTAAAGGTCTAGCAATTTGTATTCTAAGAACCTGGTTTGTCTGATGATGTTACGATAAAAAATTTTGAGAACGAATTTTTTAATTAAAAGTTAAAAATTAGGAACTGACATCAAATGAATTAACATAAATACACAAAGTAACACGAAATTTAATTTTGTGGAAGTTATATTTATTATTTATATTTATTTCCTTATGGAAGTTATATTGTCACTCAATATGACAACCACAACAACCGACCATTTTTTTTATAAATAACAAATTTTTCACAAATACCGAAAATATGAGTATTTATTTAAACTTAGAAATGTAACAGAAAATTATCATTAAATATGAATAATTACAATCATTACCTATAATTATGAATCATGAATGAAAATGAAATCAAATTAAAAAATTAAAGTGAATGATAGAAATTGCTACTTTTGAAATCACCATTTTACAAGTTACTTAAAAAAATTACACTAAAATGGCGCTTTTACGACATAAGCTCATTTTAATAAAGAAAACCAGCTAACTATTTTGCTTCATTTAATTTATTCGATAATTGATGCAATTTTATCAATAAGTGTTGATTGATTATAAGTTAGCATATTTTTTTAACAAAAAGTTGCAACTGATTGCAAATCTTGAGAAATTTTTTTTCACAAATATATAAAATAAAATTTACACGATAAAAAAAAATTATTTTAAAACAACAAATTTTATACATTAAGCAATTTTACGTCCACCCCAAAGAAAAAAAAATCGAATTCTGAAAAAACATAATGATTAATAAAAACATTGTAATACAGACACTAAAGATATACATCCAAAACGAGGAGATAAAAAAAAAAAGATTTTTTTTTGTTAATTTTTTTAAGTCATAAAATAAAGTAATATATATAATAATAAAAGCAAATCTCACTTCGCTAGAACTAAACACCTGTGTGGGGAGAGAAAAAAAATCTTGGCACAATAAGAAAAGAGCGGGAAAAAAATTCCGCGTAATTAATTACTTAAACTCTTCTCCGATAATGAAATATAATGCCTCTTCTTTTTCAAATACTTTATTTGGTTATTTCTTCCACTGTAATATCGATTTCGAATGGTACATTCACCACTGCAGGGTAATTTAATCCATCTTGGACAGTATTTATCATTTTAGAAATACTTTTTATGCGGCTGTCCGTTAAGAAACAGAATCGTTTCTTTTCTTAATGTATAATAAAAGTAAAGTAGGGTGATAAAAAGATTTATATATGGAAAAAAAATTAAAATTGAAAGTAAGGAAAGGAAGCATAAGGTACCTTTTGTTCTTTTTCAATCAGCGGTGAAAGGATAAGAATAAGTTTTGAATAAAAAATATTAGAAATTGCTATCCAAATACACAAGTAAAATGTTCAAATAAGATAAAAAAGTTTTATCTTTTTCTAAAAGATTCTTCATGCACAATAATAATTATGTAAATAAAAAATTCACCGATCATAGGAACGAATTTTTTTATATACATATGGTTCTTTTAAAGTATCCCCTCTCTCCTAAATTAATTAAAATAAAAAACTTAAGATGTGCATAAGAAATGAAACTGGAAACATATTCTTGTTAGCAAATGAATATCTGAAGCTAAAATCCTATTCGTAGATTTGATCACATCATTGTTAAAAATGACAAAAACAGAATTTACCTTCGAACTGCATCAATTAGGAAAGGTTTGAACTCCTGTGAATACGCAGACTTTCATGAAGAAAATACAGTCCAAATCCTAAAATGATACATACATTTTAATTTTGCATGTTTTGATCAAATATATAATCATAAAAACTTGATACTCATTTGCTCAAAATTAATTTTCATTCGTTTTTTACTAATATATATATGAGAGAATTTTAGGTTAAACTATACATATTTTAATTAAAGGGAAAAATATTCAAGAACCAATTTCCGAGTGAAAAAATCTCTGGGCGATTCCAATAAACACATCCAACAATTTTATAGATTTTAGATCTTATTAAAGATTTCATTCTAAAACATTTCTATTTACTTTCACATACATTACATACACCATTTCCATACTACATTATTTACAAAAATAATACTGCTAAATAACAGTTCAAACACAATTTTTAATTGAAAAAAAAATTTAATAAAACTAATTTCAGGCTTTGAGGAAAGCACTTAAAATTGAAATAAACAAAACACGAGAGTTAATATGGAATAAATACGTTGAGTCCTGCCTCAAATTTTATATCATATAAATATTTCAGATTCTTATTTAAAAATATTCGGTGCATTTTTTCACCAAGCACGCTAAAAAATTCTAAATTAAATTTAAGAAGGGAAGAAAACATTTCAGACAATTTACTTACCACAGATCAAAATGGTTCCTATGAGTGTAGCAATCTTACAACTATTAAAAATCGTACTTTGATCCGTTGTTGCAATTATTTAAATTGATACTAAATTACTAAAATAAAGCGCTAATCAATTAATAAATTTTTTTCACTCAATTTAATCTATTTGAAAAAGCATAATTGAAACTCTAATTTGAATGAGAACCTTGCACGTAGCGCAAATCCCGTCTTCTCTAACTTCTTGTTTGATAGCTCGATTCTTTCACGTAGCTAGCAATCGACATCTACTTAAGCTGCAAGTTTGAGTTTGAGTTTTAATGGCGCAAGGGCCAACTTCGGCCAAGCTGCAAGTTTAACCCTTATCTAACTCCTTGAGCCGAAAGATGACCTTGATCCCATAAATTTACTTGAATTTAAACCTCGTCACAAATAACCTTTTTCAATTCATACTATTAGTTCACTCTCTCTATATACATATTTATTTATTTATATAAATATCTTGTTCAAATTTCCAATCGTTAATAAAATACTTTTTATTCATCCACTAAATTTCAAATACATTTTTTAAGCTTGTAGTAGATGATACTTGGTGTTAATACAGTTTTTTCAAACATTAATTCATTAATTAAATTTTAAATTTATTCTGCATTATTTCTGATAAAGTTAGAAACAGCACCAACAGATGGCGCCAGTAAGTTTTTCAAATGAATTTTTTTAAACTTGTAGTGGTGGATGACACTTGATGTTGAAACAGTTTTACTTATTTATTTTTTTTTTTCGAAAATTTATGTTTTACGTTATAGTAGAAATAAATGAAAAGAGCATTAAAAAAAAAAAACATCCAATTATTCACAGATATTATTGCTAAGAAAAACACCAGCCTTGCAATATCTATCCATTCTAAGTGCTACGCTAAAAACTATTACCGAAAATGAAAATATATAAAATGAATTAAACTATAAAACTTCAAAACCATTTTGTTCCCATTTTGTCTCGCCAAAGTACTGGCAGTACAAAACTACTAGCCTCTAAAAATACAACATTACTTCTTCTTAAAGAGAAAAAATTACCTCTCTTTAAGCGATTCAAAAGAAAATGAATACTAAAAAAAGCGACCGTGCCTCAAATATAATCCTACAGTTCATAAAATAGTGAAGGGAGAGAAGAAAGAAAAATGCATAGAAAAGTGCATTTCGCTGTACTCCAACTCGCTTCAAATATTCACCAAACTCAGTTCCACAATTTTCGCGTGACGATATCGGTTCCGGGGATGCAGGAAATATATTCACGCCGTTCAAACACCCTCAGCGGGAATACTTTTTTTCATCCATTCCATAAAAGTCTATTTGAAGAAAGAGAATACCAGACTTAGAACAAAGTATAAAATTTTACAGAATAATATTGAGAAAGTTCTTAGACTGTTTTATAAACGTAAATGGGAAGGAAACCATTCGTACCGGTAGCTCAGTAAGAAAACGACCGGATGTTGTACGAAAAATTTTATGTTAGACGCCAGATAGTAACAAAATTTCTCAATAAAACAGAAACATTTTACTTAACATCTGGGTAAGTTTAAATATTTTAAAAATTGAATATATAGACATTTTTATGAAAACGAAGCAACATAACATTATTATCATTATTTTTATCACAATTTTTAAGCCATTAAGTTGTTGTGAATTTAAAAATGTTAACTCAACTTGGAAATGATGTAGCACTCTTAAATGTACAAACTATTAAAAAAAAATTACAACTGAAAATATAATTTCCAAAGAAGTAACATAAAATCGTAATGAATATTACGTGAAGCCAAGATAGCAAACTAACAACCATATTAACAGCTTGGATTATTTATAAAATTTTCATAATGCGTGGATCAAATATCTTTTCTATCATTAAGAGCGTTCACAATCCTACAATTAGTCTTAAAAATGCCCCCAATCTTAGGAATACTGATTTCAAAAATGATAATTCCAGAAATAAAATCGACACCTAATCCCTCACCCCAAAAATTTCTAATTCATTATATCAGAAAAATCCATAGATCTATAGTGGAAATTTTCCATCATAAAAGAGCATATATAAATTAATTTATCGTTTAATAATTTCGATTGAATGTCTAAAATGAACATAAAGGCTGTTGGGGACGGACCTTGCAGTTTTGAACTATGGTTAAGTAACTTAAGATAGGAATTAAAAACAACCTGTTCTTTTAATTCCTATCTTAAGTTCTTAGCTATTATCAAAGTATAAAATTAAGGTTATCTTAAGAACAGCCTGTTCTTTTAATTCCTATCTTAAGTTCTTAGCTATTATCAAAGCTATTAGCAAAGTAGAAAATTAAGGTTATCTTAAGAACAGCCTGTTCTTTTAATTCCTATCTTTTAAGTTCTTAGCTATTATCAAAGCTATTAGCAAAGTATATGATTAAGGTTATCTTAAGAACAACCTGTTCTTTAGAAACAAATCTTCCAAAAAAGAGAGAACACCTGAGTTCATAGTCTGTCAGAAGCCAGTTCTTAGCTATTCCGAATCGCTTCTTTTACTGTCAAGGGCAGAAGGCACAGTGCATGAATATTTAGTTCTTTTTTTTTCCGGTTCAGAACTAATTACCCTTTCTCTTCAACTTTCCAATAATTTATAAATTAGTTATCTTTTACAGACAGAACAACTCTTTAAAATTAGGAAATTTTTAATTCCAAATAGTTAAAGATATTTTAAAAAGGAATAATATCTCAGACGAAGAATATATCCACCATTGTTTCTTGATATAAGAAACATATATCAGCACTTTTCAACATCGAATAATCCCAATTTTTAAAAATTCTAATGTTTTTACTAATAATTTTTTAAGTGAAACAATTAAATTCATTTCATAATTAGAGCATTGAATATATTAACAAGTATTTTTATTACAAAAAAAAAATCCATATCGTAATTGATTTCGACATTCAAATGGAATTTATTTTTTACTTAAATTTATTTCCAAAATTAAAAAAAAAAAAATTCCCATCTTTTATAAATGGCGAAGATGAAAACAGAATCGGTATTCTATTGTTATTTTCCACATCACACTAATGAAAAGGCTTTGAAACCCAAGAGAATCAACATACATCAAACCATTACACTTCCAAAAAAAATATTTCATTAGAACAATCAAAACAATTTTAAAGGAAAAAAAAACATTTTTAAATAATATGAATAGCACTTAAATCTAGTCAAATAAAGGTTTTGTTTTCCCTTAAAATCCATTTTCGAATGAATGCATGTTCAAAAGTTAGCTTATACAGAATATCAACTAAGAAAGGTATATCCCAAAACGTATTTATTACTATTCAAAGTATATATTCCTTAAAATCGCTGAAAAAACAAAGACTATCAAATAACTAATGCCTTAGAAAATTATATATATTGTAAGGATAATTAAATTAGATTATAAAAATTAAATTCCCTATCTAGTAATTCACTTTTATATTACCTCCTCACCTCTTCAAGTATCAAACTAATGACCCATTTATTTATTCCGAACATATGGCCTAGCCAATAAACATGTCTAATTCCAGATCGTTATATTTAATAGCCCTATATGTCAGCATTAACTTTCAAGAGCACTCATGGACACCGCGATCGGTGTTTAAGTGTTTAACCCACTTAAGATTATTCGGTGGCGTTCTTACTCTCTCTGCCTCTTGCGTCAGATGATGTGTAACTTTGATCAAATAAAGACCTTGTTAAAAACTAAGTCTGTTTCTGACTTTAAAATCATATATATATATATATATATATATATATATATATATATATATATATATATATTATATATATATATATATATATATATATATATATTACAATTCTCTACAAACAAGAGATCAACATCCAAAACAATAACATTCGACAAACACATAGACAGCAGGAAAATCACACAATGAAGGACAAAAGAGAAATCCAGATTATAAATATAAAATGGATGCTGCAGTGTTATGAATATTACTGACTTAGGACAGCTATTATATAAAAATAATTTATATAAAAGTGGGTTGAACATGTTTTTGCCAGCCAACCTTCCCCTTTTGTAAATAACACTGAGCAAAACCAATAGGAAATAATGGATAGGAATATCTAAATCCATTACAAGATAGAGGTAATTTACCTAAAAATTACACTTACAAATACAAAGCCCGCGCTAAATCTGAGTGCAAACATTAATTTATTGCCAGATTCTATACCCTAATACAGATTTAAATCAAAAGAATGGCTGAAATGTAGACTTAACAAAAGAAATAAAAGAATGGAAATAAAATTAAAAGAGTTGCATATTATAGCATAACTATAATAACACCAAAGTAAATATGAATAAAATAATAGTAAGTAATTTCTAATCTAATATTAGATTATGGAGATAACTATAACAATAAAATATTTAAGTTTATAGTAATAAACTATTATCACAATCTCAGAATTTTAATCCTAACTATTTTGAATAGCTTTATTTATATAACTATTAATAAAATTAATTGGGTATTTATGATTTAAGCAATATTTAGTAAAATGTTTATAGTTATTTATAATGTCTGATTTTTGACACAAAAAAATATATATATATATATATATATAATTAAATCAATTCCTACTTAGGTCAACAAAGAAAAATTTTACTTTAGTTACTTTTTGTCAAATAATTACAATTAATATAAATATATTTATACATATGACAGAATCGCAATATTAAGTGGCAAAATAGAAAGCGAATTTCCTTGTACTAATCAATGTATACTGTCGCCATCTATTGTCTTTATTCGGAACAAATTTAACTTTTTTCTCCCATATAAAACTAAAATTTATTAATTAAATTTAATGAATGAAGTAATATTTGAAAAAAAAAATGTATTAACATCAAGTGTCATACATTGCAAGTTTAAAAATATATATTTGAACTTGAGTGGATGAATAAAAAATATTTTATTAACAATTGAAAATCTGAACAAGATATATATATAGGGGAGAAGTGAACTAATAGTAGGAATTGTACGAAAAAGTGATCTTGAAATACCATTCAGGTTATGGCATTACAGAAAAAGTTCTATGACCTTACACATCAACATTTTAACAACAAATCCATTATTCCCCAACATCCATTGACCAACTGCTCCCCTACACTTTTCCTAGGGTGCACCACGGATTTTTGAAGCTTAACGTATCATTCTTCTTGAGGTGATAACACCCCACAACACAAGTCCCAGATAAAACTTCCTGCTATGATGAGACTTCTCCGGGACTATTTCTTGAGATCTGAAGATAACGGATACAATTTTATTTATTTTGCTTCATCGCACTTCTTGCTTCGATGATAAATTGAGATTTCTTCCTCTCAGTTCCTTGTGGGGTGATGTGCGAGATAAATGCCGCGAAAACTGCAATTTTTTTCCCCTTCTTTTCTCTCTCTTCCGTTTAGCAGATAACATTTTCTGAAGTAATTTCTTTAAAGAGCATTACTCCGGTGAAGCGGCAAATGTAAAAAGAGAAAGATGATTGGTTGAACTGATGGGAAGTCCAGAAGGTTTCGGATTGCTAAGAAAAATGATTGGTTGATTCTTTTATACAATAAAAAGATAATAAATTGAAGAGTAATTATTATAATCATTAGAGGAGCGGATGTATTGAAACAAG
Source organism: Trichonephila inaurata madagascariensis (assembly GCA_019973955.1). Classification (NCBI taxonomy): domain Eukaryota; kingdom Metazoa; phylum Arthropoda; class Arachnida; order Araneae; family Nephilidae; genus Trichonephila; species Trichonephila inaurata. Next base: position 176,974 of record BMAV01003410.1, read on the forward strand.
TTAACCGCGAGTTTTAAGTAAGTAAGGGAACTTAACACAAGAGTTTTAAATTTTAAGACAACTTAATAATTCACCAATTAGTATTGGAGAAAATCCATTGCAGGAAGAAAAATTTCATTTAGATATGAATTGAACGATATAAGTTTGATTTAATTTAATAAATCATCTACATTACACACATTCACAAGAAACTAGGCTATTAGAAAGTATAAAATGTCTTGTGAGCTTCACGGTAGCAGTTAGAATCTTGATTCTATAAAAATTTTATGAAGAAATATAGCGACACATTATTATTTTAGCGGTAAGCAATGAATGTAAGACCGGGTGGGCATTAAGTCGATCGCGATCGACTGGTGGAAGGCCAAGGCATTTGGGGTGATCGCCGGAAGAAAAGCAGTTAGCAATTTTACGGAAACACTAAAGACTGTTTGACAGTATGCAGACTAAGTCTTTTACTGACTGTAATTACGAGAACTAACTTAACCTTTTATCTACCGACGGTACTTAAACGTACCACTCACTTTAAAATTACATAGAATAACCGTTTTTACGAATATTCTGACGATACTTAGCAGGAATATTCTTTGAAATCCACTCTTCGAGATATATGGTAGCACGGGTTCTATGATGACTATTTTAGCGGTGAAGGCGAATAGTTTTATAGCAAAAATTGCGTTTTCAGCTGACGGCGTATTTAGCGGGTTGCGAAATTTGTCATTTTTGTTCCGAAAATAGTTAATGCCAAAAGGTAAGAGCCTAATTTTCTTTGTATGTTAATGAAGGCCTTAGAAAACGATTTGACTATTTATTTTAAGTGAACAGTGTGTATAATTAATTTTACAGTTGAATATCATCAATTAATTAATTAACTCTAGCTAATTAAATTTCTCAAAGTTGAATATTTTGTTTACGTATATCAGTTAATTTTCAATGTAGTGATTAAAAAAAATTTTTGCATGAAAAAATCTGCAGTAAATCATAATGCGGAAAATAAAGGGTTAAGAAGAAAATGTTTTTAATGCATATTTTGAATTGTTTGCTAATAAATGCATCATTTGATATTATCTTTTTTTTCGCTATTATTATCAAGATTGTAGCTTGCGTTTTTTTTTTTAAAAGCAGTTTTGAAAGTGTGAGTTTTTTATTGTAGTTATGCAGGTGAGTACATATTCTGTATTTATTATTACGTTATAATAATTATTGTAGATCTTTTTCTTACCTCACCGCAAATACGCCACTGCGTGGACAGAAACACCTTAAAAATTAGAAGTAGCCCGTTCCCTAAAAAAATCTGCCCACCCCTGATTAAGAGGTGCCAAAACATCCTCTGATTGGGTACAAAGGAAACGCCGACAGCGCCAGTACCTCGGCTAAGATACTTTTCTCCCATCAAGAGTATGTTGAAGTCGGGAACATCGCAAAGTGAAGCACCTTTTCCTATCCTAACCGTGTGATTAAACTAATTTTTATAAAACTAATTATGTAAAAAAAATGTCTGTGTATTTTATGTAGCAATTGTTTTACTGTCAATTAAATTCTGATTTGTACAAATATTTGGTTTCATTTCAATATTGTTTTGCTTTGTCATTTATTTACATTTCAGTTAGCCGTGTATAAACTGTAGTATCGTGAGCCTTCAGAATGACTTCTTTTCTTGACAGAGAGAGGGATCCTGCAGCTTTTAACCAGAAGGCATTTTAAATACAAAATAATTTAAAAATAACGCATTATTAATTACTCTAAGCTTTACAGCCTTTCGATGGAGAAAGGTTCAAGTCCTGATCAATGTTCGTAGATCTTCAGATGATCGTCTCCTAGGTGCGGCTACCCAGCATAATCCATCCCCGTCTCGTAGTTCCTTGATTTTTTGATCCTTTCGAGTGCAGCTACCCTCACAACCCTTTTCGCTTATGTTCGAAGAAGAAGAAGCTCCTCGTTTCCTTTCGAACCAACTTTTTGAACCCCCTGAACGGGCCTATTCTCGCTCCTAATAGTTTCTCATTGGTGAACATCGCAAGTCTGCACTCGGCATCCTTCGTCTTAGTCCCACCTCTATTGGTTCTTTGAGACAATAAGACGTCGCAACTGAGATCAAATACATTGCCGTGTCTCGTACACATTATGGAAGGCTATCAATCGACCTGTCACTGTGACACTCGAAATACCCCCTGGGTATGTCTTCCTCACTACAGGCAAACATTCTTATCATTCAAATACTTCGCGGCCCACATGTGCGAAGGAACGATATAATAGATAGCTTGTCCAACAACCATTTTATAAATCGTTGTGACTAAAAGCCATCTGGGTGTCGGAGAAGGAAGATGTGTGGTAACATTAAAACCGTTTCCAGAATCGACTCAACATCTGTTTCACCCTTAGGCACGAGAGAAGAATACGCAGACCCCTTTTGAAGAATACAATGCCTATCTGGCCATTCTTCTCACTCCCGTGCCTCAAAATTGACAAGTATTGTCATACTATGTTCGTCTAATGAGGGGATGCTGTAAAAGCCTTGCTACAGGGTGAAATATTTCCAGACATCATTTTCCAAGATTCAAAATGAATGTGTTCATTCGAGAAAATTCAAATAGGACACTAATTCTCACCAACAGTTATAAAGACTTGGAAAGTTTCCTAAATAAGAACAACAAAATAAATATACTTATTGTTTCTATCCCACTACTTCTAAAAAATATGCTACGAACATTTTGCTTTAAATGATATTTACTTCGATATTTTATCTTTAATGCTTTGTAAAGAATTAGCATATAGACATGATTTAAATGATGAAGAAGGAAAGCGGCAGGTATTCAGCTGGATTTTCTTTTGAGTGATAAAAGATGGAATTGCAGAAAAATGGAGAAAAGGGGATTAACAAGATGTCAGAAAGAGATTCATGATTTGTGTCGTGTTTATTTGTAAATAATGATAAACAACGGGAGTCTTTTTAATTAGAAAGATATGGGATCGTAACAACGCCGATTATATTTGTTTGAAAACAAATCTCACAGCAATGTTTCGCTGGGACTATTCTTGAATATTTCAGACTTGCATTGACAAGCCGGTCACGGCACTACGCTAACGCGGCCAGAATGCTTTTAAAAGATACGCCAAGGATGAAAAATATTTAGACTATAATAGCAGTAGAAAAAAGTGATTAGTTAGATTCAGGTGGTCAAAGATACTTACTTTTATGTGCTGAAATAATGAATTTATAATTAATAAAAAACAAAATCTAAACAAAAAAATTTTCAAAAAAAATAAATAAATAAATAAATGAATAAACAAAGCTACAAATCTTAATAAAGATTTTTTTTTTTTTTTGAGAAAAAATCTAATTTAGTGATTCTTTTTTTAAAGAAACGAGGAGAAAAACTATTAGACTTTAATACTAAATGTTTGTGAATTTGAGACGTAAAAAACAACTTTTTTCTACAAAACAGTACATTCGGCAGTTCAATCAATTGTTGAAAATATATAACAAAAACATATTGCCATTACGAGACTTACAGAAAACGTAAACAAGTTCCCATTTTGTCGGTAGAGAATTACGAAATATCCGACAAATAGGGCAAAAAATAAAATACACTAAACGAAGTTTCTTAAAATAACTATACGAATAGCTCTTATAGAGTCGACAAAAGAACTTGGAAAAGAGGCACAGCTTCTGGCGGAACAACTAATAACCGAAGGCTTTCATAATGTGAGAGGGGCACGAAATGCTTTTCTGAAAGACGCAAAAATCTTGTTTTCAAGTATGCATACTCTTTCAAGAACGCTTATCGGGTCACTTGAAAAATATTACAGAAAAGTTTTAGATAAAATCACTTACAAGAACTTTCGTGGGGGAATTTAAATTAAAAAATGTAAAGTGGTCGTCGAGTCAAGCTTCAAATTTTGATTATTCTTCCTAACTAGCGTAAAGAAACTTTAGGAGTTACATATGTAGAAAAAAGGATAACTTAAAACGAAATTTCAAAATATTTTCTATGAAATATATAACAGGAAAGTATGCACTAATTAATATAATATAAAATAAATTCCTCAAGAGAGGATAATATTCTGTTATCGTTATTTATCATAAATAACGATTTAAAAAAAAAACATTTAAATCTGTTAATAGGGAATTCTGAAAAATAGCAACACGGATTTTCGTAAATTATCCTAGTTCCATTATACGTAAACATTTTCTTAATGACATGTTAAAAGTACGGGGTGGGGGCTTAGGTAAACATAAAGCGTGCAAAAGAGTAACAAAAGAACGTTTTTAAATCTCACGCACGTCCATGCTGTTGTGGCTTAGTCCACCCCTCCCTGCTTCAATCATTTACATTTATAAGAAAAAGCGAAGGTTTTTAGATAGAAAATGGCGTCCACACATTTTCAACTTGTGAATTCTATTACTATAAAGATACATTATGTCTCGTTTCCGAAGACGTGATTCGCCCCTTCAAACAGTCGGAAGAACCCTTTGAGAATCGAATCATAAAACGCGTTTTTCCCCTCCCAAATATTCTTTCCTATTTTTTTCTTGGCTTGCATTTTTCTTCTGTTAGTTATTTATTATTTTATAAATCTCCTTTTTGAACCCTGTGTATTTGAACTTCTGCATTGAATATCAAGTACTTTTGGTTATTGAAAAAACGAGGAAGTTGGGGAAAAACAAATTTTCTGTTTATTTAACGTAGGTATCAATATTCAATTTCATGCAGTAGAAAATATGATAAGAAATATTACAAATGATAGATTGTTCGTCGACGTAAGATATTAAGCAATAAATGATGGAAAATTATATATTCGTAAGCAATGAATAATATCAAATATATATATAATGTAAGTATATTAATATATTTATCTCAATAAGAAGTTAGTGGATATTACTAACCCTAGATGGGAAGGTACTTACAATTTTTATGCTGAATCACATACTTAGTAATAGTTACCCAAACCCCTTTTATTGAATCCAAAAAACTGGTTACTTAATCATTCCAGTGATACTTTGATAATGCAAAGCACATTTAAAAGGAATTTTGACACCCAAAGAAAAGGATGGCTACAATAGTAACATATTTTGCAAATGTAACATTATTTTAGAAGAAACTATTATATTATTGCGATGCTTGTTTCATACAACCAAGAAAATCAATTCTAAGAAATAAAATTCTTTTTTAAACAGGTCTTTAAACTTTTTAAGGTCGAAATGCAATAGTTTCTTTTTACAGTCACAGTATTCCATAGTTATGAAACTTTCAAAAGAGTTTGCACATTTTTAACCTTTTACCGCGTGACTTTTTTCAAGCGGTGATATAATAAAATTTTGAGACAGAGATGGATTTAAGAAAAGGAATTAATTGAGCTTATTACGCAAAATTATTTTTATTTTTAAGAAATTAAGATTTTCTACATATTATTTCCCATGAAATTTAGGAAACACAGATCAGTACACAGAAAACGCAACAAATTTATGACATTGGTTTGAAAATACTACAATAATTAAAATGAAATGTAAATTAGACATGAAGATGACCAATAAAGAGATAAAAGTGATGCATTTGGTGGTAAGTATATTTACCCATGGCCTGGTAAAGGGTTAACAAACTTTTTTTACGAAAGCATATCAGTGGCGTAAAATACACCCCCTCATCGCGGGGGGGGATTCAGGCTCCTAAAGGGCCTAAAATTTGACTTCGCACGGAAACCGTAATATTCACCGTTACGCCACTGAAACAAATGATATGTAGAGGAAATATGTGGTGTAGGGAAGCCATGGCGATTCCACCAAAGTACATGGGAGGAGTTTTATATTGAATTTTGATTATGTTTGTTGCACATGATAACAGAGCCATCAATTGGGAAAAATGCATATTATTTAGGTGTAATCAAAATTACTGGATGGATATAAAAAGAAAACTGGAAAATTATGGATATATATATAAATATATCCAAATTTTAGATATATTTATATATATCCAAATTTATTGGATCCTTCGCAAATAACCCAGAGTGAAAATTCTAGAGTAGAGAATGAAATAAGTTAAACAAACATACATTTTTGAACGATTTAAGTAAATAAATAAGGCACAGATATCAATAAATTAAGACAAAATCTCATTTATGAAACTATCAAAACAAAGTTTTTTTTAAAAAAAGAAATTTCATCTACACTCACATGATCTAGAAAATAAAATAAATCAATTTATTTATTTATTTTTGGATATTAGTAAGCTAGAACCATTTATTTACAGAGAGAAGAAGAAGAAATCTACTTAAAAAAAGAAACGTCGCCAAATTCTTTTTACCCAAGTTTTCGCTTTATCATATCCTAAAAACCAACCTAAGCCACTTTTTTTACACCATCAGCCCCGTTCCTCCAATCCTTGCTCATATATAACTTCTTTTTCTTGACCTTATTTTCCCACTCCCACCTCCCTTACAAATCAAAGAAATTGATCCAGAAAATCTCTGAGGTTGAAAGATAAATTTATTTATTTATTTATTTAACAGGATCTTTTTTCATTCCTTTCCCTCTACCGCTTGGAGTGGACATTTTTATTAGGTACTGGACCCTATAAGCGGGTGAAAAAGGGATGGTCTTAAGACAGGTGACCATCTTGTACACTACTGGGCAAAAGGAGAGAGAGGGGGAGGAAAAGTATGTCATAAAAAAAGTAGAATGTGTCAGCAAAAAGGGGTGGGGAAGTGTTCGGTGGTTCGTTTTCGTTGTTGACGAATGGAATGCAGTAAGAAACAAACTGTCATTTCTATAGCTAAAAGGGAAAAACGAAGTTTCAATGTAGTGATGAGAGAGGGAAAAAAAAGGGAACAAAAGGAAGGGAAGTATCTGGAATAAAAATGGAACGTAAGCATCATTTCATTGCAGCGATATTTCCGACTGAAAGAAATGTGGAGTAAAGAAAACTGGTAAAGTCATCAAGTTTCTTAGATTTCCAAGTTTTTGTTTCTCTACGATCATACTTCATCTAATGAAAAGCTGATTTTTTCTCCTTTCTATGGCTTTTTCCCCTTTTTGATTCCATGCATTTTATTCAATCAGCTGTTAAAAGAGCTAAAAGAGGAGCAAAATAAGTTACGGATCATGTTTTCCTTTCTCCTATTTCCTAGGATAACAATCTTACAAAAAGTCTTCTCTTCAATTTGTAAAGCATTTTTCGTTCATAGACCCAGACGTTAGGTAAGATAAAGATATAATTCGTTGAATTAAAAATAAATCCGCTCGCATTTATAAATATCAGATTATGTATTAAGCTCTATCAAAGTATAAACTTCCTTTCTTTTTTCTTCGCTACGGAAAGAAACGAGATTTTTACAGAAAAATGCATGATACCGGTAAATATATGTGGTGCACTAAAATATCTTTTGATTTCTATCTCAGCAATTTAAGCTGCAAACGTTGCAGTATGACAGCCAGGGTGGATCTCGGCAGTGGCGTAAAGTCCACCCTCGCATCGCGAGGAAGTAGGCCCAAAGCCTGACGGACGCCAAGTACGTATCCTTTGTAAAATTCGGTTTGGGGCTCAAAGCTTGACTTTGTAGGGAGGGCGGGGGCTAGTATTCTTGGTTACGCCACTGGATCGAGGTTATATGGAGCGAAAGAAAAATTATTGTTAATCGGTACCTACCAATGTTGAAAAGATATTCTACGACAGTGGTTCTTAAACTGTGGTATGTGGACCCCTGGGGTGGGGTCTCTAGCACCTTTCTAGGGGTCCACGAAGATCTGTGGAAATATAGAAAGATGTTCCACACGCATATCCTAGACTCTAGATCACTAAACTGCCCTCAGTGAAAAGATTTTTCAAGAACAGCTACTTCAATCAAGAATATTAATTCAGTTTTTATTGTTTGCAACAACATAGTAACCATTGCTACAGCATAGATTTTTTATTTAGATGTTTACTGCTTCTTTAAAGGGAAAAAAAGAAAGTAGTAAAAAAGTCTGTATAGGTAGCTGAGACAGAATTATTGAGAAACCTTTAAATTCTAAATCATACGTTGGGTAACAAGGAGAGGTGTTCAAAATCTTGGGGTTTCACGTTGTCAGGCTTATAACATAAGGGGGAGAATAGCGATCGAAAGTTTAAGAACCGCTGTTCTACGGTACGGAGATTAGGAGAAAAATAATAATAAATAATTTTTAAAATTTCCTAATACCTCAAAGGGGTTGGATTTTCGAAGAAATGGAAAAAGACTTAATTTCGGTTCAATGATTTTAGATTCAAAATAAAACTATTTATCTATAAAATTAATAATCAAAAATGATTATTGATAAGTAAGCGCTGAGCAGTACAATGTACATTATATAACATGTAACTCTCTGCATCATCGAATCAGTCCGATTCCAGCTTTATCGTAAAGAACAATTTCGACAGTAAGTTTTTTAAAAAATTTAATAGTAAAGGAGCTGTTAACTGTACCTTTTCTTTCCTTGTAAATATTCAGTAGGTGTTCTCTCATCGCAATAAATGGTAAAAAGGACTAAACTAATTGTTTTTCGTTAATAAAAATTACTTTGACTTTTTACCATAAAAAAACTAAAGCATTGAAACTCATTCCCCTTGTGGCATATTAAACATAAAAACGGATTTTTATTTTATTTCTCCTTACATATACAAACAAGAGAACATTTTTTCCGCATAGGTAGGTTCTGAAATTCTATCCACTGTAATGTCGACATTATTTACGTTACATTTCGAAATTCAATGCATGAAGTCCAATATTTAAACGATATCATAAATGCACAAATAATTTCTGTTACCACTAACACGTGCGCACATCGTTATTCTATATGGAATAAAAAAAAAAATAATTCAATTGGTGAGAAAAAGATCAAAGCAAAAGAACTACAAGGAGCACAAATACAGAGAGGTTATTAAAGGAAAAAGAGAGAGACTAGCTTCAGCCCTTGGAGACGAGAGTAAATGGAATTGCGAAAGGAATATAAGGATTCTTCCAACTATTCTCAATACAAATAAATAAAGCGAGATGATATTCCTTGGCTTCACATTTCTTGCACTCAAGGGTTTCCTTCACAAAAGCAAACATATTTGCTATACAAAAAGTGATATAAGATATGTATCGAATAATATCGACACAGGAGCGAAAATATTATTCAAACTACAAACAACAAGCACACAAGAGACTGGACTGTCTTTTCTCTCCCTAAAAAATGTTCTGTTATTTCTTGAAGATAAGATGTCTTTGTAACACTTTACCCTACTGTAGTAGTTACCTCCAACATGTGTGTGTGTTTCTGACTTTTGCAATACTTTCATGCTTATTAATTTAAACTTGAAGCAAATGTCCAGCGTAAGTAAAACAAATATAGAACAGAGAAGCAGAAACATTTTTTCACATAAATGCACTTTGGAGAATTATAAAAAGCTAATTACAAAGTGTTTTCTAAAAATGAATTAAAGAAATAAAGATATGCATTTATTGTCTCACATTTTTAAATACTGGGTATTAAATCCTTTCGGGAGGAATAAATATTATGATACCGAGCTTTTTTCACAATATAATACTCTTTCAAACATTTATATTTAAATTCCAAACATCATTTTGAATTAACAGAAGAAATAAACATTCATTCAATAATACACACATACAAAGAGTTCTCTCAAATCCAAATTAATTAGTCTTCGTCGTTAAAAAAAAGTCTTTCATAAATCATATATAAAGATTTAAAAACCACACTTCTGGCCTAATTATTCGCTATCTTCTACGGATGTCATTGAGAGGCACTCCTTTCAGCCATGCAATATGCACATAAGAAAAATCTTAAGGAAAATCTTTTGACATATACAAGAGAACAATGAGTGGAGAATTTTTTAAAATCGTGAAATTTATAGGAAATATATGGCGGGACTGGCATTGTGAGAACTATAAAAGCATCACGCATTGGGTAGCTGGGTCAACTGTACAGATATGCCGATGCGTTTTCTACCAAAAAAAATAACATTTTGAAAATTAAAGGGGCCAGAGGTAGAAGACGACCACCTACACGATGGTTAGACGATGTTGAAAAGGACCTCAAATTGATGAGAATCAACCGATGGAAGGCCATCGTGACTGAAAGGGTCAGTTGGAGGAGGATCAGCGAGTCAGACTTGGCCTGCAAAAGGCTATTGAGCTTATGAAGAAGAATATGCACATAGCGTCAATTCCCGGAGTGGATATAAAAGAACACACAAACGAAAAGAAATATTAAGGGTGGCTGTGAAAATGTAATATAATTGCTGCAGATAAACAATATATAATATTGGTTGAGGCAAAAATTACTCAGCTTTTTGACATGACAATGATCTATAAGTCTATTTTAAAAATTTTCTGGCAACGTAAGCAATATGATTTATTTTACTAATGATGTTTTAATGTCTATGAAGAATCAAGGAATTTTATATTTTTTTATAAAGTGCGTGGCATTAGCATATATTCATATGAATGAAACATGAAGAATTGAGTGGGTCAATAGTCGCCAAAGTGGCAAAATGGTATTTGCAGCAGAGAGAGTGCAGTTAAAGAGTGGCTGTCGTTGCGGTACTCTTCTCGTAAATTCAAATCTCTTTTTCACATCAACTAGTTTCGATAGAAATAAATAGTCACCTTCAGTTGAAGAGACAGGACGTAAGTTTACATTGCAGCCTAATATACAAATTATATGCGATACTTCGGAATGAGATAAAATATATTGAATAGGAAAAGATTTTTAATTGGAAATTGATATCCTGTGGGAAAACTGAAAAATTCAAACTGGTAACGATAGAGTTAATTTAAAAAATAACGAAACTCAGTGATTCATTATTAAGGACACTCATATTTCCCATATAAAAGAAATATCAAGAAACACAACTAAACAATGCGAACAGAAATATCTTAAACATCTGGATTCGTTCCATTAGCTCAGGGTTAAAACATCCTCTTTTCACATTAACGGAAATAAAGAATAAGATGTTCGAAATTCAGGTACGTTCCCATTGATTGATTCTTAAAAGACTTGAATAATTAAACATACCCCTAATCTTATTTGAAGTAAAATAATAAAAGAGTATCTTTACGACTAGATAAAAAGAAAGAGAAACAACGATGGAAATTTATTTAATTTAAACACTGGGTGTAAGTGAAAGTATAATCGTATTACAGCTTAACAAAGCAGAAAATAACATAAGCTCATTTGGGACAGAGGAAGTAGAAATAAGCTAATTGCATTATATAAAGCTGGATTCCATATAATTTTCGGTTTGGAATGGGAAAGCTGCTAAAAACGTTTCTTTTTAACCTATCCTCAATCAACGTTTTCCTCTGTATGTTTAAATATAACCAATTGAAATTAATTTAGAAGTGCAAAAATTACAAAAACTACAAAACTGTAATAATTGTAGGCTGCTAACGATTATTATAATGCATTTTGACTGTCACGTAACGTTTTCAAGACAAAGGAGGAAAAGGGTCGAAAAATTTATCAGGAAAAACAATACTCATTTTCACATACAGAACTTTTTTTTTTTATTCAACACAAATATTATTTCATCTTATTGAAATAATAATACTTTTTGAAAAGAGATCGAAATAAATTTAGAAACTTATCGTGTCTGAATGAATATTTTGTGTTAACAACCGAGAGGGCTATTGCTTTAACTGTCATTAAATTAATTGTAGCAATGGGTGCTTTAGTGTGTGTGTGGGTGTGACAGTGTTTGAGTGTGGGGGAGAGGGGTATCTAGAAAAAATTTTTGGATTGGTAGTCTCCCCAAACCTACTAAATTCTTGCATGTTCACTATTACCTACTTATTTTATTGACTGAAATTGTAGAAAGAAGATAAGGCACTGAAATGTCCTAAAATCAGTAAATATGTTACCGTTAAACGTGTGCGATTCAGTTATTTCACACAATAACTAGCTATTTCATGAAATAACTAGACACGTCAGTTGAAGTATATAATAGATGAAAAATTTCAGAGTTTGCCAGTTATTTCATGAAATAACTAATGATAGACCGTTAAACTGAAAAATAAATAATATCAAAGTTATTTCATAAATTAATTTATCATAAACATCTAAACTCCCTCGAAAAATGCATTTTATTTCAATTGTGGATGATTAATTGATAAATAATAAGGAAAAGCAGATGTGTGTGTGTGTGTGATATAATTTATTATTGCTTATATTAATAGAAAGTGGGGAAAAATATTTTTTGCATCTGTTATACTGGCACAATTAACTTTTCTACTCTTTAAGCTTCAAGGATATATAATATTGATCAACTAATAGTTACGTAGCACTTTTCTGCGCTAAGCTTTAGCACTTTACTTTACCTGTCTTGCTAATTTTTCACGAATAAGTAGTACTGTTTCTCCTTTGTCCCCGCTTATTTGGTCAAAGATCCAAATGTCTCTGCATTGAATTTTTTATTTATTATGTTATCTCCATTCCTGCAGAAGACATTGCTTGAAAACGCACACAGCTGGCATAAATATTTGTTAATAATCCAAAATGTAAAACGATAACATGTAACGCACCGTCTAAATTCTACATTTAAAAGCAACGGAATGAAGGATAAACACACACACGTCATTGTAAATAAGATATAAGCAGTTATTAAGAGCTGCTAGAATCGGTTCAAAGAAATTTCGAGTGCTGTATTTCATACTTTAACGATCAAGTAATCGTTATTCTACAGAATTCAATAATTTTAAATATTTTAACTGACTTGTCCAGCTATTTCATGAAATACCTAGTTATTCTATGAAATAACGAATTTCACATTTTAACGGTAACATATATATGAATTAAAACAAAATACAAACCGCTGCACTTAGCGAGCTTTTCGATGAAATTATCCACTCAATTGAAAATGTAACAAGCATAACTACAAAAGCAAAATTGTTAACGTCAAAAAGTAATATACCGATTTCAAAGAAACAAGTGGGCGTGATAGCTCAATGTCATAGTCAGTTCATGGCTGGAGTATCATGAGTTCAAGTCCTCGTGAGTGCCAATGAAGACCCGCCTTGTAGATGGGATGATAGACGTTGAATCTGTCGTGGCTTAAAGTCCATCCGTTGGTGTGGTAGTTTGGAGAGAGGGTGCCAGCTCATATATCGTCTTCGTCACAAGACCGTGGATCAAAGTTAGGGCCAATAGCCCTAGTGTTACTTTACTGTGCAACGTTAGTAAAAACTCCGAAAAAGAATTTACATAGGCGCTTGTTTCAATAAACCTTCAAATTCCTCAATAATGCCAGGAGATTCAATCAATAGTAATTTCGTCGTTTCTCAAATAAATAATTTGACGAATAATTTCACACTTAGGGGGGTCAGTATTTAATGAGCCCCAGACACCGTAGAACACTGCAGAGAGGTAAATAAAAAACAAAAATACCAGCTCCTTTCCCTGAACATCAATCCCCGGTGTCCTTTAATAAGAATATATCCAAATCCTTTCCTTTTCACCCACTTGAAGTTGGCCTTCGAGACAAAATCCATTTAAAATTCAAACCGCAAATATCTCAAAATTACTGTTCTGGATAAACACATAGCTAAACGCCCCCTGCATTCCGAGAAAAATCAGTTAATAATCAAATGTTCTAAAGTTTCCTATGTGTGGAAACGAGATAGGCTTTTGAATCACTTGAAAGGCTTTAATGTTTCGAAGTATTTATTTACGAAGATATCTTCTTGAGATTTGATGGGCGCAGATTCATAGAATACGTGCGAAATGGGCTTGGAAAGTAAAGTATTAAGGTGAATGGTTCCTCCCTGCTTTAGAATTCCGATCCACATCGCGAATATCCCAAGTAATTAATTTAACGAATATCAAACACAAACTTGGGAAAGGTAAATGGTTCCCCTGATTTTTCTTCCCTGATAAATTATCGTAGAATTCCATCGAAAGATATCCATTTCTCAAAAATGTTTCGCCTCCGGAGAATTATGGCCAAGAAGGTTTCAGATGGTTTAAAGTTTCTGATATTTTGAGCAAATATTTGAAATCCGAGATGAACATTTAAATGTGAATTTAATTTTTTAAATTTGATTTTAAAAAAAAGGGCAATATATAAATATTTCAAGAGAATGTTGAGTCAGATAAAGGAACGGTTATTTGTTTTGGTTGTTGCAAATTTGAAATATATATATATATATATAAAGTTCGCTTTGTTTGTTTTAATTTTATAATATTTTGTGTGTGCCTTTAATCTGTTCAATCGATGTTATTCTTAAAAAGCTGTCATCCATTTTACTAATGAATATGAAATAAAGAAATCAGTATTTTCCAGTTTACTCGCCGAACAATCAAGATTACAGACAACATATTAGAAAGGGAAGATGACATTGGAATCAGAAAATGAATGGGAAATGTTACAATTCTGTGATTAAAACCCAAGTCTAGATTTAAGCTAAGAATTAGTAAAACTTTTATTGTAGCTAATATATTCCACACATTCATTTTAAGTTAAATATTCAACTTACTTTGACTAGTAAAAAAATGAATTAATATTTAATACCATATAACATTCCGTTACTTTTAATAAACATCCCGAGAACTGAAACTAGTTTAGTGTGGTCCCTTTTTTTTCTTCATTATTTTAATTGAAAACCTTTAATAGACAATAGTTCAATTTTGGAATATGTTTTTTGTTTAATTTAATACATCTGATATTTTGATGATTATTATAAGTATTTCAGCAGATTGTTGAAATACTTATTTGTATAATAGTTTGCACTATATGTTTAATAAGGAAACTTATGAACTAGGCATTTAGGGGCAAATGACAAACTAACTTGATAATTACAGCAGATTTTTGAAAGATACACACAGAAAAACTCAAATAATCACAAGAAATTATTAAAATATATTGACTATTAGTGAACATGATATGTTCTTTCAATGAAAAATAATTCGCCATTATTCAGCTAAAATTAATTTACGTAAACTAAAAAAAAACCATGACAACAATAATTTCATACTATATAAATGGTTATATCCTTCTTAAAGAAAACAATTATTATACTTTACAGATGTTACTACTACGATAATCTGTATAAGTTTTTATAAATTTATTAATTAATTTAAGCATTATTTATCTCTTAATTGACTAATGTTTACTCACCAATAATTCTTTTTTTTTATTTTATAATCAGCAACCTCAGAGTTGCTTTTTTAAAAAGTTTTAAACATTGTTTTAATGGATTATACCCTCTCGCTTAAAAATGATCATAAATGTAATATAACAACACTATTTTCATTAAATTTCGCTTCATACCTCTTTTCACACACTCATTTAGAACCTATGTTTTTTTAAAAAATATTCTAAATACCAAGCATATAATTTCACTTTTACTATTTCGACCAGGTTCTCTTACACGTTTTACATTCATCTTTTTGTAATAGACCATTTGTATATACAATACAGTCATTCTTATCAGTTTAATATATTAATAGATTAGCACACGATTGGACGTGCAATAGTTTGGCTTAAGGTATCCGACTACTAGCGACAACTTTTTTTTTTAAAAAAATGGAGATATGTAGGTTTTTTGTGATTTTTAGATTTATTTAGTATATTTTAAGAAAAAAAGGCTAAAATTAAGAAGAGAAAAATACATTATTTCTACTAAAATGGGAACAAATGCGTTAAAATTGACAAAAATTACATAAACGGGGCCCGCTCTGTACAAATAGTAAATGAACAAATTCTCAATTTTTCAATTTTAATGTAATACTGTGCTAGTCCTTTTTGAAATGACCTTCAGTATAAGAGAGAAATATTTTAATTTTTACAAACACTATAGCACTTAATCGTAGCTATTATATGAAGTTGCTTAAAAAAACAGTGTTTATATCCACATAAAGAGCTGCAAATTTTTAAATAAAACAGTAATTGATAAATCTGAAGGTTAAAACACTTCTACTGTAATACAGACCATACACACAAAATTTCAGCAAATTATTTCAAAAACTTTTTCAGCAATCGCTCTCCCCGTTTGAACTTTTCGAAAAAATTACAAATTTCGAGTAAAACGCATTTTAAAGTTTGACATCTTATGTAAAGTTAAGGCATCTATTTTTACTAAAAAACTTGTGTAGTTTTTGTTCTAGTTAATGAAAAAAAAAAAAAAAAACTTGGCATTTTTATGAAGCTAATAAGAGAGCATATAAAATAAAAACATTAAAAAAAAATTGTTACTTTTTTAAAAAAAGGTATAAGGTATCCGACTACGCTCGGAACCGTGATTTTGAAAAAGCGCATAAATGAATAATATTTATGATATTTAGTGTCATTAGATTAGAAAGCGTATATAAAATTGTTTTAAGAATATTATAACAATAAAAAATTACTTAGGTATAATATTTTGACAAAATATGAACATAGAGAGAGAATAACCATTTTCATAACATTCTCCTCTTATGAAAAATGCTTCTATTATAATAATATTTTGCCTCTATATAGCTCAGACCTCTGGTATTGTACCCAACTAGAATTTTTGTTCTATAATGCGATTCATCCATGTTTATGAAACAGAAGGGAGAATTTAAGAAAAAACGATAATTATTTCAATTGGTAGTAACTCCGAAAATACGAATTTTTTCAAAAGTTCTGGGACTCCTGGAGAGTCTTTCTTTACTTTATATAAACACACACACACAAAATATTCTTATTTTAGAAGCCTTTTTTTTTTTTATAAAAGGAGAACGTTTTGAAAAAAGATTTGATGCAAGCTACTTTTGCCAAACATTGTGAAGTTAACAAGTTTTTTTTTCTATAATGTTCTAAAACCACTTATGACCTATTCTAATCTAAGCACATTAAATATTCACAAAACGATCCATTTATGCGTTTTTTTAAAATCACGGTTCCGAACGTAGTCGGATACCTTAAGTCTTTTTAAATCTTGGTATATTTTCAACAATTTACATGCACTATTTTGTAAACATTTTTTTGCTGAAAGGGAAGGTTGGGATTCTATAAAGCAAGTTTAATTCAATTTCACAACACCCGAAGTCAGTGACAGCTTTAAAAAATACAACAGTTTTCCTTTTTAGTTGAGTGACTTTATGCGTATATATTGGTTTGTTGTTCTCAGCTTTCTGTTTCAGAGTTTTTTTCTTTCACAGTTACATTGGATACTTAATATATGACCATCATTTCTTATGTTTGTTTTATTATTATATGTACACCATCCATGCCCTTCTTAATTGTTGTTGTTTTTAGCAGAAATGGACAACCATGCACTCTGAAAACACACAGACCCTAAACAGATAACCAATCACAATCAGTGGTGCACGGATGTCGTTTCTAAAACAAGTATCAATTTTAGACGAAAAGAGGAAGTTCTTTCCAGTTCGTTACATCCTACTTTATCTAAAATACAATTGTGGTTTCGACAACCCATATTTGTTTTGCATTCTTTGCGTACCATCCCTTTTAAGTTGGAAGGAACTGGGGAGAATTTGAGGGCTACAAAAGCAAAACAAAACGTCTGTTGACGAGCAGATAACAAACGAAGTAGAATGTTGCTCGTTAGCAAAGAGAGCATCGGGATGCTAAAAGGGATTTGCCATTGCCCACTAAAAGGAAGGCCGCACGAAATAGAATCCCCTCAAGGAAGAACAGAGCGAATGAACTATCTGAAAAGAGAGGAGACTTTTAATTCCAATCACCTTTTCTCAGTGAGGCGCATATTTTTTGTTCAAGTGTTGTTAGCATTAAGAGATCATTTAAATGGATCAGTCGTAATCTTCCGAGAAATTTTGTTTCTTGATTGAATGTGATCCCCTTGCTGATTCTAAATAAGAGATCTTTTAACTAGAGGCGATAGGTATTTATCACGCAGACTCTGTTAAGGGTATTTGAACTATTTATTGCATGTTTTAACACAACACAAGAGAGATTTCAGTTTGCATTGCTTTACTAATGCAAGTAGTACTGAAATAAAACACACATTTTTGAATTTTTCTTAGGGATAAATAAATAAGGTTTTAAATTAATATTTCAATAAGTTATATATTCAATAAAAAATAATAATCAGTAAGATTATAGAAGAGTATTTTTGAAAAATCATAAATACTTTGCTGTAAAAAATTTAATTTTTGCAGTCAAAGTAAAAACAGGACAGTTTAAGTAACAGACATGCTGTCAGAAAACAACACTGAAATATTTAAAAATCAAGATATTTATTTTCATGTAATATATTAAGAATAAATTTAAACGATTTTTTTAACCTTCAACTTTACTACCCCAATGCACAGTCAATGCATAATTTCTTTCACATTTATTTCCTTCATTTTATTTCCCTTACAAATCTAGCAAATAATTCCTGAAAATCTCTGCAGTTGAAAGATACATTTATTTATATATCAAAATCTCTTCCCCATCGTTCCCCCCAGAAATGGACATTTCTATTACGTTCAGATGTATACAAAATGGACACAAAAGGGACTGGTACAAAACAGGTGACCCTGTTATATAAGATGGAGGGACTTAGAAATAAAATAATGCCATAAAGAACGGAAGACAGAATCCACACACACACATATAAAAGAGGAGAGGGGGGAGAGAAAGAAACACAAAAATGTGTTAATTCCTTTTTGTTGTTGACGAATGGGATGTCGCAAGAAACAGTCATTTCTGTAACTGAAAAGTAAAATTCAGGGTACTTTCCAGAGCCAAGAAAAAAGATAGTTAACAAATCATGAGGTGTAAGCATCATTTCCATAAAATGAAATAACATTGAATGAATTTTCATCTCAGTTCGATACATTAGATAAGGCATAGGTTCCCAAACCTTTTGAACTGGCGCTTCCTTTTCTAGTGCGACATTTACTGCCCCTCCCCTCCAAGAAATAAGAGCGTACGTAATGCATGGCGAAACAAGCAATTAAAATTTTAAAACATTCTTTTACTAATAGAATATATTTTTAAAGCCCCAATTTTTTTTATTTACAAATCTGAAGAAGCATACTACGAATATAAGATTTAAATACACACACACCAACATACGGTAACCAGTAGTAATAAAGTTTACTTTTGTTAGTATACACCGTTTTTATTAGCACTATATTTGTTTATATAGACTCCATGCCTCCATAACCTTATACTATCTCAAACCTGCTAACTTGATTCTGGGCCTTTACGCCCCCTGAAAGCTACCAAATGCCTACGGTAGCGTTATCGCCCACGCGTTGAGAACCCATGGATTACAAAAGCATTGCTATATGTTGCTTATTTAAACAGTACTAATGCAAAAGTTTATTCAGAAATTAATCTTCACAACGACTTTTGTTTTAATTTATATTATTAATCCTTATTTTATTTATTTATTTATTGCATTCGCTACAATTCAAATCTAAATTGAAATTTGCAATAAAATTATAATTTACATAAAATAAATTTTTGTTTATAAACACACTAATTGTCATTTGTTATCAATAAAACGTTTTTTTTTTCAGGTTTAATGTATACATGTTCACGAAAAAATGGACGAAATCTGATTGTGTAACGGATCTGAACCAATAGATGGCGCTGCCATTTGTAATGATTCGTACATCCATCCGCACGCGTTCGCGCACAAAAGCAAAGCCTTCAGCAGGAGTGAATATTAACGTCGCACTGTTCAGCCACACGAGTTTCGGCGACGACCACGTAATTTTGAACTCATGGTCAAGTGACGGACGACACCTGAGCTGGCACCCCCTCTCCTCAACTACCACACCACACCAACGGGAGTGACGTTTCAGTTTCCTCGACAGATTTAACGTGCATCGCTGCCCTACACGGTGGATCTTTAGTGGTACGGGGCCTGAACCCGACATGCCTGCCATGGTCCGATACCTTAACCACAGGGCTACCGCAGCCCCCAGTTTCGTGTTGGACTGGAGCGGTTAAGACACTGAAAATATCTGTGCTTTCCTGGCCACAGACGATGAATATTTGACTATTGTTTCCGTCTAATTTTATCTATTTTGTATACTCAGTAACCTATTTGCACATATGCTATGTTTAAAACTAATAAACTCTTATTAATATCACCTTTCAAATTTCCTTGCGTTTTACAACTAGGCATTCTTCAGAAGGCACGGAATTGTTTATTCCTCTTATGGAATAAATACATCTGACATAGAATATTATGAGCCTACATTATATATCAACACAAATATGTTTGTTCAAAATAAGAAGGAGCTTATCACACGAAAAGTTTCAGTTGAAATTTCTTTAACATGAAAATTTTCGTAGTTAATTTTTAGGCGCTTACTTTGAAGCTAGTATTTAAATTAGCATTCATTTAAAACATGGGCAAATTTATTTACTATGCACAAAAAATTGATCTGAAAAAAAATGTATCCAGAAAAAAAAATTCAATTTAATCTATT
The DNA here is from genome assembly GCA_019973955.1 of Trichonephila inaurata madagascariensis. NCBI lineage: Eukaryota > Metazoa > Arthropoda > Arachnida > Araneae > Nephilidae > Trichonephila > Trichonephila inaurata. The sequence goes on from BMAV01003410.1 coordinate 197,363, forward strand.
AAAAACAATATTGTGTATAAAATAGCGTGTTAGAAATTCTATGCTCTTCATGAGATCTTAAATGTCTTGAGATCAAAGAAGCAGTTGAGTATTCAACACAGATATTCGAATACTACTTTGAAAGGAAGCAAGTCGATACAGGAAGTATAACAGATATCATAATAGATCATAAATACGTATTAAAAGATCTTTTCTGCTCCTTTCATGGAATAAAACCACTTAATTTAAAGTACAACTGCTTCTTATTGACCTTGAATGACTTGAGATTAAAGTTAAGAGAACTAACTTACTGCCAGCTTTTAGATGTGATATAAATATTATTCAAAAATAAGAAATTCATCGTCGTTAGTTCGTAATGTGGCCTTAGTGAAAAATGCATGTCACTTCTTTTCAGGCAATATGAATAAGGGATTCCTTAATTAGTTCTTCCAATTACCTGAGTTAATTATAAGTTTGTAAACTTTTTAAATGTAGTTTTTTTAAACAAATCTTTACATTAATTTCTAAGTAATCCATGTCAGTTTAGGAAGTTGCTGAAATTCCTAATTACAATTTTTTCTTCGGAAAAAAAAATCATTCCAGCAGCTCTGTTTTCAGTACAGAAATGGAAATATTAAACATCCACCCTAGAATTAAAATACGTGAAAAAACTAATTTAAAACAAAACACTACTTTTGCAGTTTCTTCCTAAAATTGTTTTACATGGAGGAGACAATCACAAAAAGAAATTTATTTTATAATTTAGGATGCCCTATGGTGTTAGAGAACCTAACCTTCCTTCCAAGAGTGAGGGAGAAAAAATATGCCCCACGCGACTGAATTATCACCGTCAGTGTCTTAACTGCCATTATTTCTTAAAATGTAAACTTGGATGAAAAATAAGGAGGAAAGGCACAAAAGCTACATAAAATAGCTCGACCACATGTATGAATAAGAAATGTTATCAAGTTAATTCAGTAATTTAGTTTGCATGTGTTTAAAATGTTTAAGCAACATATATTTAAGGTTTTATTTTGCTTAAGAATATTTAAATGGTATTCTATATATATATATATCTCTAACATTATACGGAACAAGATCTGTGCATTAATAAACATTAACGATTTCAAAAAATTGATTATAGGATAAAGGTTTACCAATTTCTGAAGCACTGCATATGACAAAAAATACGTCAAAGATCTCTCCTTACACAGTCAATGAATCAGGGCACATTCAAATTATACCGATATTAATATTAAATGTTACGCACTACAATAAGGTAACCAATCGTCCTCCTTTAAGTCCTTCTTTTATAGGCTCTGTCCTTCCTCGAAAAGTGTCCTCCTACTTGTCCTTTTCAAAATGTTAAAACTAATCTGTTAATAATCAGTATGTTGAAATCGATAAAAGATGGGAGGAAATATTTCACCACATTTTCAAAATGAATGCCCCATGGAACATTTAGCTATTTCTACGAATTTTGATGCTGTGCCGCCCTGGAAACTCATGCAGCAGCAGAGCGGTTTAATTTGTAATGATTCGGACAAGTAGAAACGGCGTTGAATTTGATACTATAGCCGTAGCACCGTGAAGTTCAATACGAACAATATTTCTTGCTCCGAAATTTCCAATGTTGAAAATCATAATATATCGGGGGAAAAAATTCATCCAATGGAAAAATAATTGTTTAAGAATATTGAAAAGGATGCAAGAATACTAGTGCTTTTTGCTCGTTCTGTATCGAAATATTTTACATATTTACATTGTAATTTTATTCATATTTTTTCGTCCTTCATATCGTGCGTATCTGATCAATCTTTACTATAAACCTACTTCAAACAAAAGATTACAGTAGTGTTCTAAACTGTAGTCCGTATCTACCAAAGCCCCTACAAATCCGTGAACCACACACAAGATTCCCTTACAGACCGAAAGACTCAGTAAAATTGAAAGATGTGCCATCTTAGACTAGATCACTGCCTACACAAAAAAAAAACTGTTAGAATACGTATTTCGGATCAGCAGTACCTACACTACATTGTATGCTTAGTTTACAACCATACTCTCACATTACAACGTAATATTTTCTGTGTAAATGAAGTTGTTACACATCCGCAAAATGTTCCTGTCGCTATGAGCAGCCAAATTATTTATGAAACCCCAACCACTGCCATGTGTTCGAGTCAGAGGGGTGGTCAAAATCTTGGGCATCCACGATGTCAGGCCGATAAAGGGGGCAAGGCGACCAAAACTTTAAGAACAGCTAGACTACTAAAAGACCTAACTACCTTCAAAGCATAACATGCGTGACAAAAATTACACCTCAAACAATCAATGGTATACGATTCTTATTCCTTTGTTACTAGTTTCTCCAACCCTGCCTTGGCCTTCTACTGGTCAGTTTGGGTACTAGCGAGATCCGTCACCACAGCCCTACCAAATTAAAATTAAAAAAAAACACCCAACAGAAGAAAAGAGCCGAACAGGAGAGAGAGAGAGAGAAAAGCGTACTGGCGACAGATGAAATGCACAAAGCAAACCCGCTTATAGTAACCGATCCCACTAGTGCACAACAGTAAATTTGACTCTCTAAATACTTTCATTCAATATATTTCGAGAATGCTCTGCTTCTAGAGATAAACTTAGCCTATTTCCAAAATTTCGCTAGCCTTAAACTTTGACTCATTAAAAATTTCCTTCAATAGTTTAGATGAGGAAGGCACTTGCATTACCTAGTACTTGCCATTCTCGTATCGCCTGTATTCAAATTACATAAAGAACAATTCAACCGCTGCAATTTCTCCTAGACCAACTTTCTACAAATATACATCTTTTTAAAGACCGCTTTATAAGCCACCTAATAGTAGAATATTTGACAATGATTCTTCGTCAAAAGCGTAAAACTGAAATTTGTACTTCGGCAGAAGAATGGTATGTATATTAAATCTAATACATCCTTTTCAAGTATAAAAGAACAATTAAAATAATGGCAATAATTTTAGTTGAAATTGTTTCATAGAAAATACGTTAATTTCATTGATCAAACCCCTAAACTAATTAAATATGACATATTTTTAAAGAGAACTTCTAGACGAAAAACTAACATTCGCGTATATTTTTACTTCACAATCACTTGTCTAATAAATATTTCAACAAACCAATTTGAACAAAGAATGGGAAAAGATATAAAATCAAGTTTCATTTTCTTTATTAAGAGAAAATGGCTCATTTTACTTTAAACAGTAGAGGAAAGCAATGCTGCAAAATTAGAAATTCTATGGAGGATTTCCTAAAACTTTATAGGAAATAAAGTTAATTGCATTTTATAAAAAGGTTTTGCGACTAAGTTTTCGATTGCAATAAAACGAGACACATTAAATTTGACTTTTTAACCCGATTTCAATCCACATTTAATATTTTTCTTAATGGAAAACCTCTAAGCCACCATTATGTGCGCTCTAATTAAATCAAATTGGCATTGTAACGAATTCTCAAGCTCTATTTCTGTATAAAAATTTCTGGAAAAGATCAAAACTGATTTAAATTTCATATGAATAATATACAACAGTGCTGGTCACGCTTGATTCATGAAGCTTCATATATAAAAAACAAACACGTGTTTTCCATTGAATTCAAAAACAAAACATTAAACTAATGTACTGTTCTATTGTAAAACTCAGATAAAAATTTCAAATTCTAAGTATTTGGTTAAAGATGTTTAAATGTTAGGTACTCTTCAAAAAGATTTTTTTTAAATTAAAAAAGTCGCATTTATGCTTATATACTTTTAATGCATTTTGTATACATACGGCCTTTTAAGCAGGTTTGCAAAGAGCAAAACTTCCAAGGTTCACCAGAGCAGCCGTGAACTGATTAGGTTTTAAGGAATGGAATCAAACTGGAATGCAATCAGCCCTTCAAATATCATTTCAATTTCTGCAAAATGGAACTGATGACGCATGGTATGGAATGGGACTTACAATTGCTTAAAATTCGGTACTTCATGGCCCAAATTTTTTACAAACCATCTCAAAGGAACCAAACTTGTTTAGTATCCCTGAAACCCTTACATTTTTCAACCAAGAAATATCTCTGGTGGGCAAATCAGGGAATACATGATGTGCCAAAACATTTAGAGCCAAGTTCACCTGCTCCGTCGTTTGAAACATGTTCTATGCAAGACCGCAGAAAATCCTGCTAAATGTTTTCAGCGTGCAAGTTCAGGACGTATAGAGCTATCGCCATCTTGACACTTTCCTGCCATCTCTGAAACGTCGCTGTCTTTCAGGGGTTCTAACATTTATTATGCCACCAGCATAGATAGAAAACATTACAGTGGCGCCAAAGCCATTGAAATTCATACACCGCATAAAAAAAATATCGCACATAAAAAATCGCATAAAAAAGACCGCACAAAAACAGGTTCGACTGTATTATTATTATTTTCTTTTTTTCCTTTTTTAAAAGTACCACCAGAAAATAATGACCAATTCACAGAAAAATTCAAAATGCTCTTTAAAAAGTAATTAGATCAAAGCATGAATAATGTTGATTTATTTCAGGGGAAAGCACAGAAAAATTTATCTCATCGTAAATGAAGGCAAAATCATTTAAAAGAATATAACAATAAATAAGAAAGTGAGCCTCCAACTTTAGTACTTTGCTCATTCATAGGACACTTCCATAATCATCTAAATTGAAAGCACAGCTTCATAATAACTTAAATTGAAGGAGTATTGACATCACAAACATAACTACACAATAGCAATTTCTGCTAACAGCGCATACAAAATTAAAACGAAGCACTCGCTCCATCAAATCTTCAAACTACAAAACAATACTAAGAAATAAATTTAATTCGTTCTCCGGTTATACAATTTGCAATTACTACAGTTCCCCAAATTAGTGAGTTGCGGATAATTTTACAGTGGAACCGAATATTGAAAACGCTTCAGGCACTTCAGACAGCCAAATGAACAGGCTGCAATTTCTTATCCCGAACGAGTCCTCGAGATTTAATCACAAAGATACTCAAATCCTTGTTGCATTTCGTTTTGTGCCCACTTTAAGTTTGTCTTCGAGGCAAAATCCGTTTAAATTAAACTACAATGTTCAAATTATCTTCCTTCCACGAATACGATTGTTCGTCAGATTTATAGACAGGAATGATTAGTTTGCAATTGAATGCTCTTGAATTCATTTTACGTGGAAAAAAGAGATCAGGTTTTAAATCATTTGATAGGTTTCACTTTATATATATATTTCAAAGGTATTATTATCTCTATATATATAAAAAGTATTCACTTCTCAGATTCCATAATAAAACTACGCAACTTATACGCAAAATAAACTTGGAAGGCGTGAATAATACAAAGAAAAGGCTAAATTTAATTTTAGAATTCTTTATGAATATCTCAAGCAATTAATTTGAAGTTTAGACATAAATATAGAAATATGAAGTATTTAATTATAAGTTAAAATAAAAAAAGTTTGTCTCAAGTGTCAAAAAAGTCACTTTCTCAAAAAGTGACTGGTGTCCAGAGAAAACTGAGGAAGAAAAATGGTTTAGATGGTTAAAATATCGAAATTTTACACACTAAATATTTGCAATCAATGTGTTCGAGGAGCATTTATTTATACGTTTTGTTTTTGCGAGTTTATTTAGAGGTAAGGAATGAAAACTTTTCCAGAAACTACGTAAAAAATAATGAAATGGTTAAACTTGTACACGTAATTTTTATTTTTTTGACAGAAGAAATAATTCCTCAAGCCGAAGAATCATTAATCTATACAATAGAACCGATTTAAACAAAAACAATTGTTTTAGTCTGGATATATTATATTATGAAATTATTATAGTATGCATACATGCCATTAACACACATGTATATATAAAGTATAAAAATAAAAAATAAAATTAATTTGAATAAAATTAATTTTTTTTTTGTTTTTGTGTGGTTTAAAACATTAAATGAGAAATTTAAAAAAAAACATGAAAAATAATCATTATTATTAGTATATACAACGTAATGTTACAAGACAAACTAGTTACATTAATGTTAATCTTGTTTTTCAAGATGTCCGCGATTCTTAAGCTGTGGTTTAAGAACCGCTGCTATACGGGATGAACATACACATAAGGATTATTATTACACAACTGTATTATTATTAATATCACTCTCCCCCTCTGTCTCTAGCATTATTATACCTTCATTTGCAGAAAAATAAAAGATGAAACCAATCAAATCCCTCATGTCATCAGCAATTAATACGTGATATTCCTTAATACAGATCTCTCTCTCTCTCTCTCTCTCTCTCTCTCATCATTTTTGTTTACAGTAGAGCAATCTGCAAATGAAAATCGTTCAATATAACAAATCTAATTTTTCAACTAACAAATGAAATGTAGTATATAAAAAACTCAAACATTTTCCTTAAAAGTTTAAAATTAAGTTATTATCATGATTCCTTTTTTTAAAAAGGATTTTAGAAGATGCTCTAGAAATAGTTATGCCTCATGTTTGTTGCAAAAACTTTAAAAAAAAGAAAATTTTTTTTTAAAAATATTGCAAAATTGAATTCTACTCAATTCATCGAAATGCGAGCCTTTTAGATGTACTAATATATTTTTCGGTAGCGGTTAACACTTGGCTGTTTGTTAAACATATTAGTAATTACACGAGATTTTCTGAATGTCATCTCTATATCCCGCCAAAAAGAGGTCTGTTCCTTTCATAAAATTTCATACATGGAGGTCTTTTAGCTTTATTCAATTACATTAAATTTTTCTCCTGTCCCTATTTATTTAACTATTGAAGTTTGAGAACTACAATATCCAATCTAATCTATCCAATCGACAAAATTGGAAGATAAAAACACTGTTGAATTAAAAGAAAGAAAAATCGCTTAACTTTTCCAATTCTATGAAATAACTTCTTTTCCGTACCCTCTGTAACGCTTGTCTCTCTTAGCGTAAACGGGCAGCCATGCACTAAAACAGTTTTTCTCTCGTCTAGAAACAGACAACGAATTGTCTTTTAGCAAGGCACTGATGTCCGTTGTTTGAAAACAAATAACGATTTCAAATTAATAGTAGCTCGTTAGAAATAATCGTATTTCCCCTCGTTCTCTGAAATATCTGCTTCAAGTTCCATGGGGTACCATTTCTTGTGAACTACCCTCTTTTTGGTTCGAGGAAACATGGGATGGAAAAGAGGATTGGAGCCTTAAAATCAAAACAATGTGTCTGTCGGCGAGCAAATAACTACGAAAGAGAACGTTATTCGATAACAAAGGGGGCTAATGGGTTCGATAATACCCACTTAAGGAAGACTGAATTATTTCAAGAAATATTGGAAAACGAATGAACGATTCCGAAAAGGAGGGAACTTTTAATTCCAACCACCTTTTCTCAATAACACGTATTTTGTTAAAAGCTTTAAAGAGTTATAAAGTTAAAATTAGAAATATTTTAACTTTACCTTTAATATTGCTTTAAAAATGTTAACACTTTAGAATTTTATTATCATTCTGTAGCACTGAAGTAGATGTGATATAATATTTCGGTAAATATTAAATAATTCAGACAAAAAAGGGTTATGATAATAAGTTTATGCCAATAGTTACACTTGAGACTATTTACATATTTACTTCGCACCTTAATAGTAATTGTAATTAGATTGAAAAATAAACTCGTTTATAAGTAACGCTTTATCAATGTGTAGACTCCTTAATTCGTACAAACGCAAATTGAATGTCATCATATAGAAATATAATGAAAAATTTCCCTTTCAGAATACTCGCATCAAAAAAAAAAAGAGAGGGGAAGAAATAATGAACAGTTTTTTGTTTATGAAGGTTTGCAAAAGTTTAGAAACAATTAGAAAAGCCACAACAAACGTACACAATGTGTTAAGCTTAAAATAAACATATTAATCATTAAATTGCTTTCAGCTACGAGATTGAAATGAATATTCGTACATAAATTTTGAATGTTATTAATTTAAAATTGGCACATTAAAAGAATTCGAATAAATTCGCGAGATTTAAAAGACATATACAAATACCCCCCCGAAAATTAATTAAAAAAAACAATGTTTTACAGGAAAAAAGAAATATTCAGCGTATAAAATGACTTAGAAGACAAACTAAAGCTAATTTCGTATATTGAAATAAATTACATCACAATATCAGCCTTCTCTCTTTCACAGATTCAAAATCTTCCCTTCATCCCCCCCATCCCATTTTCTGATTGTTTCATTATTTTCTTAGAAATTGATTCGGAAAATCTTCGAGATTGAAAGGTAACTTTACCGATTTATTATAAGAAATTTAATTTTCGCTTGAAGCAGATATTTTTATAGCTATTTGATCATAGGATGTAGACGCAGAGGGGGGCGTGGGGTGGATAAAAAAAGGTGACCGTCGAGTATTTGGAGGAAGGGGGATAAGTAAACCATAAGAACGGTAAATGGGTAGAAAGGGGGGGTAAGATTGTGGTCTGTGTTTATTGTTAACGAATAGAATGCAATAAGAAACATTGAATCATTTCTGTGGCTGAAAGGTGAAAAGTAAAACTTTATTGTACAAATAAGGAGGATGGAGGACAAGAGGAAGGAGGCATTATTTCATGGCAACAATATTTCTGATCGAAAAAAGCATGGGAAAAGAAAAATCTGCAGTATCATCAAATTTGCTTCATTTTCGAGAAAGATTGCCACTTCCACGTCTGTAACATGATAAAATTTAGTCCATCTACAGCAGAGAGCGTTGAAAGAATTGAATTGGCTTTATGGATTTTTCCGTCCTTTTCGCAGCATAGATTCTGTTCAGTAATGACTTCCTTCTAAAATTTTAAACCATTTTCATCTTTATACCATCATTTCTTAAATCAAAATTTTATTTTTATTTTGCAAATTCTTTCCCTGTAGAGAAAAATACTTCAAAATGTAGCTATCTGAGCGAGATTCACTTTTAAAGTAGAGAATTTATTCTTTATTTTCCCGAACAACCAAATAGGGAAACACTTTATGGACCACCTATCGAATGTTCTGAAGATACCCTCTATAGCAACGCACATTACTAAGCATAACCTCATCTCTTTACAAAGAAGTTTTAAAAAAACAATAAGATGCAAGAGAGAGTTTTATCCAATAGAGCTAATTTTTCAACTTACAATCTTTCCTTCAACACTTTAGATATGAGATAAGGAATCGTGCGGTGATTTGGGAGCCCGTTAAATTTAAATTCAATTTCTTTCCAAGATACAAACTTTACCACATGTAAATGCGGTGATCTGAAGGGGGAGAAGAAAACGGAAATAAAATTGAATAATAGAAACAGATTTCGAATCTCATATATGTAGAATATAATATACATTTTCAACTTCCATTTCATAAGTTTTTTCTTTAAGGTTAAGCACTTAAGATAAATACCATTTTTTAGCAACAAAATGCATACGGTTAAAAACATAATACACAAAAACAATGATTTTTTTTCTTCGCTTTCAATTTTTTCTTCCTTTTGTTCCACTGTAAGCTTTAAAGTGAGCCTGCAACGCACGGTTTAATTCTAAGACCGAAATGTAGGTGGCGGTACTTGTAATGGAAGTGTGACCGAATAAAACACTGTATTAGAGTTTGGAACTGAATGAGTAAGCGTTTACCGTCTTGCTGTCCAATCCTGGATTACGTAATTTACCTAATTTTCACTTATTTCCTCTAAATGTTTACCCTGTATTGTCTAAGTGTCTGTCCTTTGTAACTGTGTTGTTTTAAGTCATTTTAAATATATTAATTTACCCCGAGATTTTGTCAATTACTTTTGGTTTACGCCCAGTAATGACATAAGAGACTGTTACAAGCATTATTATTTTCTTCACAACAGTTTTTCAGAGAACACTAGCTGCATGGTCCGGCGTTGCACGGGCTTTCTCTACTTTTATAAATTTTTTCTTTCCTTCACAAAATCAGCACTTCTAACACTCTTTTTCAAAATGACTTCCGCCAATATATATTTGTTAATTATTTGAAATAACCCCCCATAAGCGAATTCTGGTATAGAAGAATTTACTTCATCTGTTGCTATGCAGATCTGGTCTTATACAATTTTTAGTTTTTTACGTCTTATGATATGTTGAGTATGTTTTTATCATGTTGTAAAACTAACTTTGACATTTTAAGTATTGATTATAAAGTACTATTTTTTGCTAAATAAAAGTATTTTCAGAAATGAACTTATTCTTACACTATTTTCTCTTCCTTTCAGCCAGTAGTATAGGCAAGAATAGGGGAAGGTTGGTTGGTCGTTAAACTATGTTTAATCAACAATATAAATTCCTAAGACTAAGAGTTTACTAATATATTAATAAATTTTATCTCTTATTATACATCTATTTATTAGTTAAGTTTTAAATTAGATTTATGGGGATAAAATACGATTAATTATACACATACATACACACACACACTAACATTACACTATTGAGATTTAAATTTAAAGTAAAATACAGATATATAACGACAAAAACTATTTTTGAGAAACATTTAGAAAAAAATGCCCTTTTTGTTGAAAAATAAAAAATGATTATTAAAACAAATGAAAAAGTACACAAAAAAATAAGATTTTTAAAAACTTAAAATTTTTCATAAAATCTTTTGTTACGTTAGCAGTTTGAATGTTTTATAAAAGAAAAATATATTTAAAAAGAATTTAAAAGCGGAAAATATTATTTTGAAAAATTCAATTTATTGCAAGGAAAGAAACACTTTTCTATGAGTTATTCTTTATAAAATATTCATTTGGAATAGTTATAAATCGAAACAAAAATAAACAGAACTACCAATCCAGTTTCTTATCACTTCTTATTAGGTTAAGTACTACATGAACATTAAATAAGAAATAGGAATTTTATACACAAAATAACCGCATATGTGGAGCATGAAAAGCCATATTTTCTTTCATACGGAGAGAAATGGATGGAACTGTAAGAAATACAAAGAACGATCAAGTATAAAAAAAATCAATCTGCAATCCTTGGAGACAAGAGCAAATGGAATTGCGAAAGGAATATAAGGATTCTTCAACTACTCTCACATAAAAGCCAAGAGATATAAATAAAACGAGACAATATTCCTGGGTCCGTACACTCAAAAGAGTTTCTTCCACAATGGAAAACAAATTTGTTATAAAAAACGAGAAAATATATAGCTATAACAATAACGATACAGAAAAGAAAATATTATTTCTCTAAAAATAAGGATATATAGAAAACATAATATTGCCAAATTTCTTTCCAAAACAGATGGGGGGGGGGGGTATATTAAGGGGAGGGATTTAGTAAGTCTATTTATGACTATTTTTAAAGAATTTAAAACAGCTACAACATTAGTATTTCCTTTTCCTAGCCTGCACAGAAAATGATATTCTACCGCATCACTCACATCTATTTTCCTATTCCAATACATTACAAATTACTTCGCAGGAAGATTAATTTTACATTTTAAAATAAAAAAAATGGCGCCTTGCATGAAATCTCAAAAATTTAAGGATATATTATAATTTAGTAACGTCTTAAGATTTCTTGAGGTTCTAGATCCCTGTGCAAAAGTGGGCCCCACCAGCAACCCTTTTAAGTGGGCAGTACAAAAGATGCGCTGACAAATACTCACACAACCCAAAACAAATAAATGTGCGTGACTCACAAATTTACAAACCTAGGCATAAACCCACTCGAATGATTGTAAACCGATTCTAAATGAGTATAATGGTGTATTGTAGTTGGCCTAGGCCTAGACACGGACATGACATTATACTGTAGTTTTGCACTGTTGCCAGTTGGCATATAGTTTGAAATTCCAAGTATTTCAGAAAATATGTCCGGGAATGGCATTAGAACGATTAAAATCATTCGGGTCAAATCTTTCTGGGGGGAAAGAGTTGAGAACTAGAAACCCCTGGGGCCCCAAAGGGCCCGTTTGGGGGCCTTAAAAAAATCTCCTCGTAAGATAGATAATAATACATATTCAAATTGTAGAAACATAATATTGGCACTTTTCCACCCTGTTTCAAAATTTGTTTATATATATATATAAAATTTAAATAAAATATATATATTAAAAATTTAAATAAAAATATATATATAATATTTAAAAAATGTATTATTATGTCGTGTATTGAAGTAGTGTTGGCCGGTGTATGTAGCTGTAATATTTGATTTAGTAATAACGTCTTCAGAATTAAGTTTCCCCTTTTATTTTGCAGCACACATAGCGTAACTGGTCAATCTATTATTATTTTACATCTATTGGGTATAACACGTAAGCAGACATATAACAGAAGCGACTTCTTGACGAACACAAACACAAAAGACAAAGAAAGCGGTAAATATTCACATTCTTACATGATGGCGGCAAACAGAGAAAGAGAGAACGATTACATCAGATTTTTGGCTTTATACCATCAGTGCAAGCCCGTGACTATTACATAATAGTAGTTCTGATTGGATGAAATGGGTGGTATACAAGATTTCGGTTAAGCCGATTACGATTAAGATTGCAATGTTATTTTTAAACTAAAGAATTAGTTATTTTAAATATTAGTACAAATAGTTAATAAAAAGGATACTAGAGGGAATTATCCCACACGCACGCACACATGATCATTAGCTTTCGAAAGTATGTATTTTTGTCCTGATACAAATCAAACAGATTTCTTCCAATGTGTTCCATCAGAAGCTAAGAGTCAGCATCCTTACTCTATTTGGTCCTCACTGAAAATTATTTAGATTTTGTTTTCTGTGGTGAGCTAAGGTCACGAACCCTTAGAAAACCTTCTGTGGTTTTCGCCAAGTAATCTTTGAACTTTTGATAAGAATCCTTGCTCCAATATACAACAGAAACGTATCACACAACCTGGAACCCAAAATTTTAGCGAATCTAAAGATTCCTAAATCAGTTCTTCCGATTATCTAGAGCTAATTACAACTATTATCCTGCGAGAAAAAAATTACATTAATTGCTGAGTAAACCGTATCATTTACGAAGTTTCCAGAATTACTAATTACTTTAAAACCTCCTTTTCTACAATTTTCGTTCACGGAACAAACTGGAGGAAACACCGTCTACCTTAACTACACCACAGACAAAAAATAATTTAAAGCATGGCACTACTTTTTACAAGATGAAGAAAAATTATGATCTTCGTAACGGCGAGCGACAAAAGAAATTTACTTCCGAGGGACCGGATATTTAGAGAGAAAGAGGGATCCCATTCCTTCCTCACGAACAAAATGAAAAGAAAAAAAAAGTGAGGGAATTATACGTAAGTTTAATTACCACTGCCAGGCGTCTTAATTAAACACGTTTTTCCAACACGAATCTCATCATGAAAAAAGAAAATAAAAAACAAAAACATGCAACGTAAAAAGAAGAATTTTTGTCCACGAGCATGAAAAAGAGGATTTTAGAAGAAAGACATACTTTAAATTTAATGTAGAAATGTACTAAAATCGTATCTGAGTTTTTTTAATCTTGTATTACAAGATTATGAAATTCCCTAATGAATGTTTAACTGAAATTAAGTTCGACATACCAGAGAACTAAAAAAGCTGCGTATATTCTAGAATATTGCTCAAGAGAGCTCCACACATAAACAATTAATAAAAGTCTTTATAATCATCGCTCACTTTAAAGACAAGGTTGACACTCGGGACTGTAACTTATTGAACCACAATTGCCTGATTGAGGGGTTGCAGATAAGCAGCAAAGAAATACTCCCTACCCTAAACAACAACTACAACTCCAAGTAATTAACTAACAGCGTTACTCACCGAAAAGTAACAATACTATTTATTTTACAAGATAAAGAAACGAAGAACCAACTTTATTATCTTTCAACAGTTCACAGATCATTTACTAATAGTCAATTGTTAAATTCAGAGCACAATTATTAAAGTAAACAATTACAGCTTATCACGATGAAAAACAAAATGAAGAAATTTATCTAACCGTTTTAATACAGAAGATTGTTTTGTTTGTATGATTGTTCACATTTAGAGTCCGAAAAGTATAGCTTCTTCATAAGCTCATCAGCCTTTTGTAGGCCGAAGCTGACTCGCTGATACTCCTCCAGTTGACCCTATCAGTCATGATGGCCTACCATCTGTTGTGATTCCCATTAATTAAGGTCCTTTTCAACATCGTCTAACCATCAAGAATGTGGCATCCTGTATGTTTTGTCCCTTCAATTTTCGAAAAAGTTACTTTTTGGGTAGAAAAGCATCGACATATCTGTACAGATGGCTCAGCCACCTAATACGTGATGCTTTTATAGTTCTCACAGTGTCAGTTCCGCCCCCTCCCATATTTGCCATACTTCCTGTAAATTTCATGATTTTAAAGAATTCCACACTCATTGTTCTCTTGAATAGGGCCACAAAGATTTTGCTTAAAACGTGTCTTTCAAAAATTAGCAACTTTTCTTCCTCTGCTGGTACACTTTCAAAAATTAATTAAAAATAAACAAAGATTTTCACTTACAGTTCTTAACGTTCCCTTAAGCTAACGACTAAGGTTGTTCCTGTTTAAAGGGGTTTCAGGGGTGTTAAATTTTTCTAGAGGTCTGAAAATACAAACAATTTTCAAACAGGTATAATTCTTTTAAATTTAAATTAAATGATTCGAATATTTTACACATTATTTATAAAAGAATGGAGCTTCAGAAAAGTATAAAATGCTTAAAATATAATCATAATTTTAAAAATCATAAGCCTATGAAAATTCTATGATAAATATTAAGTATTTTTTGCGTTGCGCACGCTATTTTCTAAAATAGTAGCTTTAATTACTAGCTATAAGTTGAATAATAAAGTTAAATGTATTCTCATTACACTGTAGCTATTTTTATATAAATAGAATAATAACTTACATATTTTAATAAATAAAATACATTTTTAAAAAATATTTAAAAAATTGCAATGTTTTACAAATATTTTGAAATACAAAAGACATATAATACTAAAATTAGGTACGGCTTAAAGAGTATGATGCATTTTATAATTCTAAGTATTTTTATACATCAGAGGCTACTATTAGAAAATAGCGTGCGCAACGCAAAAAATACTTAATATTTATCATAAAATTTTCATATGCTTATGATTTTTAAAATTATGATTATATTTTAAACATTTTATACTTTTTGAAACCCCACTTTTTATAAATAATGTGTAAAAGATTCGAATCATTAAATTTAATTTTAAATGAATTATACCTGTTTGAAAATTGTTTATATTTTCAGACCACTAGAAAAATTTAACACCCCTGAGACCCCTTATGAAATGTAAATTAGATGGTGCAACGTCCACTTTTTGCAACATTCTCGTTTCAAAATGGCTTCACTATAAGAACAAGCGCACGTTGTAGGATGGTTTATCAAATTTAAAACTGCAACACATGTACAGCGTAAATGGGCCTCCACCCACACTGGAGTTTGGAAGTGAGGAAAAATATCTTGGGCAAGATGGTTGAAAAGAGGAAGTCCAATAGCGTGGCCATTCAGATTTCTAGATATAGCACTTTTGAACTTCCAGTAGAAATATATGCGAAAACATTGTTTTAAGGAGGTCACTTCACGAAAATCGAATTAAAAATCGATTTTTCAATTTTGATTGAAAACAAAATACCACTCTTTTCTTCCTAATGCAATTTAAATTTTTGCTCTAGCTGAATTAAAGTATTTTTAATATTTTTTAAAAGTTGTTTACATTTGTCAAACCCTCAAACAGCTGACTGCCACGCCCCTTTCAAATCAAAACAAAAGACACAAGCTACTTTTCAGCCTTATCAAATAGTTTAAATTGATCAAAAGAATTCATTTGATCAGCAGCTTATTCAGGAAAGTAGTGAAGTGAATAGTTGTAGCTGTTTATTTTGTGGTAGCTTACATGCTGTTTTACGCGGTTAAATACAACAATTTTTGCTATGTAGAATCGGTTTTTATCAAAATGATTTTATAAATATGCCTCAGTTTAATAATAAAACACTTAAAAACGAAAGTTTGGAAAAAGTAGGTACGAAAACCGAAACTTTCGAGGAATTAAATGTTGCATAACAGTCAGACAATTGCAACATAATTCAGTTTTGAAAGAAAAAGTTAGGTAGTTTAATAAAGAGTATGTTTTTTTAAATTCTTTTTGAATGTTTTTGTGAAATGACTGACATTGTACTGTTTTCTTGTGCTTTCAAACAACATTAATTACATAAATAAAATGTAAAAAAAAGGTATTCACATAATTTTGGTTGCCAATCAGGATTTGGCTAAAATTGTTAATATGTTGTATTTTGTGGTGTTATTAAAACATTTCTATACTAAGTTTACTAAAGCAGAGAATTCAAAGATACACTTACATGAAGGAAACTAAGGTTTTTATATGTTATGAGGTATATTAAAAAGCAGTTGGAAAATATTTTGCGGAGTTAGAATCTGTCACTTCCACCCAAAGTGTTTTTGGAGTCCATGCAAAATTAAATAACGCAACATGAAATAGAAGCGTCTATGACGTTCACCTGCCAAACAATAATGCAGTAAAAATAAAAAGGGAAAGTCCAAATGTACCGGTGGCTATCGATGGTACCTGTCAAAAAAAAGGGGCCATACTTCTGTAAATGGTATTGTTATGGCAGTTAGTGGGGACACTGGGAAAATTGTTGATGCTAAAATATTATCGAGGAAATGCTCATGTAATTTTAACGACAATGTACATTGCAATGAGTGTTCTGAAAATGACGTTGAAATAATACGGGAATGAAGTTGAAGGTGCACTTTTTTTTCCACCGCTCAAAGGCATTGCTCAATTTACGATATACACAATACTTGAGCTATATGGGAACTCTAAAACATGCAAAGCAGTTTTAGAATCTAAATTTTACAGAGATGTCAACATTAAAAAATTAGAATGTTTGGTCATGTTGATAAAGGTTGGGACACAACTCAGGGGATTAAAATTAAAGGCAAAAGTCGGGACAAAAAAACTCTAGGATGGCGTAATAGATTGACTGATGCAGAAATAGATAAATTGTAAAGATACTACGTTTTCGTTATTCGAAAAAATCAGTAAACTTGTCAAGGCTATTAAGGCTAATTTTGATAAAAACTCCCCAGATTTGAATCTACGACACGGTTTATGCCCATGGAGTACTGTGGTGTGGAAATTTTAACACATAAGTAAATACACATATAAAGAAGATGTGTTTATGCTATATGGGTTACAATAAAGCATAAACACAACCTATGCAATTAGAAATTGTATAAAAAAAGTATTTAGAGGTCTCTAGTCTTGCACTTTTATCTAGATGTTTTCTTGATAAAAAATCAAAATTTAGTGAAAGCAAATAGTATTTGGTCTATAATTCCCAAAACTGTATATTGAACTTTAAAAACTGGAGTACATGAGGCAATGTCTTTTATAGAATCAAAGTGTTAGTACTAAATTAAAAGTTTTATATGTATTAAACATTCAACTCCTGGATTTTACAAATGTCAGGGGTTGCAAGATGTAGAACGTCAAAGAAGCAGTAAACGTTTTACAATGAACCAAAGAAGCTAGAATTAAAACAAACAATTTAAAAAGTAGAAAGAAGATAATCTTGCAGATGACACCAACAATTCAAGTTATAGTTCTGGTATGCATTAGTTAATAGTAAGTTTTTTCTTTAAATCTCTATTCTCAACTGTAAATTTCAACACAAAGATTTTTGAAAAAAAACATTTTATATGAAACTTTGCACATGTGTTAACACTATACAAATAATTATTTTAATGAGAGATTTTGTCAAAATTTTATTCAAAAAATATTTATGGATTAAAATGTACAAGAATTTTCACCGTTTTAAAAATTTTGACGTGTTTCTCCACATATGAATTTAAAAAAACTAATCAAAATTTTGAAAAATGCTCTCATTAAATTAATAAAAACAATACAATGAAGGCACACAAAAATTCAGGGACTGTATCAGCAATTTTTAAAATGTTCTAAATTGGTCATTTTTAACATTACGGAGATAGGGAAAATGCTGCGTGAAGTGACCCCCTTAATCACACCAATCTCTAATTCGTATCACTCATGAACTGAAAAGTCGAAATACAGCAGCCATTCAGAATGTTGATCTAGCAACGTGGCCGGACATCTCGTATAAACTCCGATGTTTTGCGCACATAGAAATCGGGCAGTAAAACATTGCAAAAAAAGCTTTGGTATTTTCTTTATGGATCATACAACCACAAGTGAATATCTTTGTTTATTTGTTGTTAATATTTGAAAGTGTAGCCTACTTTTCGGACACGCAGTATAATCATGACGAAATCTTCGAATGTAGAAGGAAAAATGCAAGGTTCAAAAATAATTCTAAGCTCAAAAATCAACATATTCCAAAAAAATTTATTCTAGGCAATTATAAAATATATCTTTTCCCTCTTGAGACTAACATCTATTTAATGGTGAAATATACATAAATTTTAATGGTTCAAATATAATAGTTAAGGATATCAAAATTAAAAAAAAAAGATCAGCATTAATATACTAGTATTTGAATTTCACATTAGAAAATCAATTGAAAAATCAATTTAATCTGAGCGGAGCTAAAGTAACTTATGTTTAAGAGAAACAAACTAATAATAAAAATATTTCTGATATTACTTTATGTTAGTTTTATTAGAAATAAAGCCATAAACCAATTATAAATTATATCAATTTCGAAATTATTTTTAAAGGCTTAACAATATCTTATAAAATTAATCCAAACTATTGTGGAATAAAAATCTCAACACATGAAATTAAACAAAAATTTATTTAAAATACAAATTCATTCTATGTGTTCCATTAAAAAAGTCATATCCATTTTAATCCAAGAGGCTACAAAAACAACAAAATGTTACAAATTCAAAGCATGTTCCTAATGATTGATTCTTAGAACTTGAATAATTAAGCGTATCCTTAATCTCATTAGAAGTGAAATAATAAAGGAGTAGTTTCATGACTTTGCAAAAAGGAAGGGAAATGTTGATGAAAATTTATTCAATTTAAGCACTGGGTGTAACTGAAAGGATAATCATATTAAGGCTTAACAAGGCAGGACGCAACATAAGCTCATTTGGGGCACAGAACTTTAAACAAGCTAATTAAATTATATACCGGCGAATAGCGTCTGGATTCTGGTTTTGAATGGGATGCGACGTATAAAATGGCCCTTTAAAACTTTATTTCAACAAACATTTTCAGTTTTTCTCATTTAGGAAAAAAGGCATTTGAAATAATAAATAGTACAATAAATATGCTGTTTGGCCATTATACTGTTATGTTAACGAAATTCGGTTGGGATGTTAAATATGTATTATAATGTGTGAGTTTCGATTATTACATAATATTGTTAAAATATAAGCCAGTAATTGTTTCGAGAAAAATAATTAGAAAATGATTTGATATAATAAATATGAAAATGGAAAAAAAAGGAATATAGAAACTTTTTTTCTATGATATTTAACAGAAAAACATGCATTGATTGATCGCTTGAAAACACATCACACTTTGAAACCACACAATAGCTATTGCCAATAAACTTTTCCATTTTGAATCACGGTCAAATGACAAAGTCGACATCTGAGGTGGTACCCTATTCTCCGAACTTTCAATACAACTTTGAGCCTAAGCAGATTTAACACGAATCAGTTCCTAACAACCAGACCCGATAAAAAATAATGACGACCACAGACTCTCAACTGCGACGACTCAGCAACCACACACATCTGAAGAAAAAAAAATTTAACAGTTCTACATTTTCAACAAAAAGTACACAAACGATTTTTTTTAAAAAAAATAAATAAATAATTGATTAATCGAAAAGGACATCATATAGAAGTTTAAGGTTGGGTATTCTCCTTCAATTAAGTAAAAAAGTACGATTATATATAAAAATCTTTAAAACGAATAGTCAAAAACATATACAACGACTATGTACATTGGTGGATTTTTTTTTAGAAAGACTCGTCTATTCAGTACATTCTCAAAGTGGAAACAAAATTTCAGATTTTCTGTAGCATACAAATACCTTTCATTTTTGTGATGAAACTAAAAAATAAAAATTTAAGGATTAAATTTTTCTCTTAATTTCAAAATAAGATCAACTTTTTATACATGCAAAATCATAATATAAAGCATTTTATTCATAGTTCTTATAAGTTTCTTAAAAATTTTTGTACATAAAACTTGATAATTTTAAGCAATATATTATTTTAAACTAATCGCGATTATTACTATCTTGTTTAAAAAATTTTATTCGCGCGCGAAGCAAAATTTCTCAACATCTAAGGGAACTAACAACTAAAAATAATTTTCATAAATCACGTAAGTTAACACCAATGTTAGTAGTATTTAAAAACAACAAAGAGGGAAAAATGCTAAAGATTCATTAAAAGTTAATTAAAAATGTCAAAACCTATACGAATACTTCCTGAAAACTCATCTGAGTATCAATAAAAAAATAATTAAATACAGCAAAACCAAAATATATTTATGTTATAAATTATTTCGAATAAAGTCAAAAGTGAATAATAAACAAATGACTTATTTCAACTCGGATTCTAAAACTCTGGCATACACCACATATTAAAAATGATACTTCAAAACAATTATCAAAGAAATAGAAAAGATAACAATTATAATATAACTTTAACCGAATGATTATAAACATCATGATGATAGCAAATCGAAAATCGTTGCACGAACACACGCAAAGTTGCTCGTTTCAACAAATTTTTAAACCACAAAACAAAAGACTATGAAATTCAGTTAATTCATTCTTCGATGATATAATTCATAATTACCATATTCTCCAAATAAGAGCTTAGGTAGGTAATTTTACAAGGAAAGCGAATATTGAAAGAGCTCCAGGCACAATACTATAA
This sequence comes from Trichonephila inaurata madagascariensis, assembly GCA_019973955.1. NCBI lineage: Eukaryota > Metazoa > Arthropoda > Arachnida > Araneae > Nephilidae > Trichonephila > Trichonephila inaurata. The sequence continues at coordinate 218,297 of BMAV01003410.1, forward strand.
TAAGACAGCCAAACAAGAGTGCCATATAATATCTTCCCAAGAACTTCAATCTTCGAAATTTAATTCCTTGTTGCATTTTGTTCTGTAACCGCAATTAGGTAGCCTGAGAGGCAAAATCAGTTTATACTAAACTACTCTGTTTTATTACTCATCTTTTGGCTGAATACCATAATTCGAAGTTTGTAGTTATGAAAGACGAACTCATAATCGAATGTTCAAGAGTTGCAATCACGCGGAAAAAGATATGGGCTTTTAAATCACTCGACAGGGTTCAGCATTTTGAAGTATTCATCTGGAAAGGTATCTACTTGAAATTTGATGCGAGTTTGCGTGTGGAAAATGAACTTGAAGACTGTTAAGTACTGCAGAGAACCCAGCTTCAGTAAGCTCCAGAATTCCAATCCACATCACGAATATTCCAACCAATTAACTTAACGAAACCCAAATATAAACTTGGTAAAGGGAGACGTTTCTGATTAATATTTCTTCCGAGATAAACTATGCAAGATACCAATGGAGGAATATCGGTTTCTTAAAAATTGTTCCACTCCAGAGAATTAAAACTTATAGAAGGGTTTCGAGCGGCTAAAATTTTCGGTTACTCAGGGTAAATATTTGTAATCGGAATTTCCCACAGAAACCTGTAACGGGGAGATTTTATTTTTCGCATTTATTAAGTGGTCGATTAATACTCTAAAGAAATATCTCTAGCATCTAGATAGGAGATTAGTTGTGCCTGATTAAGTAGGTTTGATAGTAATGACTAATTTTAATTACCAAGGAAGCTACTGGTGTTACCAGGGTTTTAATCACTACATAGAGATGTCACATCAGAAAACTTTTCAAAATTTTATCGAAACAATATATATATTAATGTCACATGGCCTTTTATAGACTATGCGGTTCTTCCAAATTCTTTTATCAAACTTTCTTATCATACAGGTTAAATTTTTGATTATTATTTTCTTTAAGTATAAGTTAATCCAGATATTTTTGTAGTATCCTCAATAAGATAATCTGTATTTGAACCATGAATCTGGCAATGACTTGTTTATTGTTCACTGATTCATCGTGATCTAAGTATTTTTAAATATATCTTTAAGTGTTATCTAGTTCTTATATTTATTGATTTAGAACTTCTATCCATTATTTTCAATAGAATTTCGCTCAGTAATACAAATAGAAAGGTGGGATAATTGGCTAACTGCAAGACTTGTTACCTCCCACTCCTTTTATATAAAATTAAAAGTTGCCCCTCAGTCAGCTTAGTTTTTAATACTGCAGCATTCGTATTTTAAAGTTTCCAATGTCTGATTCTTTTATTTTAAATGTTCAATTGTTCAAGCCCCATTTCTGTCTCTCTAGTAGATATTATTAAATAATACGTTTATATGAGCCTATATAGAGTAGTCTTTGTGTTCATAGACAAAACAATTTAAATTGAAAGCGAAATTATTTCAGTTTTCACTTTCTAAACACAAATTTTAATTTTTTTCAACTATCAATTTAAAAAAATCATTAATAAAAGAAAAGGGCAAACGAGAGCTGTAGACATAAAATTAAATGGTTTGCTCGAATACTGAAGAGGCCTTTTTGAACTGAAATAAGTATTTTAATAGTATTTCTTCCATCTGAAGGGTGGAAGTATTATAAAACTGGATAAAACTAGAAGAAAGGGCATTGTGTTTAACATAGAAGAAAAGGCATTTATAAGACCATGGCATATTTTTGAATCGTCACCTGGTAGACCTAAGAAGACTTTCTTCATCAAACTGATATTTTTCAAATAAATCAATAATTGTTTCAATAAATCACTTACCAAAGCTCTTTTGAAAGAAAGTATGCACAACAATACATATTCATTTGAATAATATCTATAAACTTATTTAAAAAAAGGCAATATATATTTTTTAAAGGTATAGTGTACTTTCATACTTCAATGAGCGAACACAAAGTTGAGCATGTACAGAATTTTGAAAATATACTTCATTCTGATTAAAATATCTTTCTAAACAAAAATACGCACCCTACGTTTGTGTTTTTACGCTTTTACTCTCTCTTTGGAAATATTTTTAATCAACATCTTGTGAGAAACATCAATAAAGCTTTTAATTTTCACTAATCGAGAACATCCAAAGTGTGGGAAACTAATGAGAAAAAATTAACTAATGATTTTTAATTGTTTTCAAATATAATTTTAAATTTTGATAAATAAATAGGAACGAAAGTATTTTATATCAACTGAAAATATTTACTTCCAGCAGCAAACGTTAAAACTCAACAAGAAAAGAAAATATGTAAGAAAACCCCCACCATCCTATTCAAAGACAACGTGGTAATCATGCTATGGATAATTTAATTCTCAAGCAAACTACAAAAAATGCTATTTACTACATTGGTGAACTCTGCTCCACACTCACAGGAAACATATTCATTGCAAAATGAACGTTAATATATCTTCTAACTTATGCATTATACTTTTCAATAAGTTTTAACGAAGGAAAATCTTGCTTTTGAAGTCCAATAGCAATCATAACTTTTAATTTGACACCGTGTGACTTCAACTTTATCCCAAAATAAAACGCTACTTTTCTTTTCCTTTTTTTTTTTTACTGCCAACAAATACTAATTCAATCTGTTTATCGAACTTGATTATTAGGTGAAAGCAACCAAATAAAAACAAAGTGAACCCTAAATTTCTAATTCTAAGAACGACTTCTCTTCCATGTCCTTCTAAACGACTACTGAGGCAAAGATCCCAAATGGGCAAGATGTTTTTATACAAGCAATAAATAGATAACAAATTGTTTTCAACCAGACACTGATGTCCTTCCTTCTAAAAACAAATACCAGTTTAAATGAGAACATCTTAGTTTGTTATACTTTAATCGAACTTAAATATATCTTTCTCTTTAGATCAGCTGCTTCGGAGAATCACTATTTTTTTGCATGTTTCACATCTTGCCTCCTTTTTTCAGTTTTTCTACTATTAGCTCACAATCTCTATATATTTATTTATCTTGGTGGAATTTTCAATCGTTAATAAAATACATTTTAAAGCGCTCAGTTGAGCTGAAATTTTATGTACAGGATTATTTTGGATGACAATACAATAATATAATAATAATTAATAAAAATTAATTGATTATAACTAATTACTTACAGAATTACAAATACAGCAACGTTGGCATCATTTTTGGCGACTTAGCGACCCTTTTGGCGACTTGTGTCAAAACTTGGAAAGGGTTTTTTTTCTCACGTGTTAAAGTATTCAGTTGAACTAAAATTTATATTGGATGGCAATACACACAATAATATAATAATAATTAATAAAAAATTTTTAATTCATTAAAAATAATTATTTAAAGAATTACAAATACACACACAACCACGTTAGCATCATTTTTGGCGACTTGTGTCCAAACTTGAAAAGGTTTTTTCTCACGTTTTAAAGCATTCAGTTGAACTGAAATTTATATACACGATTGTTTTGGATGACAAAACGATACTTATTTGATATTTAACAAAAATTAATAACCACTTAATGTTGCGATTTTGTCATATGTATATACATATTTATATTAATTGTAACTATTTACAATAATAAAAAGTAGCTAAAATAAATTTTTTCTTTGTTGATCTAAGTAGGAATTGACTTAAAAAAATTTTTTTTTTATATTACTTGTTTCAACGGAATAGAACGGGGAGGATTTGGACACGATGAAAAATAAAATAGAGTGTCAACTGACAAGTAGATAAGAAAAATAAAAGAAAAATTTTCCTCTCATGTCAAAGTGCTTAAATCAAATTCATGAAGCACATTCTCAAACAGAATTAAGTCTCATTTTTGCATTAATTCGTGATGTTGTAGCACAGAGACCCTTGAAATTGTGGTGTGTCAAGCAATGTACTTATATGACTCAGGATTCACGCACAAAAGGAAATATTTGATAAAACAAGCAAAAGGAAAGAAAATGTGTGAGGCACTAAGGAGAGATGGGATGATTTTTACCTGATAACTTAGTAGAGTGTTGAAAATTCTGTAAATCTAGCATGCGTGCCATAAGTTGCCGACGCTTGTTGTAGCATATACATCCAAGGATTATATGGTGTCTTTTAAAATTTAGAAACATTCTATAAATATGTAGTTTTTCCTTTAACATGTAAAGCGAAAAACCATTCAGCATTGCAACATCGGAGATGAAAAATGGAAACACATTTTACGCAAAATAAATAAATTGATTTAGACAGAGATGTGTAATATGTTAAAATACGCTATGGGATAGCAAAGTCAGAATTTGATAATAACGTTAGAGCCTTTTTCCTATCTGAAAAAAGCGTTCCAAGTTTGGTCCTTATTCTTTAACATTACAACCTTAACAGAGAAGGCCCCGAGGTATGTTATAAGGATTCGACATCACCCACTTAAAGGAGATTGAATGTCTTCATGGTAAAAGAGAACGAATGAATGATTCAGAAAGAGAGTTAACTTGCTTTGCCTTTCAAAAGAGTTGGAGAACACCTTCCCCAGTCATGCATTATTTCTTAGATTCATAGACTGATTACAACTCGAACATCTTTTGAATGAATTTACTTGAAATTTTAAGGAAAGTGGCTCTTTGCAATAATATAAAGTAGTTCAAATGGTTGACTCCAAATGGAGAATTCCTTTTAATAATGAGGATGTGAGCGTGTGTTATAGAAGAGCGTACTTTATGTTTTAACAATTCAACAGTAAATCCAGAAATTTGGTCTAATCAATAGAATACTAAATTTCTTTTAAATGGATGCAGCATAAGGAAATTTTTTATCCCCCCCAGACATTTTTTTTTTTTTTTATTGGGGGTGAATCAATTAAAAAATTGAAATTATATGAATCTTATAATACTAAATCCCATTTCAAAATATCAATGGCGAATATAGAAGGTAAAATTCCAACGTTTTCAAACAAAATTAAAAATTTACAAAATATCCAAGTGCACCCTCGGACTTACGACCGATAAGTAATTGTAATTTTTGGAGAGAAAAAAAAGGAATATATATCTATATATTCCTTTTTTTCCTCTCCAAAAATTACAAATTTTTTTCAAAAAAAATTCAATCTTTGAAGTTTATAAATAAGTCTGAAATATTTGTTTCTTCTTTCTATATAGAATACCACGTTAACACATCCGTATTCTAAATACCTTTACTTTTCCTCACTCTAAAAATTATCCTATATACATTTTGTGTAATATAATACAACAAAATTTAAAACTGTTGAATCATTTTAAGAAGTGAGATATTGTATAAGAACATGTCACGCGTCTTTTATTCTCTTCTAAAATGCAGTCATAATATAATTCTTTTCTCTTGTTAGGTAAATCATACATGAGAAGAAAAACATTCTAGAATTGAATTCTATTTACCGAAAACGACGCCAGAGATTCTTTTATATGAAAGTATTCCTCTTTTTTTTATGTCCCTAAAACTAACTTGGTTCGCTTTCTAATGTCATCAACTCTATTTTCCAAATCCACACTAATCTATAATTACTTTTTCTGAAACTTGTTTATCCACCCCCTTCTTTTTTCTTTTCACAATCCCAGAAATTCTCTGAAGTGGAAATAAATTTATTTATTTATTTTCTAAAATCTTTTTAAATCACTCTTCCCACCTTCAAATGTCTCCCATCTTGCAGTGGACAGTTTTATAAAGTACCGGATCATAGAAAGTGGACGCAAAAGGAGTGAATTTAAAACAGATGACCACATCTAGTACAAGGAGGAGGAGTAGAGAGGTATGTCATAAAAAAGGGGGTGGGATGTGTCAGCAAGGAAGAAAAAGTGGTATTTCGTTTATGTTGTTGAAGAATAACAGTTAAAAACATACTGTCATTTCCGTAGCTTAAAAATGGAAATCAAAGTTTCCATATACAGGCAGAGCAAAAATAAGAAATAAAACGTCTAAAATAAAAATGGAAATGTAAGAGTATTAGTTCATTTCCAAGGAAATTTTCAATCTTAACAATGGCGAATGAAAAAATACGTGACATCATCACTTTTAAATAAATAATCCTAACTTTTTCTTCCTCCACTATGACATATTTTATGAATATATATTTCGTTTTTGTATTTACTTTTTTTATTATTTTTTAAAAATTTTTTAATTAAATTTATTTTATCGGGTCATGAAAACTGAACGAAAATTAACCGGTGCATTTTCTGCCCCGAACGTATATATACGTCCTTCCAAAGTAATCATTATCTTTTGCTGCTATTAGTAAAACTATTCCGAAAACTTTGGAATGCAATAAAATGGCCTTGACAGTGTTTGCGAAGGATTTACTCATCTCAGGGCAAAATTTGTTTATTTGTGCCATTCCTTTCTCCTCCAATACATCTCATATACGCGTCAATGTGAAAAACGGTGGCACAGGGGAGCGAATCGCGTTACTTTTAGTGAGCAGTTTACTGAGTTAAAATATTAGAATATAACACATCTTTGATTGCTCTGAGTTATCTTTCAATCAAAAGTTACGTACGTTAGAGATAAAAGTTCCGCTAATGCTAGATGTGATATAATGCTAAATATTTTTCAAAAAAATTTCTTCTTTCAGACCTCTTTCATAAGTTAATACTTTTAGCTAAAATAATTCTACCTTTTCACAGATCTATTTTTCACATATAATCCTTTTTTTTTTCACTCTATCACAGATTTGTACATTAGAACATTTTAAAATACCATTGTAGTCATCAATATATTTTAATAGAAAAGAATACGTTTGTTGGTAATCACACTGTTAAATTCAGTGGCGTACACAAGGGTGGGTTTGGGTGGGTTCAAACACCTCCCACAGACAAACTAGCCCTATGTGCTTTGGTCTACGTCTTTTACAAATATAAACCTATTCCACTAAAGTATAGTCACGTACGTCATTGGCTTAAAATCATACGCGACATTCAATGAAAATATTTCATAGATAAAAAGCAAAATATATTTGAAAATTTGTACTTTAGTTTTTCGATTTAAGTTTAAATTGCAGGAAAAAAGTGCTTGCTAATTTCTAAATTAAAGTTTCTTTTTATATTAAAAATCAAATAAACGAAAACTAAAAATCATGGTTTTCACTATAAAGGTAACTAATAACCAAATAAACACATACATAAATGTTTACTTTATTTTGTACAATCCTTTTATCTCAAAATTATAATTCCTACTAATGTCAGAAAAATTTACAATTAATATTTAATTTGTATTCAGTTGAAAAATAACCATTACAAATACATAATAAAGGAATTAAGAATCACACTTTTATAAAGTAACCCAATATAGAAAGAATATCAAAAACCTATATTTTCATTCAATTTGTCAAAACAGATGAGAGTAAAGATATATGGGCAACATATCCACGCATTTTCTTTAAAAATCTAGCTGAAATCCTCGGAAAAGAGAGTAAATTGAACTGCAAATAAGAATATAATAATTCAACTGCTTTCACACAAAAGCCAATAGATATAAATAAAGCCAGGCAATATTATTTGACTCCCTTGCATTCAAAGGTTTGTTTCCTTACAATGAAAAACAAATTTCTAATAAGAAAACGAAAGAATAAATAGAAAGCGAGAAAGAAACACGCAACCGAAAATATTGTTGTGTGTTGTTTCTCTCCCCAAAAAAAAAAGATGCACCAAAAGAAATACAGTCGCACTTTCTTTCCAAAAAGAATTAAAGCTAAATGTTTTCTCTGTGTTTTCCCCCCTGGAAGAAAAGAAATCTTAAAAGGTATCAGTTTTTGATCCAGTCTCTATTATGAGAGCAAGAACATCAAACAGGACAGTTATTTGGTTCTTCATTCGCAGAATTTCTTTCACAGGTGAAAATTATTTCGAAAATTGAAAATTGCGCGTACATAACAATAATAATTATTAAAAAAAAATTAAAAAACAAACAAACTCCTTTATTAAAGGCGAATTATAAGAAAAAAATGCTCCTCTATTCTGGAAGAAAAAACAATTAAATGTTCTTAGAATCCAAATATTTTGAAATCGAAATCGTTTCTTTGAAATATAGCACTTCAGTGCTAAAAGTTTTGACCGTCTCCCATACCAAAGTGCAAAGTGAACATATTCACAACAAATTTAACAAATACTTAAGTTAAAATTAAGTTCTCCGACTACTTGTAAAAATTTTTTAAAAAAATGGAGATACGGGGATTTTTATTGCGGTTTTTAGATTTATTTAGTACACTTTAAGAAGAATATGCTATAATTATAAGAGGAGAAAAAGAAATTATATTATGACTAAAATGGGAAAAAATTGGAAAAAACTTACAAAAAATTTCTGTGCAAAAAGTTTATGAACAATTTTCAATTTTGATGTGTTGCTTTGCTATTCATTTTGAAAATACCCTTCAGGATAAGAGATATTTTAGTTTTTACAAAAACTGGAGCACTTTATCTTAGTTTATATGAAATTGCTTAAAAAAACAGTGAGTATATTAACATAAGAGGCTGTAAATTTTGTAATAAAACAATGATTGATAAATATGAAGGGTAAAACACTTCTACAATTATACAAAACATACACAAACAGTTTCAGTTAATTTTTTCCAAAACTTTTGGACAATCGCTGTCCCCGTTTAAACATTTAAAAACACACACACACATTTCGAGTAAAATGCAATTTTAAAGTATGACTTCTTGCTTAAAGTAGTGACATCAGCTTCTACTAAAACACTTATAGTTCTTGTTCTAGTGAATGGAAAATAATAAACTTGGTATTTTTATAAAGCTAATAAGATGGCATATGTTTTAAAATCATAAAAAAATAAAAAAAAAACTTTCACAATTTTACGGTAATCGGATACCTTAAATTTAAAATGGATGGTGAAAAAATTAGTATTTTTTTAACGAAGCTTGCTAAATTTCTAACACAAAAAATATAACAATGCATTCTAATAGTCAGATATATACACTAAATAAAACTGATTATGTAGTTCTTTACACACATAAAATATAATTTCGGGTGAGTGAGTTTGATGCACTATAAAGCAATACGATGGCTATTGGCGACGGACCTCCTTAATTTTGAACTATGGTCAAGTGAAGAGGACGACACCCGAGCTAGTAATTTGTCTCAAAACTACCACACCACGGTAACGTGAGGACATTGAACCTCGACAGATTTACCGTGAATCAGCCCTCTACATGGCAGGTCTACAGTGGTATTTGGGCTCGAACTCATGACACTACGCTACTGCAGTCATGTGAAATTTCGAAAGTTAGATTTTTAACCCATTTCATACTTCGAAGAATATCGGTATATCTTGATCTTGAAGTGTCGTGTATCTCCAGTAAGACATTAATTAATACGCAATAAACATTTACAGGTTTTTAAATAAGCTTTAATTAAATTGATTAATTACAGATTCAAATAATTTATTTTTCCTAGGTAGGGGAAGTTCACATTAACTGCTATGCAAACCGATCATTTCCGAAGCTTCCAAAGTTTCTATTCTCTTAAAAAATGCGTTCCTTGCAATTTTTATCCAGTGAAGGAGAGAGAGAGAGAACTGAAAACAAAGCACTCGACTCAAAGTAGGAAAGAACACGCAAAAACTTAATTTAAAACATAATACTACTTTTTCCTTCTTTTCTAAACAGAGAACAAATTATTATTTTTGCGACGGAGAGTGAGAAAAAAAAATCACTCCTAGGATGTTTTGTGAGAAAACTTATTTCTCCACCCTCAAAGAATACAGCGTTACACACAATTTTAATTACAACTGGCAGGTGTGTTAATTAAACACTTTTGCCTGTGTGGCATCCCAAAACAGAAGAGGATGGGGGTATAAAACAAGAAAGAAAACTTGTTTACATGCACGAGAAAGAGGAGACGGGAAGGAGAGCATGCTACAAAATTTTGAAAAGGTGTTTTATTAGGTTCCTATATAAGGAAATATTATATATATTAAATTCAGATTCCGATTATCTTCAAAAATATTTAATTTTAACAAGATACTTAAGGTATCCGACTTATGTTCGGAATTGTAATTTTGCAAAAGCTTACAAATGAATACTTTTTTAAATATTTAGTGTTTTTTAGATCAGAATACACGTATAAAACTGTTTTAAGAATATTATTACAATAAAAAATTATTTAAATGCAATATTTTAACAAAAAATGAACTTAGAATTATTTATTTTCAAAATGTTCTCCTTTTATGAAAAATGCCTTTATAATAATAATATTTTGCTTATACATAGCTAAGACTTTCCAGAGAGTCTAAATAATTTATAAAATTAAAATACAATTATTTCAGGAGTTACGACCAATTGAAATAATTATCGATGTTTTTTTGTTAAAATTTCTCCACTCTGATGTATTAAAATATGAATAAATCCACTTCTAAGTTAAATATTTCAAACATCCTAGTCCAGACTCTGTACAAAGGTGTTAGCTATATATATAGGCAAATATTATTATAGAAAAATTTTCCATAAAAGGAGAACATTTTGAAAAAAAAATTCATTTTTTTTTAAATATTGCATTTAAAGAATTTTTTTACTATAATAAAATTCTTAAAACAATTTTATTCGTGTGTATTCTGATCTAAAAAACACTAAATATTTAAAAAAGTATTCATTCGTAAGCTTTTGCAAAATTACAATTCCGAACCTTAAAATAAATTCTCAAAGGAGAAAATTAACATTTAGCATCCTTAAGCAACGCAAAGTAATGTCATGATTATTCTGCAAATAGCGTCAATTTCGACATAAATCAAAATGTTTATTTAAAAGAATTGACATTTCTTTATGAGCTGAAAGGGTTGTAGCTCTAGAGTACACTATTTTTTTCTTAAGCTTGGAATAATACCTCGAATAAATGACTTCAAAACATGAGCACTGAGCACGTACATTTCAAGTTTCTTCGTAAAAAAAGGGGGTGCACGTTATACGGGGAATATACCTAAAAATTAAACAACTAATAAGTCAATTGCTTCAAATAATGCGGGACAGTATGCTATTTCTAGTTATTAATAAAGAGCGAAGTATAAAAAAAAATATCTCTTTCAAACTTAACTTCACAATACACTTTTTTTCTATCGCTGAAATAGTAGGTTAAATTTAACTTATAATTATTTGTGGGGTAATGAAATCCGTTACAACGTCAAATTTTTGGTCATTTTTAATCGACGTTTCCAGAAAGGAATCGGATATGGTTTTCTGTGGCAACATATACAATTATGCACAAATGCATTGGAGGAAATAATATCAATCTTTTTCGTAAAGGGAAGGTATTGTAAATATATCGTATTTGAGTTTTAAAATTATCACAAAAATATAAAATTTGAATTTTGAAATATTATTAGAAACTTAGAAGAGCTGAAACGAAAAAAAATCCGTTTTATTTATTTCTCATAAACCAATATAAAATGAAAAAAAAAAGTATGTCTTTTAATTAAAAATTTCTTTTATATATCAAACGATTTTTATCAAGAATTTTATCAGTATTATGAATAAATATTTCATCACCTTTTTTAGAAGATACATTTAAACGCTTCCTTATTCTTTGTTTATCATTTAAGTATATCTGCTGCAAACTCATAATACCATCACACAGAAACAAAACCATTCCCTACCTTTTTTGAGAGAGGGAACACCAAGAAAAAACGCAATTGAAATTCCCTTAAAACCGGGAATGAACGAGACGAAAACCAAAATTTATTCTCACACGCCAGAATAATAAATGCGAAGATGCAAGATAGACAAACAAATCATTTCGTATCTCATCCGAAATTGCCGCATTTCACAAAAGGATTTCAAAGCAATAATCGAATAAATTGAAAAGACAGCAATTATAATAACTTCAGTTGAAAGATTACCAACGTCGCAAAGAGACACCGACTCGACAAATATCGCTATTTACTGAGAACATAAAATTAAAAGGAAGCGCTTCCTTCAATAAACCTTTGAACCTCAAAACAATGCTAGAAAATTCATTTGATTCGTTCTCCGTTAATACCATTCTCAATTACCATTCTTCTCCAAATTAGAGAGTAGGTAGATAATTTTATAGATGGAGTCGAATATTGAAAACGCTTCAGGCACTGCAGACAGCTAAATGAACAGGTTTGTTGCTTCAGTCTTTAATATGACACTCAAATTATCGTTACAATTCGTTTTGTATTCATTCCAAGATGGCCTCCGAGGCGATATCTGTATGTTAAATAATACTGTACAAAATATCTTCTTTGGACGGATACCATAGTTCATGTCAGAGAAGGATTAATTAAAAATCAAATGCTTTAATAATTATTCCCTTGAAAAATATATGGAATTCAAATAATTTAATAGCTTCAAATCTTGATACAAGTGTCCTTTAGCTCAGATTCTCAAGAATAAGGTATCCGAATTGAAATGTACCAATTTCGATTCATAACACACGTTTATTTTTATTTTATTGAATAGAGCAACGTTTCCCAAACTTTTTAGCTCATGTACTCCTTGGTTGTGCATCATGCTAAAATGTACCACTTAGTAAAAATGATTGTATTTCTTGAAATTTGTTATTGTGTGTTTATGTATTTGCATTTTACATTTTATAGGGTGATCATGTATTCATATCACATAATGAGACAAATTATATTGGAACACGCCTAAGCGTATCTACCACTTTGACATATTTCGTTTACTAATAAATGGTTTTAATAAATAAATAAATAAATAAACCACAAAGTTATATATAAAAAAATTCATTTACTTTCTTATCATAAACAAATATTTTTATAAAATAAATTTAATGAGACCCTTGTGCTTGTTTTGAAGAACATTTTTTTTTAAAGATTCGAGGTATACCCTTAAGTGTACAGCTGCATGCAATCTATTTCGATACTTATTTTTTTAAAAAATATACGAAGAAAAAGCTTTTTACTAATTCCGTACTAATAAACGGTAATAATAATTTAACAGCTTTCTCGGAAAGTTGACCATATTCTTTATCACAAATTAATTAGATTGTGCCGTTTGAATTCTGCTCGTAAAGTTCTGTCACATGATAATTTATAAAAGCGTGTTAAAAATGTATTTATAATGTTTTAATATGCTATTTTATAAAAAGAGCACTCAGAACGTGTTCGGATACCTTAAAAAAACCATGCAAAAATTTGGTAAGTGCTAAGGAATGAACAATGAATCCATTTAGTTTTAAATTCGAAACCCACAGCTTGGATATACAAACTAACAAAATTCAAATATAAACTGGAAAAAGAAACATATTTTCTAATAATTTTCTTTTGAACATCAATCGTGCAGTGATTTGCTCAAAAGTATGATCAATTTCTATAGAATAAATTCTTGGGAAAGATTAAGGTTTAGAAGATTTCCAAAGGTTTTTTTTCAGTCATTAAGCGTAAAAATTTACAGGTACAGTTTCAAAATAAACATTTACCTACGAATTTTGCTTTTATACAAGCTAAAAGACCGAAGAGAAAGATGCCAAGAAATTTATCAGAATGGATTACAAGAATTTCTTTCAATATTTTTGATTTTGAAAAATGATATTTTAGTTATATTTAAATTGGACGAATTCAAACTTGAGATAAAAAATTGTAAATCTTATATTATTAAATTTTAATCAATTTTATAAATTCAATAATCAATTTTATTTATAAATAATTAATACATATAAAAATAGAGTGCAAGGAAAAGGGTTGCATTTGGCTCGCTACATAGGTAATAAAATAAAGTACACACTTAACAATCTTTTGATTTCGTTGCTGCAAACATACAAAATGAAAAAGAAAACCATTCAAAAACGTTTCCGTTGAGAAAAGGAAATTAATTTTAGTTTCAAAATTTTCAATTGAAATAGCAAACAAGTAGTTAATTTTTATATACTTCAAAAAAGTTTATATTGAAAAAAAAATTATTATATTGGCAAAAAGGAAATAATGATAAAACTATTCATCTTAATTTCTGAAATTCTAATGGAAAAACTAAGATTAGTGTATCACTCCTTTCAGCTATCATTTATCATTTCGAAATATTTTTGAAGAAGGAACAACACATTTTTATTTTGGTACTAAGATAAATACTAAACCTTCAAGCATAGCACGCATATTAAAATGAATGTTTCAAAAAGCAAGGCACCAGTGCTATGAAGTATTAATTGATGAAGTTTTGCATACTTCAATATTTAAAATTACATGATATAGCTAATTTATTTCGATTAATTTTTAATTTTATGTGTTCACTTGCTCTTCTTGCCTATCTATCGAGACAAATAAACATCAAAAAGTTTTTACTACATCAATTGAGAAGAATGAGAAATAAATTTCAGACTAATAAAACAAAATCTGAAATAAAAGTTGAATGACGATGTAGTTTCTATCAAAGAAATCCCTACGTTCATCGTAACAAATAAAGCTGTGGCTAAACTTTCTTTAATTAAATAAACCCATGGAGCATTTAATAGAAAGACTGGGTTACAGAAGTGCTACAGTCTCATTTTTCAGATATATTACACTATCAAGAACTCTTAACGAAACTGGTAACTAAGGAAAATTGCATTATCTTAAGCCTGTAAAAAACTTAAAAAAAATCAAACAGCTCAAATATTTTATAATATTTAGAATTTAGTACACATTCGTTGAAATCTCTTCACCCATTGTTCTCTGCGAAAAATTGGTATTTTTCAATGAAATATAAACTTTTTAAAGTTTCTGCATCTTGCGTTTTTTCTCTTTGACTAAAATCATATCAACCATTAACAAAATAAAGTTACATGCAATGAATTTGTCCTCAAAGAAGAAATAAATTTCAGTTTCACTTACCGTAAAATCTGGCGAATAACGCGCACCTATACGTTCAAGCTGAATTTTTTTAATTTTAAGGTATATTCGCCGTATAACGTGCACCCCCTTTTTTGCGAAAGAACCTATAATGCCCGTTAGTAAAGCTATAATGATATAAAGTCATTTATTCGAGGTATTACCCTAGGATTTTGAAAAAATAGTGCATTTCTAGAAAAACAACCTTTTAAGTTCATAAGGTATGATATTTCTTTTAAATAAACAGTATTCCATTCTTTGTAGAAGTCATATTTTATTGACAATTGTAAAATTCTTTGTAAGTCGATTTTTTTATGCACATCTCTTTTTATTTTTGATGCTCTCATTTTCATACCCGGCGCATAACGGCACTCGTAAATTTCGAAATATTTTTGTGTTAAAGTACACGTTATACGGCGGATTTTACGGTAGTTGCTAGCTGTATTTTCGATCCTAACTGAAAAATGCCTCTATCACATAGCTTTCATTCTGTCTAAATGTAAACAAAAACGCATTGATTAAACAAAATTACAAAATTAAAGCTGGAAAACAAATGAATTCACACAGCAATTTTCGGATACTCGAGCGATTTCTCTTCTATGTCCTTTTCAACGAATATCCTTCCTCATGTAAATGGGCAGGCACGTACTTGAACCGTTTTTCTAATAACAATAAACAGACAAAGAATCGTCTTCCACCAAACACTGATGTCCTGTGCTCTAAAACAAATACCTTATTTAAACGAAAACGAGGTTTTGGCTCGTTGCATCTCATCTTATTTCCTCCTCAATACCTGCTTTAGTTTCGGCAGGGCCATTATTTGCTTTGCATTCCTTGCATCCTACCCCTTTTAGGTTCCAGGACAAGAAGCAGTAGGATGCAATAAAAACAAAACACCCGGTCTGCTGCCGAACAGATAAGAATGGAAAGAGAATGTTCCTCGTTAACAGAGAAAGCCCCCGGATGTTAAAAGGTATTCGGCATCCCTCACTTAAGGGAGCTCGCATACCCTGAAGGTAGAACAGCACGAATGAACGATTCAGAAAGGGAGTAAACTTTTAATCCAAACCACCTTTTCGAACTCATTTTTTGTTTATGTTTGTGGAGAGTTTAACAATATTACAATGATGGATAAATGCATTTGTAGGATAATTTCAGGCAATGGTTTCTCTTTAAAAATTTAATGCTCCTCTTTGGATCTTAACGGAAAACGGCTGCTTAAGTGGTGATAATGCTAATCGGGGCGGAAAAACAGCGATAAGGATAAATTAAGTTTTATTTATACATTATTGTACTTATAATTAACTTTGGCACTTCGTGTATTTGTAATTTAATTTATGTAATAATAATTAATATTGATTTACTTTTAAAATTAGTTTTAAAAAGTCTAGTTATTTTTTTTAGTTCTTAAACAGAAAAATATGAAAGAATGTAATTCTTTCTTAAAAAAATTACCAATCACCTCTCTTCACATTAAGAGTTTCTTCGCTTCATGTTAAAGAATAAGAACCGAATTCGGAATATTGTTCTAAATATAAAAGTACTTCAACATTAATATTATATTTTGGCTTCGCTATCCTAGAGAGCCATTTATTTTATCATCTTGCCCTCATTTTTATCAGAGTTGACACATTTTTTCCGGTATAAAATGTGTTTCACTTTTTTTCTTTATACCTTAATGCTAAATGACCTATTTCTTTACATGTTAAAATAAAAATTATTTAGGGAAACCCTTTAAATTTTTTTTTTTTTTGGTGGCTTGGGGAGCCGCCTCGTGCCGATAAAAACCCCGGTTGGGTAGATAGACTTTCGGGATTTTTTAAAAAAGGGGCCACCTGTGGGTGACCGGGGGGAAAAATTTCAAGCCCCCTATGCGTGTTGCAAAAGGGATAAAATGGCACGGTCCTTAGGTTCGGGGATGGGGTAAGGTTAACAACCCTACAAAAAAAAAATTTTTTGTTCAAATCTCAAAGAAGAAAATTTATCCGGGATGGCGATTGTATTTGCAAAAGAAATTAAAATTTAATAGATGTTTTAAGGGAATTGAAATATATTAAATCAAATTTAATCAAAAAAACAAAGGTTCTTGTATAAAAGTCTTTTAAGATCAGTATTAACCGTGAAACTTTTGAAACTGGATAAGATCCGAAAAAGGGAAAATTTTAAACCCCTTTTTGGGGGAAATTAGGGAAAAAGGCGGAGAAGATCAAATTTACCTCTATCGATCAAAAAAGGAATCTGAAATAACTTCATGGGAAAATAGGAAATTTGGGCGGGGCCGTTACCCGAATGAACGAATACCGCACCCCTAAAAAAAGTCTTCAAGTAAACAATAGTAAAAGAAAAAGGGGGAGGCCTCCAGATGGATTAGTGGCCTTGAAAAAAATCTTAGTTTGAGAACTAGAATTGGGAAGGGAAGGAAGAAGGACTCTCAGGAAAAAAAAAACTGACAATTTTAAAACATCCTATGGTTAAATTGAAAAATTTGGGGGGAACAGCCACTAAATTTCCAACTTGGGGGAATTTCGGTTTTAAAAAAAAACGACGAAATGCCGCCCATTTGAAAGAAAAAAGGAAAATATTTCAAAATTAAAAAAAAAGCAAATTTATAAACAAATGTGTTAGTTACACTGTTTCAAATTTTCAATAATAATAGAATCATTTTTTTGTGAAAAAAGTTGAAACTTTCGATATTCTGGGGGAACATTTAAAAGAAGGGGGAGCACTATTTCAATCAAGGAATTTTATTTACACAAATTTAAGAGCGTACTATGTTTAGGGGGTGAAAAAAAATAAAAGGTTCATTTCTATTTTGAGACAAAAAGGAAACAAAAATCTAAGGGAAAGGGTTTAAATACCATAACGAAAAATTAGGAATATTTTAAAACAGTTGATGTATCTTAGTAACGGTTACCAACTGTACAGCATTACTTCAAAAGATAAACGTTTTTCTTATCTTACAAGAATCAAACACACACAGGAAATGTTCATGGTAAATTAAAAACGGGTTTTAAGAAAAATACGTAAAAAAAAAGTGTACCAACAAGAGCTATTTCGGTATAATAGTAGAAAAAAAAAGAATTACTTAGTAAGATTCTCAAATTCGAAGGGAAAAAAAATAATTTACAGAAAGTTGAAGATTTTCCACCCTTGTAAGATTTTGAACAACGGAAAAAATAAAATTACCGAAACATATTACCAATTACATGCGAATATCATGAATTTCCTTCCGAAATTATGTTTAATCACGGACATTATTTTGGCCCACGGCCATAATTCAACCGTAACACTATAACAAGTATTCTGCCTTTCTAAGCACTTTTAGGTAGTTTTACGCAAATTATAAACTTCCTTAGATGTTTTTCTATGTTTTCTTTTATTTATTTAAGTTATATTGCGTTCTTTGACTTGCTGTCATTTAAAAGATTGATAAAAAGACCTTTTCTGATAGCTTACACGATCATGATATAAAATGAAATATAATAACGTAACATAGAGTTTTCAGTGTTTTTTCCCCCCGTTACATATATATTTCATTATAATATAAATTAAATTTAACAATGTCATGCAGAAGCTACCAACGAGAACAAATATTCATGTGATTTACCTATAGTGGTATAAAAATAACTGTAGAAACTATAAAATTGAACGTTTTTACGATTCCTTTTTAAAGTTTATTTGAAATAGAAATAATTATTCCTATATATACGATTTGATGTAATTTTAGTCAGATTTAGATTTTTCTTTTTGAAAAATGGTGTACAATTTTGTTAAGGTATACTATTTACAATGGAGTTATGTAATTCGCGCCACAAGCAATAGATTTTTATGTATTTAAATCACAAGAGTGATGACGAGGACGAAGAGTTTAGTGAGATACACCTAATGACATTTGAATTGCCATTCAGCACTTTATCTTTTCAAAACCAGATATTTGAAGTATAACTGAATATAGCAGACAGCATCAAATTTATAAAATTCGAAAGGAACACAATTCATAATACAGAAGTCATCGATAATGAACATGAACAGATACGACGACGTAGCAATAGGCTGAAGTCAAACGATCACGTGATAAATGCAGTCACGTGTTCTCAAGAATTCTAAAACTGACGTAAGACTTATAATTGCTGTTCTACACGTAAAATTTAAAATTTGTTAATTGAGTAAAGGTGTTCAAATATTAAGATTCTTCAAATAATTTCCCAAAATTTAAAAAAAATTATTATATTATGCATGTATTTTTACATATGTGTCTTATTACTGCTGACAAATATCAACTTTTAAAAAGAAAGTTTCTGCAAAAGGCATAAGTTGGCAACAGTGAAGAGACTGAACTGATTGACTGGAAACACGTGTTGTTTCTGATGTTGCAACCTGAACGACAGTGGCAGGTTGAGGACCAGAAAATTCATAGTGGAACGGCTATTTTTTACGTCTGTCGTTATCCGCAACTTTGAGCACCAAACAGGTGGAGACAGTATGATTTGGCTCGATTTCCCTCCAATTTTAAGGGAGAATACTCAGGGGATTGGTCAGAGGTCCTGCACCTCTCTTTCTCTTGAAAAACTTCTCTTGCAGCTCCACGAATATTTAGAGTGCCCCAATGCCGCACAGGCGTTTTACATTTACAAACATCCATGTCTTCTTCGGGATTCGAACCCAGGCCCTACAGCACAGCAGACAGCGTGAGCTAACCACCATAAAGGATAGGCGGAAACATGCGAATGCAGTTATCATGTGACTAATGACATTACAGGTATTTTGTCCATTGCTATAACACAAGTTAAATTAAAAAATAGCAATGGTTGCGAAGTCTTAAGGATAGGTAAAGTTAGCAATATACTTCTGAAAAACAGCAAGATTCTATTTACATAATTATCTAAATCCAGCCGTCATGGTTTGGTATAAATGAAATATAAAATTAAACACCAAAAAGATCAGTCGTCGAATTTCTTAACAAGAGACAATCGATTCCGTTTCAAGTTATCAAACTAAATATCATTCTCTGTCTCGGCCCAAACAAACAAACTTGTTCATTTTTACTTCATCGCTTCGATTCGAAATGGAAGTATCGAAATCCCAGCGGACTATCTCATTATTTCGGAACAAAGTAATTAAAAGCAAACACAACATTTACAACCAGAAAACGCCGACCCGAAGAGTTCGGGAATTCTTCCTTCTAAAAGTTAATTTACATTTGCCCCTGGTTCTTTGATTAACGGTGTATAATGAGCATTTATTCTGTTTGACGCCAAGACCGGAATCGAAGTTCTTGTTGCTTTTTGTGAAAACGCGCAAGTATTTTTCTTTTATAATCCCAACGAAAAGTATAATTGGATTGCGATTTTGAGGGGGTACTTGTTTTCTTGGCAGAGGAAGAGGAAGACACCTTTCGGTCAATAGTTGTACTTATTAGTATTGGGTTGTTTTTACTTTTGTTTTGTTTGACAAAAGGAATGGGGAGGAGAGGGCAGACAACTGTGGGGTTCGAAACTTCTTGCAATTCAGTCAAGTTTGCGGATAAAATGGCTCTCTGTATTTAGTTATTTACGATTCGTAGAAATGATGGTCTACAAAGTGAAAGCTCATAATGGATATTTGTTGTTGCACAAGGGTATCTCTAAAAGATTCCAAAATATACTTTTAAAAATTTAATTTTGCGTGCATTTTGCCATACAAATATTAAATATTCTAAATATAATTCATAGATTTAGGTGATTACAATGGAATAAAAATTCAAATTTTCCCACAAAAGTAGGGGAAGGGGTTAACCCCCTATTTCCTTAATCGCCGCTCTTATTTGTAATATTTTGAGTAAAAATACCACTAAATATAATTTCCAAAGCAAGACCTGAAAGTAATTTTGAATGTTTTACTGGACTTTACAGTAAGCTTTTTCTTATCTAAATTTATTGAGGACCATTATTTGAATAAAATTTTAATCGTACCTTTATATTTAACATAATTTAAAAATTTACTATTTTTATTACGTTTTTAGTAAAAGGAATTTTTTTTCCAACTGTAAAAATAATAAATTGTATTGTAATATAAAAATATCTTTTTTTATAGGAAATAAAAATCTATTTCGCCTATTGTGATAAAAGACTAAATTCATGACGGTTACGTGATACATGCAATCACGTATTCTTAATTGAATTCAAAGCAGCCATTAGTCTTGTACTTGCTGTTCTACTTATAAAATTTTGATAAAATTTCAAATTTGATAATTTTTAGTAAAGTTGTTCGAGCACTAAGATTCTTTAAAAAGTCTTTCAGAATTTGTTTTTGTAAAAAAAAGTTCTTATTTTTACATTGCACATTTGAACTAAGTGCATTTTTTTATACAAAATTATAATTGTAATTATTATTAAGTTATTATTGTTGAAAAAATGTACTTACTAAAAGAAAGTTCTCATAAAGAGAAAAAAGTTGGCAACAGAAAAGAGCATGAACTGATTGGCTGGAAGCACTTGATTTCATTTATCATACGACTAAGACGATGAATTTATGAACTGAATGGCTAAAAGCATGGGACTGTAGTTATGTGACTAAGGCGTCACATGAATTTAGCCCATCGGTAAACCTATTAAATAACACTTTAAAAAGCGGAACCTACTTCAATGCCAAATTAATATGATTAATACGCATTTAATATAAAATAAATTTTACCCAAAGGTTTCGCGGAAACTAAGGATAAGCACAATTCAAAGAAATGAATAATCCTAACATATATGTGTGTGTGTGCAACAAGATTCCCTTCAAATCTTAATTTCGAAAGTTGATTTAGTCAAACACCATCATGTCAAACAAATGTAAGCTTTGAAAAATAACGTCGCTTTGAAACTGCTGGTGAAATATATCAACGTTTTGAGCCATGTTTTAATACCTATGATGAAAACTAACTCGGTGCTCCTATAGTTTCCAACTTTCACATTCTATCTAATGAGGATTTGGTGCGAACAAGTTCGATTTAAATTGCAGTAGCATCTTGCATTCAGAAACGCAGATATTCTGCAGAATCTATTATTGGAATCATACATTGGGCGTTACTATCGATTTTATTTTATTAAACGTTGCGTTTAAACTGTACGAGGGCTATTGGAGGAGGAATACTTTATTTTATCATTAAATAAACAATGATGATGCATCAAATAAAAAATGAATTTTAAATTCAAGTTACACTTACGTTGGATATTTTAAAACTGCTTGGTGATCTATTATTTCTTTACTCTCATACTTCTATAATTAAAATTGTTAATTAAACAATACATTAGTAAAGAGACAGTTTTATACAAAAAATTAACATTATCTTGGAAAATTATAGATGAATTTAATATATTTTCCTTTAAACTATCTTTCCATTATTTAGCTTACTTATATTTTCCTTCTTTTTTTTTTGTATAAACTATTATGCGTCGATAAATGAATTTTCACAAACACAGACACATTGGCATATAAAAAATTAAAGAGAATATATAAAATAATTTATGTAAAAATTCCTACAGTTTCAATAGAAAAATGCAAATGTAAGAGCGAGAGCAAATAAAGAAAACGAAGCTGCAATAAACTTTTTAAGTAATCTAATTCTTGCAGAAAAACTCAAGAAAATAAGAACTGGCTAAGAGAGAATTTATAAATAGACTTAATATCTAAATTCAAAATCGCGTTGTCAGACTTTTTAGTTTTTCAGAAGAGTCAAGTAAAATAATTTTTTTTAAAAAAAGAATTCACGTAAAAACAAATGCAACAATGAATAATAAACTACGTTTTTAAAATAAAAATAAAGCAATATTTTGTTACAGCTGAATTACCATTTTAAATTTCTTAACGGGTTGAAGTTGACTAGCGTAAACTGCTACTGAAAGGAAGAAATAGAAATATTACATATTCATGAAGCCGAGAATAAAAAGGCTTGAGGAAAAGAAGTATAAAAGGATTTCTTTTCAATACGCTTTAGCACCGCAAGTATTAAACATCATGTAGATATGACAGATTACATAACAATTAAGTAAGAAAATTTTCCTTTTTGATATTTGGCTTCTTAATTAAACTAATAACATTCTTTTTAAAAAGATATTTACGTAATTGGATAGTTTTTGGATATACAAATAAAAAAAAATGAATAAATATTTTTATTTTATGAATATAGAATTAAAATTGTGGTGTACTTATAATTACCTATATGAATAAAAGATAAATCAGAAGGCAAAATGTTTTTAAAAACGAAATAAATCACAATAAATGCTAAAAAAGATTTACAAAAATAATAATTTTTTCTTTGAACCAGACAAAATGAAATGATAAGATAAAGAAGGTTTGGATGAAAGATTTAATATTGATTATTACATTATTTTTTTTCTATAGTTTCTTATGTGACGTATAGTTCGTAATTAATGATATTTTTAATGTAATATAAATGCTATTAAGAAACAAAAATCCATAAATAAATTGGAAATAAAAAATTTTAAAAATCATTTATATCAATATCAATTGCAATAATAAACAGTACAGTAACACGTATATTATCAAAAACTTATTTTACTTTGTGTTTTATTTAACAGATGCTGATTTAGAAATCACGAAGAAAAGTTATCGACAGTCAAAAATCAATCACTAATGCACAAATCAGGAATGCATCACTCACTATTTATGAAATGATAAAAAAATAACACGTCTTTAAAAATCGAAATCTGAGAGAGAAAAAAGTCCATATTTTGAAAGAACTTCCATAATTCATAAATTTTGATTACTCTAAAATAATACGAGACTCAATTATTTTTCTTGCTAGTATTCGAACATTTGGTTTTGCAGCTATGTTTTTTTTAACTACGCGTAACACATAAGCCAAAAACAATACAAGACAAAGGATTTAATAATTTCATCAAACTAAAAAAAAAAAGCCCACCACGGTAGATAAAATGTATCATGAGAGTCTTTCTTCAGTACTTCAAGGTTTTTCCACGCATTGGCAGCTACAAATAGAGCCAAAACCTCATTATTCCATAATACCCGACTCTCATCTATCATTTATTTCACCACAGAAGCAGTCGATTTTGCAAATACACATAACTCTTCTTGATTTAAATACATCAGGATATATTTCAAAAACACCAAAAACTAAAATATGCTAGGGGAAAAAATTCTTGACATTGAAGATTCAACCTCTGGTTTAAATAATTATAAATTATTCCAAAATATATAATTCTGATGTCATATTTTTTAAAGTCTGCGAGCATTAAATATTGATTTAATAAATAAAAGTGTCGGATTATCCACAGACAACACAAATCAATTCAAACAGAATCAGCACACTAATCGGACCGCCATCAGTGGAACACACACACAGTGAGATATATAAAACAGACTTTACTTACATGTCGCCAAAACATCTTTACCTGTACCGACCAACTACCCTTATCGAAAATGGGTTTTCGCCTTAAATAATTCTTTTCCGGAGCGTTAAATCACGGCGAATCCTTCGACACTTTAACAATCCAATGAATAATTTAAGAACTCTCGCACGCATGGGCTTAAGGCGCATAAACATAAACATGGGCCCGAAATCGTTAAATACGGCCTCGTGTATTCCGTTCCGGGGGCTTAATACGGGCCTTACTGCTAGCTCCGATGTATAATTTAATCGCTCAGGGGGAAATGCACAAGTGAGGCATTTAGAATGCACATTAATTTATTTTCGAATGCCCTCCCTTGTTTGTATAATTGCCGCCATTATTGGGGCGTCTACGTAAGGCAAGGGACCGCTGTCTAAACGAGTTAGCTGACTCGTATCAGGTGTTGCAGATATTTGGTAAGAGAGGAACTTTAAGTAATTTGAGATGTAAATACTTTGTGGAGAGAAATTAAAGAGGTACTTTATGTTTATAAGCATCTTTTAGAAATATATCTTTTCAAGGTATTGATAACTTTTTCTACAGAAAAATGAATTCTAGTTTATGTTGCATTTTAAGTATTTCTTTAAATAAATTGCAGATTAGATTCTGACACGAATCCTCTCCAATTTCCTCTCCCCCTTCTTTTATTGTACAATACAAATACGATGACGAAGTAGTATATAGTGTTACGCAAAGAGTTCATAAGATGAAAACTGTTCTATGCTGTATCATAAGGATACTGTGATTAATTTTTCTTATTATATTCAACAAAGGTACATAGCACATTGTGAGGTAAACTTTAATAATTCTAAAATGAAATGAATTTATATGAAGCAATGGTTCCAAGAGAGTTACTGGCAATGAAACTCGTAATTTAGAAAACTACATCAGATGAAGAATACAGAAACCCTCCGTTTACTTCGTCTTCTATATCTCTCACATCAAGAAATGATTAATCTTTTGAAGGGCGACGAAACAACGTGTAAGCAATCCCAATATTTTCAAAGACTATTTCTGGTGTAATAAAAACACCCAACTCAGAACTTAACTTGAATGCCATTGACTAGTAAGTCCAGAGGCTTGCCACTGATTGGCCCATTAATTTAAGAAACAAAAACAGATGACACAATGCTTTCATGATCTTCTCTTCGTTATTTTAAATCCACATTTCATTCATTCTATTACATAGGAACACGTAATAAAATCCAATGGGAATTATAAGATAAATTTAATATAAAGTAATTACCAATATTTTACATTTTGTCCTTGGTGGAAATACTAACGAAATGTGAACTGTCCTAACTCCATTAGACTGCAATAGCAGTCAATAAGCTACAAGAATGCAATTTACCGAGTATTAAAGATTATTACTCAAAAGAAAATAGTTTAAAAATAATGTATTCATTTTATTCCTAGTTTGAACAGAAATTACAAGAGGTTATTTTATGCAATAACTACAGACTTTATTTTAAAATAAATTTTGACTGTCTCAAACGTGAAAATTTTTTTTAATAAAGTCGCGTTTAACTTTATACAGCTTATTCTAATGAACCATGAAATAATGGTTATCAATTTTTCTCTTTTTATGTAATATATTTCAGCATTCGGACACTAAAGTAGAACAACTATTTCAAAATTCATTCACATAAGCATTTTTCTTTGTATCTAAAACAAATTATATTTAAAATAAAATGTTTAATCACACAAAAATTTAAATTTTAAAAGCAAAAGAACCCCTTTTTTAAATACGCAGGGGGGCATCTTTTTGAAATTCGAAAGCATGGCTTTTTTAACCCCTTCTTTTATAAGACGAGGTCATCACGCCCATCATTAATTCTTCGTCTTTTATTAAGAATTATTTAATGACACTGCCATCCTACATTCATTTACCAGCACATCCACCCTCTACATAAACTCTACCCACAATTTCTTAAAGGACATGCAAACAAAATGAAACAATTACAAAAAATTATTTTCACATACAAAGACTTTTCATGACAACTAAACCATTCTTCTTTATGACTCTACAAACACATATTATAGTGTCTGTTATTAAAATTGTTAAAGACTTCTGAATGATCTGCAAAAATATACCTTTGTCGGGAACCATTTTAGGTGAACTCTTATGTAATTAAAACTTTTACGCATTCTTAAATATTGCTAATTTTCTTTGTGAGGGAGAAAAAAAAAAAAAAAACGGGGGATTAAAAACCGAGGCTTATTACAATTTTTTTCCATTTTTTGATGCATTTTATTAGAGGTACTAATTGGTATATGCTTATATCAGTCGCGTAACGGACACCCTCGCATTATGGGGGAGGGGATTCTAGGGGGCCCAAAGCCAATGTTATGTTATGGTTTTGCAATCGTTTGCAAGCTCCGGCTTGGGGCCCTTACACTATTTTGCAGGAGGGGAAGGGGGGGACCAAATATTTTCCATTACGCCACTGATGCTCATGCTTCCATTAAGGCTTTATATAATGAATGAATTATTAACTTTGATTGCGAGAGCCAAGTAATCTTGACATCTAACTCCCGACCGGCTATGTTGCAGTCTAATCTTTCGGGTCATGTCTCCAATAAAAACTCATCATGCAGAGACGCTGATGCAAGTTAAATGTGTTAGGGCTCTAAGTCCTAACAATATATATATATATTATATATATATATATAGATTTGTGTGGATAGCTAGCTCAGGTGTCTATCCATGAACTCATCGTATC
Organism: Trichonephila inaurata madagascariensis; assembly: GCA_019973955.1. Classification (NCBI taxonomy): domain Eukaryota; kingdom Metazoa; phylum Arthropoda; class Arachnida; order Araneae; family Nephilidae; genus Trichonephila; species Trichonephila inaurata. The sequence continues at coordinate 245,227 of BMAV01003410.1, forward strand.
TCAAAATTATTCAGCATATTAACAATGGTAAAGTTATATTGTGTCGGATAGAAATAAATGGTCGGAAAAAGTTCATTTTCTTTAAAAAGGTACTTCCATTTTGTAATACTGAAACAGAATATGTATTTATAATTATCAAAAAAAACTTATTATCATATAACATATCATCATATCATACATCTTATTTTGTGTTCTTCAAACGAACTTTGATTCAGTTCATTTATACATGAACGAATTATTAAGAAATAGTTAATGAATATATAAAGTTTATACTTAAAAGGGGGGGGGGAACTCTTTTGATTAAATGTCCTTTTACATAGAATTGGATTTTTATGAGGTGTAATTACCTTGTAACATTTTTTGCAATTTTCAACTTTGCATTTGAAGGGGGGAGGCGAAGGGATGAAAAAAAAAAAAGGGAAAAACTTATATTAAGAAGGTCAAAATTTCCTTATACATCAAAGGTTCTAGATATTTAGCATTTAATACTAAAAATTGATCCATAATCCAAATAATTCCCCACGGAAAACATTACGAACGAACACATTCTTTAACTCGTAATTTTGTTTTGACATCCAACGAACAAAAATATGATATTAAAGAAGAAAAAAAAAAAGATCGTACATCAAAGAATAATCAATCTTCTTCAAGCTTAAGAACTTTCAAATATCGAATCTTTCGTCAGACAGACATGACGACGACTCCCCTTAACCATCTTCCATTTTTAAAATTACGTTACCCCTCTTAGCTTTCCTTTCATCCAATACATAAACTCGTATCCACAAAAATCTTCTTGTCGCTAATCTACTTTAAAAACAAAAAAAAAAAAACATCGACAACACATCACCAAAATGGATGTAGCTTTCCTCTTCGAAGCGTGATATATATATATATATATATACATATCGATTCAACGCAAAACTGCATCGAGCCAAAGACACTATCGATAATCACTAACTCTGCATTGATTTCAATCCACTACATCACTTTCTACTTTTTTTTCCCTTTTATGTTGCAAAACGTGAGAGACGGAAAGTTATCTGAGGACTTGCCTTCCCCGCCTCAGTCAAAGAACCCAATGCACTAGCAAACTTTGACCTGTTCCGGAGAAAAAGTTCCCGTCAGAAGAATGATGGGGACACATCGAATCAGGTTGTTGGAGATGAAAAACAAGAAAGATATTTGTAAATTGTGAGTCGAGTCACGTCGGAAGGGTTTCGAGAAATTTTCATCATGAGGGTCCCCATACACACACACAGTAGTGGAACGAAAGCTTGAGTTCAATGACATAGCGGTTTTTCAAGTATATTGTTTACGCTTTCCAGGTAATGATTTCGCACCAATACAAATTGCTTTCACACGCATGTATCGGCATTTTTCTCTCTGATATTTCAACTAGAGGACAAAGGGAATAATTCTAAAATAAAACGTGTTTGAAAAAACTTCAGTTTTGTTTTATTTTATCTATTTATTTTTATAATAACCTAAACATAGGGCAATTATGTTAATGGAGCCTCATACAAGATAAGGAACCTAGCCTTATTATTGTAAATATTAAGAGCCCTCAATAGCTCTATAGCCTTATTGGCTACGATTTAATCAACAGTGTATTTTGCTCTAATTTCGTATAAAATCAATGAACCATCAATACATAAAATAAGCTATCCATAATAGACATAATATTGGAAGCCAGTTGGGAAACAATGACAGCTCTTTATTTCATACTTCATTATCTGAATGCTATGTTACGATTGAAAATTAACAAACAGTTGTCTATTGATCTACAAGACAGTCTTTGGTGAAAATAAATTTAGAACAGTAAACTTTAATATCATATTTAATGTGAAAAATCAGTTTATAGTGCTTCGTTCCACAATTTTGATACACGGTGAAATGAAGATGAAAACATATTCTACTATCTTTCAAACTTGTGAGCTGAGCTAAGCTCTGGATTCACACTCACAATCACGATTTTGTAAATTAAAATAAAAGGTTTGTTTAAAATCACTGTATTAACAATATATATATATATTGCATTCTTAATGAAATAATTAACTTCCATCAAACAAATCTTTATCTCCTCCCTTTTTTTTAAAGGTTTTTAAGGTTAGTTTGTGATCTAATCTTTATTTAACTCTATTATAAATATTACCTTGTCTCATATCTATAAACAGGTCAGATATAAGACAGAGCTCTCTCATCCACTTATTTCTGTCAGATATGAGGCAAAGCTAGACTGATTTTTTGAAAATGAACGGTTTTGAATTAATAAAGCTGATTAAAATAAATAATGGCATGAGTTAAATAAACAGACAAAACACGTCATGTATTAATCTCAAAATAAATTTAAAGTTGAAGAATCTTTTACATTTAAAACAATTAGACATATAATTTTAAAAAATTGCAGAAAAAAGAGAGGGGGGGGGAAATGAAAAATTAGGGTTAAGTCGATGAATATTCGGAAACATGACAAACTGAAACTCGAATACAAGTGTGACACTATTTTTTGTCTTGCTATGATCAAAACAATCAAATAATTAAAAATATATCGAGCAGAAATTTAAACTATCTTATACCAACACTATTTCACGCGAAATAAAGCACCAGTTAACTAACGGACTAAAATGTTCTATGAACTTATGCAACTAAAATTTATTACGGCATACAATTTATTCACACTAAAACAAAACTGCACCGTCAACTTTTAAAAGTAGTCTGAGTGCTCTCTTTTAAAACTAAAAATTAAAACAGACCACATAAAAAGATTTGAATAATTAAGATTAGAAAAGGGGGTCTGGAGAGAGGGATAGTCCACGCGAATGTTTAAAATGTGGGAAACTATCTAAATCTGCTGTCTACACAAATAGGCAATTTTACAAGGGAAGTAAAATATTTAAAAAAAACTATTCCAGCGCCATAACGTTGGGATTACTCTAAAGCGCAGCAGCAAAGAAATAAAAAGTTTCCATATCCCGGGCGATACATTATATTCTTTTTTTTTTTTTTTTTCTCGAACAATGGTTCACTTTTCAGGGGCAGCGGTTTTTTGTTAATTAGATTAACTTTGTGATGGAAGGAGAAAAGAAAGAATGATGTAGACTAGCAAAAGGTGCTTAAAGAAAAGGTAGGATAGCTGAAGAAAAGAGGTTTTATGGAGCAGCTAAATATGTAGATGATGTTAATTAAATTTGTTTTAAACCCTCGCAAACAATAAAAGAAGGTAATAAAAGCATCTTGTAAAGATTTTTTTCTTCCCCTTCTTTTTGGAAAGGGTGCTGACTTTATGGTTTTACAAAGAGATATTGAAATAATGCTAGAGTAAAACATTGTTCCTTATTCATCATTTCATTCTTAATGTTTTAGTCTTCATTTGTCTTCTCATAATAAAAAAAACTTTTTGGATTAATTCGACTAGGGAAGAGAGAGAGTTAATTAAACACAAATTTTATATTAAGTTTTAATCAGGAGCGAAGTGTCAAAGAAATTTCTCGTTAAAATTTTTTATATGTTTCTAATTTATCTTCGTAGGTCAACATTTTATTTATGTTAGTCATCATTTTATTCATTACATGTAAAATATTATTTTCACTTAATAATTTCACAATATTATAGGATAATTAATTAAAACTAAAAGTAAACAAATACAACACACACACACACACATTCAAAATCTTTTTTTTTAAAATACCCAAATTTGAATACGTAAAAAAAATTAATTATATTACTCTTTTCTAAACGATTTTTTACAAGCAAACAAAAAAGGCTACAGCATATATAGTACTTTCCAATGTATAAATAAGAAGCACCTTTTCACTGACATGTCATGAGTTCGAACCTAATGTCAATGAAGACCCGACGTGTAGAGAGGTTGATGCACGTTAAATTAGCCGAGGCTCGAAGTCCTCCCGTTGGCGAGTTAAGTAAGTTTGGAGAGGGAGAGTTCCGGCTTAGGTTTCGTACTCGTCACTTGAACATCGCTCAAAATTTCGAAGTCCGTCACGAAAAATCCACGTGTTGCTTTTTTGTGAGGGCTTACACAATCACTCACTCACGTAAAATAAGTGTTTTAGATGCTTTTTTAGTGAGTGAGTGAACATTAACGACGGACTATTCAGCCACTCAAGGGCTTTTTACGACGGACTTCGTAATTTTGAACCATGGGTTAGCACTTCTCTCTCCTAACTTCCCCACCACTCCAATGGCAGGACGTTTGAGCTTCGACAGATTTAACGTGTAACGCCCCCCTACCCGATGGGTCTAAGCGGAATTAGGCTCGAACTCATGACACGCCAGCCACGAGTCTATAACCTTGACCACTAGGCTACCGCGGTCACAGAAGCTTTTTAAGAACTTTTCATTAAATCTTGGGGGTACGTCTTGTGCATCGGTAAATACAGTATATAAAATATTTTAATAGATAAATAAAATCACATTCGTTTTCGGAACAGTTATATATATCTAATCTTATTTCATCTGTAGAAATTCCCATAATAAAAGAGGAAAAATAATACACTCTGTCTATGCTGTATGAATAAGCATCCTTTGAGAGATAAGAAATTCCAGACATAAAACAAAAAGTCAATACATGATTTCACTCTTTGTAAAAGATGGAAAAAAAAAACTTTCAGACATAAATTTCATTTCTTCACATAACCAGAAACTTGCGTCAGCTACAACATTTTATATGATACATAAAAAGTGTATGTATGTCGAGAAGAAAAAAAGCAACGCATTGAAGATTATTGGTGTAAAATATTTTTAAAAAAATCTTATTCGCAGCTCATAAAATTAACCAAGATTTATTCTATTACGAAACTATTGAAATGATATTGCGATTTTAATAACACGCCATTTTCTTCTTGCTGATTTACTTTTAAAAACGGAGAGTTGAAAAAAAAAAATCCAAATAATAATTTTTAAGCTGCAATAATAAGATTGCAACGGGCTAAATTCAAGATGCAATCACGTTTTCTCCACTTAATTCACTCGTGGCATCAGACTTTTACTTTTTCTAATTGTAAAATTTAGATCAAATATCAAATTTGATAATTCGGTAAATATGTTTAAGTATTAAGACTCATCCAAAAGTTTTCCAAATTTTTTTTTTTTTTAAAAATGCTTATACTATTCAAGTACATTTAAATCTAGCTCACTTAGTTTATACCTATTTCCCTTATTATTGTTGACAAAATGTATTTTTTAAAGAAAGTTTCCACAAAAAGAAAAATTGGTAACAGTGAAGGACGTGTTGTAACGGGTCTATTCGCGAGCCTCCTACTAATCCTCTAGGGGAAACACTGTTTCTTTAAATATTATTCCATTGAAAACTTTCTTCCGAAGGAGAAGATGCGACTTACGCAAATCTCAAGGCTTATATTTAAGCATTAACTTTAAGTTCGACAAAGAGAGAGAGAGTTTAGGAGCTAGATGATAGAAGTTAAATGATTAAAGTAAAGTAATAGAAAGCTAGCCGAGAGTGACTGGTAGATTATTTGCTTAATATTTAAAAGTGATGATTGACGATTTGATCAATTAGATATTTAAATTGGAATTGTGTCGGCTTGAAGTAGATTAACTTAGAACGGAATTTCGTTTATTTGAAACGTAAGTTGCCAAGACGTTCCAAAAAGTAAGTGATTCAATTCATAATTAATTATTAATTATCTCGTCTACCTTGTTTTTGCTATAATACTTACTTATAGGTGCATTTCCTAACCTAGATTGTTGAGATTTGTTAGGTTGTTGAGGCATGTTAATAAATTATATTGTTTTGATTATGGCAGATCTTCATTCCAACTTTCGAACACTGATGGATGTGTGAGCAAATCCATCACAATGTAAAAGGACTGATGCACGTTAAATATCTGTAGAGGCTCAAACTCTTCCAGTTAGAGTAGTGAGGTAGTTTGAAGAGGGGGATACCAGTTCAGAAGTCTTCTTCGTCTCTTGATGGTGGTTCAAAACTACGAAGACCGTGGCCATTAGCCCTAGCATTGGTTCTTAGTAAGACATCATAAATAACCTCAATCAATTAGCATAACTTAAATCAATGGAATGTTTCTTTAAATTTCTTACTTATCATAAATATAAAAAAATAATATATACTACCATTATAACTATATTTCACTGTAAATATATCATAATCCTTTCCCTACTACAAATCGCGGTAGCCTAGTGGTCATGGTCATGGACTGGCGTCGGCGTGTCATGAGTTCGAGCTGTGACGCTTGCGAAAATTAATGGTAGCGTGCGAGTTAGGAAATTAAATCATTGATTTGTTTACATCACAGATATTAATTACATCTTACGCACATTTAGATTGAAGTTATTCATACTTTTGATTATTTCAATAGTTCGGAATGTTATTTGTGAGGAAGGAAGCAACACAAAAAACCGTTCTCTTTGGGTGTTTTCAACGGAATCCCTTTCCACTCCACGGTCTTGGGATGAAGGCGGTTTCTTTCTTGACGCCTCGAATTACACTTGGACAGCGGGGGTCGCTGCGGGGGAACTTGTTGGGATTCCCCAATCGCCACTGTCCCGGTATGAGGGGGGTCGTGTCCGACACCTCGAGCTATGCTCGGAGATTCCGGCTCGCAAGTGTCGAATCAAGCCGTTGAGTTTCTGACGGTCATCGGTTTCGGCGCAATGTCAGATGAAAGGTCCCCGCAATATGTAGGGGTGTACGCGTGCATAGAAACGGTGTTAGGAAATCCACAAAAAAAAAGAGCCCATGTTACATCTGTGTGGCGCGAAAACGTTACAACAACCTAGTACCACCGAAGACGTACGTTAAACCTGACAAGGTTTAAAGTCACCTTGGTGTCGTGATGTGGAAGTTAAGAGTAGAGTGCCAGCTCAGGCTCCGTTTTTGCCGCTTGACTATGGTTCAAAATTACAAGGACCGTTGTCAGGGTCCTCGGGTTCCTTTATAGTGCGAAGTGAATAAACGAATACCAATGCATACCAGTGAACAAACTGGGTATTGAAGCTCCAATACCGCGAGGAATTTTAGCAGGAACGTTAGGTATTTCTAAAGACAATTCACACGCAGCGGAGCTTCGACCATTTAATCCATTTGACCGAATCATTCACTTCCAAATCAATTCTCCGGTCCTTAATATCGCAAGCGTTAATCCTGTTTGCTATGCAAAGGAGACTCGTAAGACACTTTAAACGAAGTTAAGAAGATAGAACTTGTTGACCCGGAAACTGAAGAGTAATTCAAAAGCTTCAAGCAGATTCACCATTCAGAGGCAGCGGACATTTAAATCGCACGCGGGGAAACTGCGAAGTGTTAATTGCATTCTTCTCAACTCGCTGCGTTTAAATCTTAATCATATTAACATCGGGGAGGAGTACAGAAGAGGGAAGACAAGGGGTTTCGGTGGGATCAGAAATTCTGGGGTTGGCGGGCTTTCGAGGAATGTTTTAACGTTTGTTTGAAGCATTAATGGAAAACATTCCGCTTTGCAGTAATCAGATGTTGGATAATTGTTAAATGCTAGGTTTATTTTTGAGATTGTGAGAAAGTATTTTGCTTGTTGTAAGAGTTTGATGGATTGTTTATTAACTTCGCATTTTATAACAACAGAAGGACTGTCGGAATCTGGGAGGTTGCAGGTGTAAGAGGGTTCGTAGAAGAAGCAGACATGATTCTAAAAATAGTTACTTTTATTATAGATCTACACTTTATGAACAATTTTGCAACTTATTCCTCACCTTCGGGAGCAATCATAAATCCAAACTCTTAAGGTATCCGACTACGCTCAAAACCGTGATTTTAAAAAAAGCGCATAAATGGATAATTTTCATGATATTTAGTGTCACTTATATTAGAATACATGTATAAAATTGTTTCAAGGACATTATGACAAGAAATAATTATTTAAATACAGTATTTTGGAAAAAAATTAACTTAGAATAACCTTTATTCAAAACGTTCTCCTTTTACAAAAGATGCTTCTACAATAATCATATTTTTTGTGCTTATATAAAGTAACGACTTCTCCAGAGAATCCGAATTAGGGGATTTTTGAAAAAATCACATTATTTTCAGAGTTACTATCAATTGAAATAATTATCGGCGTTTTTTTCTTAAAATTTCTCCCATCTGTTGTAGTAAAATATGGATGAATCCACTTCTGATTAATACATTTCAAAAATTCTAGTTCAGCCTCTGTACAGAAGTCTGAGCTATATACAGGCAAAATATTATTATAATAGAAGCATACTTCATAAAAGGAGAACTTTTTGGTCATTCGATGTTCATTTTTTGTCAAAATATTGTACTTAAATAATTTTTTATTGTAATAATATTCTTAAAACAATTTTATATACGTTTTCTAATCTATAAATGACACTAAATATCACAACTATTACCCATTTATACGCTTTTGCAAAATCACGGTTCCAAAGGTAGCCGGATACCTAAAACTATTTAACCAGATTATACAAAAAGATTTATCTTTGCTCGTAGTTTCTTAGATAACTCCTTTTCGAACAACGACAGCTTGGTGCACTGAGTAAGTGAGTGAATATTAACGTCGTCTTATTCAACTACACGAGGGCTTTCAGCAACAGGCCTCATAATTTTGAACGATGGTCAAGTGACGAGGACGACACCTGAGCTGGCACCCCCTCTCCTCACTTCCACACCATACCATACCAAAGGGGAGGAGGTTTGAGCCCAGACAGATTTAACGTGCTTATCTGCCCCTCTACACGGCGAGCCTTCAATCGCACAGGTTCGAACTCATGACACGCCGGCCATGAGTCCGTTACTTTGGCCACTAGGATACTGCGGCTGACGGCTTGGGGCAAACCCACCTCTACTTCCTTCTACTACTTCGGGTGAACGCTGACTTCAGGCCGCACGAATTTCGTAAGTCACAAATAACTTTCTACTATTACGAGATTTTACGATTAACCTCATGCACCCCAATGCCAGGGTTTAAATAGCATTTACATTAACATAAAATGTACAGAAAGTGGTTTTTAAACCAAAATCAAAGTTAAAGAATAGTTTCCCCAATAGGATTAGTTGAAGTTCCGCGGATAGAAAAGCCAAAGACGGTGTTAGATCTTAGTAAAATTTAATAAAAATATCTAAAAATTGAACAAACCTCCTCCAGAATTTATTTTGTACCATATTTAAAAATTATCGGTAAAATTCATAACTATTTTTAAAAAAATAAATAACATACTAATATCGAAAAGAAACTTCAAGAGGAACTCAATAAAACCTTTTGCTTCCAACATCGATAGAAAACTGAAATTAATTACACTCAGGGGGAAATACAAGAGTTATTCCGAATTGATTTTCCTATATCCTGAATTATTCATTTCCAACAGAAGGTAGTATTTTCTTTAGACGAACACAAAGTGCAGAAGTATTTCTGCTTTGAAAGCATTTCAGTAATATCAAAAGCACAGAAACTTACCCTATTTCCGTGCTTTCAGATAAGCAGACGATCGCACCTTCATTCTTGATTAAATTTCTTTCATCCTGAAAGAAGAAATAAATATTTATTATAAAGACTCTGAAAAAATATATATCAGAGACCGTGCAGAAAAATAAACAAAAAAATAAAATAAGAAAAACAGCATCGAGAACACATACATGAGAGAAAAGGTAAAAAAAAAATATTTAAATCTGAAGAATGAGCCAATAAAATTTCACAAACGGAAATCGGAAAGAAAAAATAAAAAAGAACATTGAATACGGTATAGAAAGGGGAAGAGAGAAATTATTTCCTGGAAGTTGACGACAGGTAGTAATTTAAAGAATTTGAGCACGCTATGTTCGAAAACAGAAGAAAATATTATTGGTTCTCTGGGGAATGGTAAGAAGGGTGTGAGAAGAGTCAGGAAAGGGTCATATTCATTAAAATAGTGAATTGTATGGTGATACAGATTTTATTTGAAGAAAAACTGGAATTGAACGCGTGAATTTTCAATTAAAAAAAAGAGGAGGGGGGACAGGGGTTACCCCCTCCCTAGTAGTCCCTAATGGCGAATCAACCCCCAATGTACAAATTATACAACTGTTCATACTCTTCGCTCAAATTGTAAAACTGTAAGCATTAGCTTAAAGCATTTTGGTTAATTAATATTTTATCTTCTTGTATAATTAATATTTTATCCTGCATAATTAAAGTTTTACCTTCTTGTATAATTAATGCTTTATCTTCTTGTATAATTAATGCTTTATCTTCTTGTATAATTAATTTATATCTTGATGTTTATGCGTTAATATTACTTTCTATTGTGTTTATTTTATGATAAATATTGTAATATTCGTAAGCAGCACCCCTGCCTTACATTATAATGGCGTTTCAATGAAAACTTGGCAAAATATTGCCGATACAGCCAAGTTGGCATTATTTTGGCGACCATATGGATGCTTCTGGAAATTACTGGAGAAATCTATAACTTCACGATCTATGTCGAAAGAGCTGGAACCCCAAAGCAAATCTTTTTTTTTTTTTTTGACACTCCTTTTCAATTAAATTTAAGTTTTTACGACTTATTTTTAATAACGAAACGTTATGAAAAATAAATTTATTACAACATCACGAAAAACTTCTTTGAGATACAGAGGGGAAAAAAAACTCGCATTTAAAATATAAATAAAATATATATATAAATATATATAAATAAAAGAAAAATGAAATTGACTCTCGCGACTTTGAAACGTACAAATCTCTTTAAAATTGGCATTATTCAAGCGAGTGAATGTTTATTAACGCCGCGCTGGCTATTGGTGACAAACCTCGTAATTCTGAGCCTTGATCAAGTGATGCAGACATCTGAGCACAACTGTAAAAGCTACGGCTAACGACAGACGTAATCTAGCCCCTTGCCATGGTGAATTTCGTGACCTAGATCTGACACGGTCGATCCGGTGGTATTAAAAACAACAGCAGAATATAATACAGCTTTTAATTCTGTTATAATATTTAAAATGAAATAATCTACAATTCCATTTCCCACATTATAACACTGTAATAAACAATATAAACATCATTTGCCATTTGTTCTATTACAAGGAAACTACTTAATAAAGACTTACGGAATTTTTTTTTCAATATATCGGCAGAAATAATATAAAAAATAGTTACATATTAAAATAAAAGATTACACGTCTCAAAAAACAGATGTTTAAAATGTATTAATAATTGAATTGTTTATCAATGATTAATTTTTGGCAAATTTTTTATAAAGTATGATAAAAAAAAGGAAACAGAAAATGAATTAATTATTTCGAGAAGCTGTTGCAGTCTCTTTTCAAAAGTCGCCAATATCATCCGTGTAACGAACCATAACATAAATGCTCGTTCAAGACGAGTCCATTTGCGAAATGGAATATTATATATAATAATTAATGCTACAATAATTATATGTTTAGAAAAAGAACAAAAAGAAATATGTGCACAAAAATAAATCGATTCCCAAAAAACGAGAATTAATTAAAAAAGAACGAATGACGATAACTGAAAAAACTCAAACGATAAATTTCAGATTCACGGATTTCTTCCACAAACTAGTGCGAATAACTTTCACTTCAAAAAACAAAATCGATTGAAATAAGACCAAGAGTAGCGGAATACGGACAACTAAACTTACGCCTAAAATTAGGAAAGCAAATAGTACAAATGAAAACGGTTTGCGAAAAACTTCTTCCGATCGTTATTTTGTTTGCCGAAATAATGGCTGAGCTCGTAAATTTCGCAACATTCCGCCGAGTGTAACTATTTTTGAAAAGCATTTCTTCCGCAGCGATAAATTTAATTTACGTTTCAATTAAGGGAACTTTGTCTTCGAAAGAGAGCGTGAAATTTTAAAATATTTTCCGAGGTAGAATCGCTAATTGGTTCCCAAATTCGAATGAATGGATTAAATAGGAATTCGTGAAAAATGTGTTTATTACGGCGGAAGAGAAAAAAGAATTATATCTCTTGAATTAGCACTATAAAAAGAATATTCTAATATATCTTTGACTTTGCTGATTAAGACTAAAGAGTCTTTGCAATGAATAAATTAGAAGCTGATAATTTATAAAACTCTCATATATTTTATATGGTAGAATGATTTAGTAATTGTGTGATATTAAGTTTAAAAATAATCATTTTTAATATTCACTTTTATTGAATGAAATGCATTTTTAATTTATGATGCATTTGGAAAAAAAATTAGGACAAAATCTCTTAAATTTGATTCGTAATTCATGAAGTCATAGTTTTATACTAGAACTAATTATTTTTTATGAGGCCCACAACTACACAAGTAGAAAATTGAATCATAAAAAGGTTTTACTGAAATTTTAGATTAACATCAAAAATAAGTCTTAAGCGACGAGGCACACAGATATCAGGAAAAAAAAAAAAAAAAAGCAACAAGTGAAAATTTTTTTTTACATAAATAAAACTTATTTCTAACAGAAAGATGAAATTCGTTAAAAAAAATCATCACCAGTAATTTTTTTTTTTTTTAAGGCTATCGAATGACTCAGATCCATTAACCTTTTTAGAGGCTTTCACGGTTAAAAAAATTGTATAAAAGCCTTTTATAAGTAAACTAATAGCATAAAAGTGCTTCTAGAAATTTCTTCCTAAGTTTGTTTTTAAACCTAAAAGAACTAAAAGAAAGATGAAACAGAAGCATGTTATGGGCCGTAATTTAATTAAACTTTTAATCCTAAATGTAACATGTGATGAAATTGGTTTATGAAGTTATTTTAGGTAGCTTTATTACCTCGGTTGAAAAATAGAGAAAAGCATATTTTACATCATATAGAAGAAAGTAAATTATTAATACATTTTTTAAATAAATAAGCCATAAGTAGATTATTGCCTGTAAAATTACTGAATTCACAGATGCCGTAACAGTAGCTCTTAAGAATAATGTATCCCACAATAATTTTATTTTTAACCTTAGTATTAAAACGCAGACTTTTACAAAAATATCCTTAGTGTGTTACTCCTTTTAGACAAAATAATATCATACTTATTGCTATGCTACAATATGGCCAGTGATATTATATCCTTGAATCTATGCATGAATCCAGAATCTGGCAAAAACAGTGTTAAATGTTCTATTATTCCTCGTGATCTAAATATTTTTGAATGCATCTTTAAATAAGACTTTTTTTTTTGTTAAAAGTGATTTGGAATTCTTATCATTTTCCCAAGAGGATTTCACACAGTATTATAAACAGAAAAAGGGAAGGTTTACCAGCTACGAAAATGTGGTTAAATCCCACTGTTATATAGAATTAAAAGCTATCTTTAGTCAGCAATGTTTGCATCACTGTAGCATCCATATTTTATTTTACTCTTTTACTCTTTATATATATATATATATATAGTGCTCTCAAGACATTTCATTCTCTTGAGTAGAGATTATTAAAAACTATACATATTCATACTCATTGCTCATTTTGTAAAACTGTAATTCACATGCATTATGTATTTCTATTTTTCCCAATATATTGCAAGCAGAGAAAAAAAATGTTCAAGTCTTCATCTTCGCATCTTAAAATTTGTACTTCAATTTAGTGCCTCTTCAAAAAGAATGTTCTTAATCACCTTTTTCTCTAAATTTCCCTGAATTTTTATTCCGTCTTTAATTCTGCCCCTTGACTGAGCCACATACTATTGTCCATATTGTTCTCCTTGATGTTACACATAAATTGACTTTTTCAAAACTCTGCCCCTTGTAACGATTATTATTATGACAACACATGATGTCTTAATCGGAGAGCGGATGGTGCACTGCCTGAAATTGTAGGGGAGAAGGGCTGCTCAAAATGCCTTTCCCCTAACGTTCCGAATAGACTCCTCTAGAGAGGGACAAGCGAGAAGACCGGTTTTTGAGGGTGCCGAGCTGAAAGCAGAAGGTAAAAACGTGGTCTGGATGTAAGATGGTTTTTTTTAGATGTGCTTGTAAATAAATTGTATATATTTATATCTCTAGCCTGACTGTGAGTTTCGTATCCAATACGCTACATCCTGCCATTTAGTAATAATCATGGTACACGCCAATTTTACAGGGAATTGCGCACGTTTTAGCAAGAATTGCAAATCCAAGTTTCCTCGAGTGTTCAGTGTGAGAGATCCTTGGCATGCATACTACTTTGAAGTGGCGTAACGGAGAATATTAGGGCCCCCTTCCAAACTCAGGTCTGGGGCCCCAAGCCCAAATACGTACTTAGTCAGTCAAGCTTTGGGCCCCCTAGAGTTCCTAGTCCTCCCGTAATGCGGATGTGTACGTTACGCCACTGCTATTTCTCCTTTCTTATCTCCCGATAAAATTTCACACTGCAGCATTATTCTTCTGAATATTTTTTACTATCAATCGTGTCATTACACAGTTCATTAGTAATTCACAAATTTTTTTAATAGCATGACGATACCGCCTAATTTCAAATTCAGTTTAGCGGGTGGCCTTCCAGATGGAATTAGTGATCACTAACGAAATGTTAGTGGAATAAGTGCCAAAAAAAAAAAAAAAAAAAAAGCAACCAAATAAATTTATTACAGCATCACGAAAATCTTTTTATATAAAGAGAAATAAGGATAGAAAAAGGCTGCTTGATTACAAAAACCAATTAAAATAATCAGAATGAAAAGATGCGGTTTAATCACCTTTATAAAGCACATCATCTCAAAAAAAGGAATAAAAAGTTTGCAAGGACATTTTTTTCTTTTCTTCAAAAGACCGATAAGAAATTCATCCCACCCCGAAGACTTTAATTTTAGAGATATAAAGAGAAAAAGAAAAGTCAAAAGAAAAAGATCGCAGAAAGAAGAAACACTGCTAGATTTTCTTCAATCTCATCCCTTGCCTTTATTCTGGGGGAATTAAATCGGCAGGTTTTTCACATACTAAAATTAAATGGAGAAAGGAAAAAAGAAGGGGGATTATAGATACAAAAAGCAGAAGAATCACAAAACATCCAGGAAAAAGGGAAAAAAAACCAATCTTCGTTCCATTGATATGAAAGCCAAAATATAACATCCAATTCGAATCGAGAATATCATGCCGTAAAAATTTTTAAAAGTAAAAAGTATATAAAATTTCTCCTCGATTATTGGGAGGGGGTGACAGTTCTACCCTAAATCACGTTTTTTTATACGTAGAAAGGATAATTATAAACGCTTGGATAGTTATGCGCAATAGTTACTTATAAAAATGTGTATATATATATATATATATATATATCGCAACTCAGCGGTT
>BMAV01003411.1:0-42633 GCA_019973955.1 Trichonephila inaurata madagascariensis
CTCCTCCGGCATATACAAAAATTTCATGCAAATCTCCTTGGTGAAGCTCACAGATTTCTTTTCGAGAGACAATCACTGAATTATCTCCTCATAAAGCTCACTGCTGGAGCTTACCATATTCTCTCGTTGCGAGACAATCACCAGAATCCAAAAATCGCACTCAGCTCGCTGGAGGAGCTCAAAACAACCTCTCTCGTCGAGAGGTAATCCCGACTGTCTACAGGCGTGGCATTCGCGCAGGCGCAGTCCTTCGGATCAGTCCGCGTTGCTACCTAGAGTTTTAGAATGGGTCTAGAGTTCGTTACAGTATTTTCCCAAACTCGATCACCCTTTGGTTCACATTAGGTCGAGTTTTTGATACTCTACTGTATAATTATTATTGCATCAGCGTTCATCACAAGGCGGCTCTTCAGTAGCACTAAGTTTTGAACATGTGACTCGACTATGCTGGCCACCTGTTCACGAACATGACCACTCGGTTATCGCGGCCAAACGTTGGCCTTAGGAATGGATTGCCATCTCAGATGTCCTTCTAGTCTTTTGACCTAGGTTCAAATTACAAGGTCTGTCACCAGTAGCTCTTTGGCAGCTTCAAAGTGTGTTAAAATATCAATAAATGTTAAAATGTTAATTAATGAAATGTTCCATTCATGTGGAATGAGTGAGAGTGAGAGTCGCACTATAAAGCTGCCCGAGGGCTATTGGCAACGGATCTCGTAATTTTGAACCACGGTCAAGTGACGAGGACCACACTTGACCTGGCAATCTCTTCTCCTAACTTCCCCACCACACCAATGGAGGGACGTTTGAGCGTCGACTTATTTAACAGGCATCGGCCGCTTCTGCAGGGCGGGTCTTTAGCTGTACTATACTCGAATTCAAGATATGCCTACGACAGTCCATGACCTTGACCACTAGGCTACTACCGTTACCCATTCATTTCAAAACTTTTTAATTAGTTTTCATGAAGAAAATCTTGTCATTATCAATATATTCTTTCAAATACTCTTTCATAGGGAGTTTAAAACATGAACTAAAAGTTTTGTGCCATATTTTTTTGTTGGGAAAATTGTACTAGAAATACAAAACCCTTTCAATTTCCCCACTTTTTCACTTTTCCCCAATCCGGGGGCTATTACTGGTTTAAAAGGGGTATTTTTTAAACCCCTGAACAATATATTTTTTAATGCCATGGAAAAGTCTAATCCTTTAAAATGAGGTAATCAGTTAAGATTATCTCAGAATTATTGGAAACAAGCATAATGTGTCACGAGGGATTTGCTCTAAATCTGTGCAGACTTTTTTCATCTCTTCTTTTTTCTATTGATATCTTATTTTGATTAAAAAAGGAGCTATTAAAACAAAACAAAAAAAGAATACCAACCATTGGATAAAAAAATTAACTTCTCAAAATCTAGGCAATAATCGGAATAAAAGAAAAAATTCCAAAGACGTTTTTTAACCAATTCTTTTCTCCCCCTTGGATAAAAACATCAAAAGAATAAGTTTTAGAAAAAATCTTTAAAAGGGCTTTTAATGGGTTGGGGTTTTTCCAAAAAAGGTTAAACGTTAAGTATTTGAAAAACATTAAAGTACAGGTGACATCGCCAACCTCAGCAATAAATACTGAGCACTTAACACACAAAAAAAAATTTAATGTCTGGTAAAGAGCATAAAATTCCCATTTAAGGAAAATATATATCCCCTCCTGAGAAAATATTTCACCTATTGCACGTTTTCGTCGCAATGGCAAAAATAAATCGAACAGTATAAAATACTATATTGCAATAAAATAATGAGTTATAAATTGTAGTAATATTTTGTTAATTTTGCTTCGTTAATGCTTCGTCTTATATTTAGTAAAAACTCGTCTTCCCTAAGCAAAGCTGGCTTAACAGGTTATTAATCGGCTGTTTAACTAAAAAAAAAAAAGATTTATTCCAATTATTTCCTTTTCGAATTCAAAATTTTTTCAGTTTTAAATACGTAATTTAGGAATGTATTTTGTAATTATTCATAATGTAAAGTTTAAAAAATATTTTTTGGGTTGAATTTTGTTTTGGGGATTTTTTTCCCCAATTTGAAAAAGTGATTTTTCTGATAATTACTTAGTCGATGATGTAGTTTCAAGGTGGCCATGTCTGTCTGCTCTTAAATTCAAAAAATAGGAACTCTGATTCGACATTTTTTTTCAGGTTCGAAAAATGATTGAACATAAATATTACATTCTAATTTCACTGTCATATAAAGAGCAGCAGATTTTATTTTAGCATTCAGTTCTGTTTAAATCAATTCATTCTTTCAAAATAAAATAGATTTTTCCCCTTTTTTATCCTTTTGCTTTAACGCTCCAAAGCTCCAAAATTTAAAAAAATGAAATGTTATAACATTTCCTCTTTTGAATTTGCAGGAAGTCCGTCATTTTGAAAAACTATTGCATCAATGTTATTTTTTAGCCGCCAAGGTGCTAGTGCTTCTGATACTTTTATAAATTGTACCACTTTTTCCCTGCCTACTTTCCAAAAAGAACTTTCAAAAATTTTAAACAGGGATAATCTTTTAAATTTAAAATGGATTAAGTAAAAAACAAAAAAATCAAGTAATATTTTATTAATTCCTTGACGTATTATAGTAAATTTTATGTGGTCAGGAATCCAAGAAATGATTGAAATCGAACCATATTATTAAGAATTTTACGACAGCTATGATGTTGCCATATTTATCACGAGAACTCGTAATTTGGTTGTTTAATTGAAATATTTCTCTGATCAAACGATTTGCCCACATAACATTTTTGTATAAGACAACGGACTCGGCGAAAATAATTAGCTGAGATTATCAATATAGCAATCTTACAAAAGAAATAAAATCGCAGAAAGTTGCCATTTGCATTTAGAGCAAGAAAAATAAATTATACTGTTTGACTTACAAAATATATTGTTTCAGATCTTATTAAAATTAGAATCTGCTTTTCAAAATTTTTTTATAAAATTTTATTTTTAAAAATCATGAATATACATATGGGCATAATAGTGTAATGTATTCTGGAAAAAGTCGTTGCAAGAGATTAAACCCAAAAGAAAAACGAATTTATTATTGTATTTTAAGCTTAAAGTAGTCATTTTATGTTTATTCACTAACAGTACAATTCGGAAAAAAGAGACAGAAGAATCCCCTCATTCTCTAAGCTAAGGAATTACAGTGGGGAAAAAATAGGGATGTTATAATCACGTAATAAAGAGAAGGGGGGAAATAGAAATTACATTTAGAAATTGCAATCGTGGTTTTACAGAAATTTGGGTTTTTTAGCCACCCTGAAAAGGGCACGTTAAAGCTTTTAAAAATATTCTCTCTTCCTAGGTAAAGAGAATAAATCTGTCAAAAACTCTAGATTTAATCCATTTAACGCAGCAAACGAAATGAAACTAGTATCCAGATAAACACTAATTATTACGATTTAATGAAAAATATACGAACAATGTAAATTTAAATTAATATTGTGAGATTGCTAAAAGCACATTTGGTTACAAAAACTGTTTATATTATGTCTTTAATTTATTGTAACTTTTGCCCCTTTTCTAGTGAACGGGCTCTAGCCCCTTTTTCCAAAACTCTAGAGGGAAAACGGGGACTGATCCAAGGGATGCCTGCCCAATTTCCCAAAGGGGACAGTCGGGTGATTACCCTCTCGAGGGAAGCTTTGTTTTGAGCTCCCCCAAAGCAAACGGGATGTGGAAAATTTGGGGTTCCGGTTTTGTATCGGCCGAGGGGAATACGGTAAGCCCCACCCTGTGAACATTGGGGAAATAATTCGTGACTGTCTCAAGGGGAAATCTGGGGAGCTGTGCCAGGGGTTTTGCGTGAAATTTTTTGCATCTCCCAAGGCAGATGTGTTTAAATTTACCACAGGGCCAATTATTTGCTTTATCTCTGTACAATTGTCATGAAACTTGGGTTATTTACGATTTTTACTTAAAATATGTACAAAATTTGTACAATTTTATGTTGTGTGATCGTAATTCAATAAACCATTAAAACATCAATAAAGTTGTGAGAGGCTAGCCCCTCTCTCTTGGGCACTTAGAATTGTGGGGGGTTGGGAAGAAACACTCGACATGATTTATTTACCGTAAAATCCGGCGTATAACGCACATTTTAAAAACCAAAAAAACAAGATCGAAATTCAAGGGTGCGCGTTATACCGGGGATGGAAAAGAGCTCAAAAATAAGAAAAAAGATAACAAAAAAAAGTTTGACGCTACATATATAAAAAATATTTTTTTTAAAAAAATACATTCCTCTTATGAAAAAGGGTTGTAATTCTAGAAATATACTACTTTTTCTAAAGTGTTTGAGATAATACCTTGAATATAAATGGCTTCAAAACATTACAGCATTGTATATGTACATTTTAGAATTCTTTGAAACAAGTGGGTTTGCGCGTTATAAAAGCGAATATACCAAAAAACCCAAAAAATGAAACTTAAAAGTGTAGGTGGCGTTATACAACCGGGAAATTTACGGCAATCTATTTTTTTTCCAAAAAAAGAACGGACCAATTTTTCAACGAATAATAGTAAGAAAAATTTCTAAATTTCAAACCCGCGAAATTGGAACAACGAGGGAAAAAAACCCCGAACGATTGGGGCCCTATCCAAACTTGATCCTTACCTTAATAAAAAGGGACCCAAACCAAATATCCGATTTTCAAATATCGATTAATCCCGGTGACAATCCCCCTTTTAAAATTTTTCCCCCCCAATGAGTTTTTAAAATCCAATAATTCAAATAGGGTTTACCTTCGGAAACAATCCACCTGTTTCAAATTTCCCCCTCCTACTCTTCTTCAAGCTAGAAAATTTCCCGACAAATATAGGGTTAATTTAAAATATCCGTTTTCTTTTTCCCCAAAGGGGGTTTGGGTTTTGTGAAAAACACGAATGGAAAACCCAAAAAGTTTTCCCCAAAAAGGAATTTTTAAAAGATCGCGTATAGATCCGTCACAAAGTTTCATCAATTGTAAGGCTGGGACATTACACTATCAATCTTGAAAATTTGATACCAGTCTTTATGCTTTAATTTCAATCTATAAACCTCAATTTCAATTTGTATCCGTTAATAATCTGCGTTAAAAAAGTTACAATGGTGTTCTGCGGTTCATTAAAAAAAATTTCTGCGTAATTTTTTTTTATTAGTCATTTTTGAATTAAAAAAAAAGAAAGAACGAAGTTACAAAATAGTTTCAGTGCCTATAAAAAAAAAAAAAAAAAAATTATATCCTTAAATAAGATTCTAGAAATAAAAAGTTGGTAATGCATTGTGTGAATAGTTTGATATATAATCATCTCGTTCTATTAGCTACTAGCTGGGAAAATACCGGGGAAAATTTCCCACCGATGCATTAAAAATTTTAAACTTCAAAATTCTTAACCGAAACGAAAAAAATTTTAAAAAAAAATCCGAAGCAGAATTTAGTTCTAAATATTTCTCAGGTGATTCCCTGAAGTGACTAAAGAATTTCTTGGTATTTCTTGATGAAATTCTAAATTAACATCATGTTATGAACTTTTACAAAAAACCAAAAATATTTCATAAACAACAAAAGTTTGCTGTCTAGTTTTCATAACGCGCCACAACAAACTCAAGAAAAAACAGCAAGTGGAATTTTCTTGAGAAAGGGCTACTAAACAATTCATAAAAAAAATAACACCTGTCACGTGGTTGTCATGGCAACATGATTTAAAATTAATGAAGAAACCTCTAAAACATTTGTCTTTCTTTTTTACTTCCCTTCGGAAGTGTACTTGTGGGCTTTGAATGGAAAGATATTAAATTTTTGTAAAAGTTTTATGGTACAGTAACTGCGTTTTTGATTTCAGTGGCGCAGTCAATCCAAAATATGACATCTGGAATAATTTCTTTTTAGAGTTCAGTTTTTATTACACACAGCGAATTTCATAAATCTTTCATGTAGAGAAAATTCGTGCGCTTCACTAGTTTTTCTGCAATATTTTAATTAAAGGAAAAAGGTTTTCAGGATTTCAATTCCTTTAATTCTAATTAAAGTTAATCTGCGAAAATTGCCGATTGCATAAATATTATTTTTTTTAAAAAATTTAATAAATATTATTAATAAAATATTACTTTTCTTCGACTTAAAAGCTCTCTCTAATTGTTTTTTACGATAATTTTTTTTGGAGTTGTTCACAATTCTTTTCGTAGGTTTGATGTTTTTAAGTCATTTCCTCTACTCGTCTATGCAAATAAAATCCAGGTATTTTATAGTGGCCAATTTTTTATTTGGTCATTATATAGCCACACATCATACCAAACTATAACATAATAGTTAAATACTAACACAATATAATTTAACTTTTGTTTCACACCATTTTTTTTCTCCCAAACCACCGTTCGTTTTAAAAGTTCCCCGCTCTTCCTCCTTCTCCAAAAATTCTTTTTTTTCATATATATTCCCGATAAACTTGGCCCTCTTTAATTTTTAGTCAGGCGGAACCACATTCACTTTTAAAAAAATTTTTTTATTTAATGTTTTAAAATTTAAAATATATGAAAATATACGTATTCCCCTTTATTCCCCCTTGCTTTTTTGGGTTTTTAAACCTGGTGTGGTGTGGAAGTTAGAAAAGGAGGGTGTCATATTAAGCTTTCAAATATATAAATAGACATTCTTATGGCCCTCATCTCTTAATTAAAAAAAGACAGAACATGAATTTCTAAAACGGAATCATAATTTTTTTTACTCCCCTTTCTGAGTCGATTTCCACAAAATTAACATTTTTAGTAAATCTCTACTCAACAAAAGAAACACGTTTCCCAAATTTCAAATTTGAAAAATTCTTTCTAAAATTAAAAAAGGTTTTTTTTACAACAATGCCCCCTACTTTTTCCCCTTTGGGAAATGGGTCAAATTCCACAAACCCCGTTCTTGGTGGATATGTTCTCAACATACAAAATCTCTAGTTTGTAGGTGTTAAAGTTCAAAAACTGGATTTTTTACTTAATAAGCCCCTCCCGTACTCCTCTTGGGAATCTATTTAAGCAAAACACATTCTTAGTTGTTTGCTGCCCAACAAAAGAAACATGTTTTCCAAATTTCAAGTTTGTAGGTCTAGTAATTCAAAAACGATAAATTTTTTTAACTCATGGAAATCTCCACGAGAGTCGATTTCCTTAAAACCTGTTCTTCGCGGATCTCTACTCAACAATGGAAGCATGTTTGTCAAATTTCAAGTCTGTAGGTTTAATAGTTCAAAAACTTAACTTATTTATCTGTAACAAAATTTTGCAGTGCATAAAGTTATCCAATTTTAAACTTAAAAATTAAAAAAAAAAAATGTATTTATCTACTTGAGGAAAAGGATTTTGTATTTCAGATGCGTTACCGCAACAGAAATGTATGAAAATCAATTACGTTTGGTACAGTGCTTAGTTGAAGTTTTGAATGATATGCACACACACAGAATCCCGTAAGAAGGAATTTTAAAACTCCATCCAGGGTCATATAACAGTAATAATTTGGAATGTAAAATTCACACAATTTCATGTGGCCGCGGTAGCCTAGTGGTCAAGGTGGCTGATTTGTCACGAGTTCGAGGCCAGTACCACTGAAGACCCGCCGTGTAGGGGAACGATGCACATAAAATCTGTCGAGAGCTCAAACGTCCTCTTATTGGTGTGGTAGTTAGGAGAGGGGGTGCCAGATCAAGTGTCGCCCTCGTCACTTGATCATGGTTCCAAATTACGAGGTCCGTCGACAAAAGCCTTTGTACATCTGAGTAGTGTGATATTAATATTCACTCACTCACACAATTTCATGCAACGAAAGAAAAGTATGATGTATATCTTACAAAAAATATTCTAACAATCTCTCGTTGTCATAATAATAATAAAAAAAATCTAAAAAGAATACAAAAATCTTCGGTGAGAAAAGTTCTTTTCTCCCCGCAAGGAATAAGCGACCAAGTCATGTAAAATGGGGAAAATTCCAGTTAGACAGATGGAAATCATCCCTATGAACCAGAAAAATATTATTCTCAGCTGGTAAAGTGAAAGAAAAGAAAACTTTGCTTTAGAGAGATAGAAATAAAGAAAAAGTAATAACACAACTAACTTATAACTATCAGATTAACTAGAACCGTAACGGATAAGCGCAACAGGTACACGTAGCTTCAGCGGAAGAAAATTCTAGCATAAGATTGAAAAATAACAAATAATGTGTGTGTACAACTAGTTTTCACGAATTCTGTGCCTTGGAGGTCTTAACATTTTTCGAAATATTTCTTTTTTCTTCGAATAGATGCCTTTACGAATGTAGTTTGAGATTAGAGAGTGAATATTTCAGATTCAGTATTGAAATAATTTAATATATTTTTTTTTAAAAAAAGAGTTTAGTAATTTTTTAAAACGAAATATATTCTTAAGCACTACATTGCCTTTTGAGAATACAGAACGTGGAATTTAATAAGACGAGATGTCAAGTATGAAAATAATATTTTCCCTTTAAGAGGTATTTTTAATACTATATACCAACGTTTCTCAAACTGTGGGCGCGCCCCTTGAGAGGCATGACAACTCTACGAGGTTGGGAGCGAGCATATAGAAAAGTCGAAAACAAAAGATTATTTTGAAAAATTATTAGTTTACTGAAAGTAAACAAACAAAATATATTCTAACATAACAAAAAATAAAACATACCCGATTATAATACACTTATAAATGTACCAGTACATTATGTATTATAATTACTTTAACAATACAAAGTTAAGAATAAGTTTAATATTTACCAGGGACCCCATGGGATTGTGTGTGTGCAATATATATAAAATTATATACAAGAATTAACACTTATCTTGATAATTTGTACGGTTTACAATTAATCCCTTAAAAGCCGATTAAAAGTTACGCGATTCGCTCTCCAATTGCAACTGTTTCCCACATAGGCTCGGTGATGTATTGGGGAAGGGAAGAAACAAAGAAGCAAATAATCTGAAATAAGTAAATCCTTTGCAAACATTCTCAAGGTAGTTTTATTGCATTCCAAAGTCTTCGGAATAATTTTATGGACAGCATTGCACAGAAAAGATTGGAACGACGTATATATACGTCCGGGGAAATTAACACTTTGGGTGAGCGAGATGTTTATATACGCCGGTGACACTTAGAGATTAAAGTCGTATCGTAGTTTTAGCGTCAAAGTATAGTATTATTAAATTCAATACTTTGTTATTGTATGAGGGGGGAGCGAGTAAAATCATGATTGAATACTGGGTCGCGAATATTGAAACTTTGAGAAGCACTGCTATATACTAAAGATAATCCAAAGGTGTTTTAAAATTTAGTGTAATCCCAAAAGAAAACAGACCGCTTAAGAATGTTTCGATATTCGTAATTTATATTTATCGTATGTAGTAAATATACATGATGAATTATAATTAAAAGAAACAATAAATAAATAAAATGAAAAATAATAATAATGAATCTAATAACTCATTAAATCACACAAAAGAATTTAAAAAATATAGTTTTAGAAAAAATATTGCTATAATAATTTTAAAAGATTGTTACGTAGATCCGGGTTCGCGGATTTTATGCAAATCAGCCACAAAGTACAAGACAGTTCTTTAAGAGCGACGAGAATTTATTTTCGAAAATCCAATCCTTTAAATACAGGATTTAACAGCAATATTCGCAGAATAAATCTCAGAAGGTCTTCACACCTTCAAAAGCTCTCTAACACAATTGTCAGCGTTTAAATTACACGTATGTAAAAGATTATTCACAAGCACAGCCGAGCTCATCGGTAATCACTGTCAAGGCAAGTTTTCTAATCGCTGGTTGAAACGAGACTGACTGTTTCGGAGAGCACTGCTCTATTTATAGACCCGGTGGAAACTTCCAGAAAAGATCCGCTTGCGGCATAGAACGTGAAATGAGTGGATTTCTCCACAAATTTCTAGAAGAATCGAGAAGGTCCCGAACTCGCCTAAATGGTGACCAACTTAGTCGCCAAATGTGATGCTAACTTGGCACTTTCGCCAAGATCTCGCCCACTGAATCACCATTATAACGTAAGGGACGACGTTGCTTGTGAATATACAATTTTAATATAAAATAAATATAACATAGAGTAAGATAAAGATATTACATATATCCAAATACAAATTATTTACACTATTTTACACAAAATTCGTAACAGTATATATATATGCTAGGTATATCTCAAGAAGTTTAAATCTCACTGATGAATTTTAAAATAATCATATACAGTATTTATTCGAAATTAATCCGCCATCGATTCTAAGACGCACCCCAAATTCTCAACAAGTTTTTGTAAAAATTGAAAAATAGTGTAAAATGATTCATCGAGATGTCCAGTTTTACGAAATTAAAATAAATTTAAAATGAGAACTCTAATAAGAAATGAATAATTGGTTATTTTACGTATTATGTAAATTTAAAACATACACGAACCTGCGATTGTTCTAAATACCCCATCCAACAAATTTTTTTCCTTTGATTCTGAGCGGCACCCAATTTTAAGCAGTGTTAATGTTGGGGAAAAAAAAGTATTGCTTAGATTCGAGTAAATACGTTAATAATAATTTGCAGGAAAGAAAATGCAACTCCGTTTTATGTTGGGTTTGATGAGATGATTTTCGTAAAATATAACGTTTGCCTCGAATTAATTAATTATTTGATTTTGATCATTTATCATTTAAGGTATACGACTACGTTCGGAACCGTGATTTTAAAAAAGTGCATAAATGGATAATTTTCATGATATTTAGTGTCTTTTAGATTAGAATACATGTATAAAATTGTTTTAAGGACATTATGATAAAAAAAATTATTTAAATACAATATTTTGGCAAAAAATTAACTTATAATAACCTTTTTTCCAAATGTTCTCCTTTTGTAAAATGCTTCTATTGTATTAATATTTTGCCTGTATTCAGCTCAGACCTCTGTACAGGGCTCAACTAGAATTTTTGAAACGCATAACTGGAAGTCGGTTTATCCATGTTTTACGAAAACAGAAGGGAGAAATTTTAAGAAAATAAGCCGATAATTATTTCAAATGGTTGTAACTCTAAAAATAATGTGAAGTTTTCAAAAATCATAGTTGAGCCTCTGTACAGAGGTCTGAGCTATATACAGGAAAAATATTAATACAATAGAAGCATTTTTTACAAAAGGAGAACATTTGGAAAAAAGGTTATTCTAAGTTAATTTTTGCCAAAATATTGTATTTAAATAATTTTTTTTTGTCAAAATATGCCCTTAAAACAATTTTATCATGTATTCTAATCTAAGTGACACTAAATATCATGAAATTTATCCATTTATGCGCTTTTTTAAAATAACCGTTCCGAACGTAGTCGGATACTTTAAAGCGAAAAGGAAAAAAAAAAAAATCATCACACATAAAAGCCCAAACCTTAATAAAAAACAAAGAAATAAAAATCGATACGACACGTTTGGAAATAAAAAAAAATAATGTTAAGAGGCAACAATATTGGTACCGAGCCATTAAATTCCAGGCCATTAACTACTAATTTTAACCATTAACTAATTAAGATCCACGTGATTAACATATTTTTAGAAGCTAGAGACACGTCCTATTAGGTCATTGGTAACATAAACGCTTAGGAAACATATAATTCACCTGCGCTCCTGTGAATTTTTGAAGGCGCAGATAATTATTAACAAGCATAACATGTAAGAGTATTTATTCTCGAAGTTTTTTCAGATAATGTGTGAGTGTGTGTTTTGTTATGCATGTCATCTTATTTCTTTCTGTAAATAATAGTGCTTTGCAGGATTAATGAGTACATGTATATCCCAAATTGTCTTTTTTTTTTAGAAAAATATTAAGAAAGCCATGAAGCGAAATGACTTATGTTTTAGTATATTCATCTCCTTGCCATTTTGATTCGAAAAAGTAACGTAAGCCGTTGGAATTTTCGATTTCTCTTCCAATTTATCAATTTTCAATCAGTTGTAAGTAAATACGTATTTAGGATAATAATAATAATAATAAAATAATAGAATATTACTCCTTGTTTTCGAATTTTTGAAGGAATTTCTATGATTTTCGAAAGGAAATCATTTAAAAATAAATAGACAATACTTTCGACAAACGTAACGGAAAAAAGTCAACGAACTCAACATGATTTCTTTCTTCCGGCTTGTATCAAAAACAAAAGAAGATATTGGAAACTATTATTAAAATTCCGTAAAACTATCCTCAGCTTTGGATTGCATCCAGAATCTCAAAAACACTGAAAGATCCTTTTTGTATTACCATACATATTGAATCTAAAGCAAAATGATGCTAAGATGAAATTTAATTATTTGTATAAATCAAACCTTTTTTACTATTTAATACAATTTTATTACGCAATATACAATATTTAAAAGGAAGCAGCATTTTTAATTTAATTTTACCGTCCACAATTATTTTGCAGGTAAAAATACGTCAACTGACTTTGGAAAAGCATCTTTCCGAAAAAGGAATTGTAGCGACATGCCAAGAAATTGTTAATTCCATTTATTGTTACAAGCTTCGCACATTACTTTTTAGTACATAAATCTTGGTGTAAAACAATTATCCTACCATAAATTTGCATTAGATATCAATCTTGTAAAATATAAATAAATTGTATAAGTTATAAAAATGGCAGAAAATAAAATAATTTTAGCGTATAACGAAATCAACTTCTTTTAAAGATTTGTTAAGAGTCAAAAAATTAAAAAGAATTTGAAAAACTTCCATAATAGAAAAATAAAAAAAGGCTTCGCTATTTACTATTGGGGTATCGGAAATTTTTTTAACAGTTTTATACATATAATTTTAGGAAGAAAAAATTGTTGTTAGAGAGAAATAAAAAGCATGTTCACATTTTTCCTTGAAAATCATCAATGAAAATTTATTATTTGTATTAGAACTCGAAGATATTTTCCAATTGGATGAATTCACTAACCAAATTTATTTGCATTATATATAATTGTATTGAGATTGTGACTAATGCCACCTGCCTGACGAAGTCAGATCGAGGCCCTCGAAATTCATTGCGGCTAAGGGCTAGAATCTTTACGCCTGTCGTTAGCCTTAGCTTTGAGCATCATGCAAGTGAGAGTACGATTTTACTCAATTCCATCCCAATTTAGAGGGAGAACATCCTGGGGGAGTCAGGGGCCTCTCACCTCTCTTCTCCTTCCACCAACCACACGAGAGGACTTGCGGCTCGACGGCTATTTAGAGTACCCCATACCGCAAAGGTACTATACATTAACAAAGATCCATGTCTTCTCCGGGATTCGAACCCAGTCCCTACGGCACCGCAGTCAGCGTCGCTAACCACTACACCGGTTGGGCGACAACCGGTATAGTACCGGTTTAATATTTAAGAAATCCAAAAAATGATTATAAATGCCTTCATTTCTGAAATATTTATGCATTGATTGTAAAAAAAAGTGAAAAAATACAGAAGAAATGTTTCTTCTCCGATAACAGAAATGTTTGTTTGAAAAAGGAATTTTTTTTTATAAAACTAGTAAGCAAAAATGTTTTATTCAGATGACTCAGAAATATATTGCAAGTTTGTAAAAACCCTCCATTTTAATAAATTTCTGTGTTATAAGCCAAATTTTGATAAAAAAAAAAAGAAACAAATAAGGAAAACGAATACCGAAATTTGTAAGGCAGTGGGAAAAAAGACAAAACTTTGCATACTCATCTTTGAAAGCATAAAAATGAGTCTCAATTGATTGTTCACATCTAAATTCTTTCCCGAATTTAGGAGATATAAGGGTAAATACTGATAAGGCACTAAAATATAGATCTGCACTTGATAAAGATCCGGTTTAAAGCCCCTCGGTTCTGTTTTTATTCTTGAAATGCGTTGCTATGATTTTATTTTATCATACGAAAGAAAGATATCAAAAGTTGACAATTCTTAATGCTCTTTTCCTGAGGAAAAATGGAAGTAAAATATTCAAATCATATATATAGCGATGCATAGTTTGTAGATATTAACGGATATAAATGAATAGAATATAAATAATAAAGGTTAAGATCTTTTTAGTCTTAAGAAATTATTACTACGGTATTAAATAACTCAGTGGCGCGCAACAGACCATACAAGGCCAATGCCTACTGTGCCCGTCTCAGTTTACGTGACCTTGGGTGCCGAGGTTCATGAGCAGATCTTCCTATCAGGTGGTCAGTCTGAAGCAGAAACCCCAGTGCTTAGTTCCAAGCAAGCTTGGTACTCATTTGTCAACCCACTGAAGGGATGAAAGGCTGAGTCAACCTTGCCCAGCCCAGAGTTTGTATACCAGACCTGTGGCGTGGAAGCGCAATAAGCTACCATTCAGCCACTGGGCTTCGCTACCACGGTATTAATTACACCCAAGCGCAACACCATAAAAGACAGGTGGTACTAAAATCAATTTTATTGTAACAATAACATAAAGTGTAGGGGTGTAGTGATTGAAATAACAGCTCTATTCAGCAAGTTGGAACAGCATTTTATGTAGCAGGAATGGAGGGATGCATGCCTCGTCATTGAAATAAAGAGACTTTAGATCTGTTCTTAAAGTGTGTCCGTACATGTTAATTACACACATTACCAAAGTTCATCAGACATCGCCGTGGGGGAAGAGGTAAGCTGAGCTAATCATTTGCTGCCATGGAACAGACTGTGATGGGCTCACGCGTCTTTCTTTAACATGTCCTCTGGGTTCTTTGGGGGCCAAGATTAATGGCAACTCTTTTCCAACCAAAACCCAAGAAGCGAAAAGTGAAGTTGAAATGCAAATGAGATAGCTTTTAAATAACAGAAGTTTCAGTAAGTCGAATGGCAATTTGGGAATGTTATGTGAGTGATTGATACAAGCGTAAATAGACAGCCAGTTCAAGTTGCCTTGAAGATTAAGCCATTAGGTCAAGGTGCATACCATTGCACACGCGCCCAGACGTCTCTTCATAGTATAGAAGCTACGATCAAATTAAGGTAGGATTGACTATGTGATATTAGGACTTGTAATATTATTAGAAGTGAGATTAGACGGATTAGATATTGATAGTGGTCCAAGTAACGCAATTCGGTATAACTATTGTGTGTTTGTTCATAGTATAGATTCTCTCTTAACTATAATTATCTAAATTGTTAGAAGCTTAAGTTCACATTCTTAATAAAGTCATATTAAGAATTTAAAAATGTCTATTCCTTTTGTGAACCCTACACCTCTAGCTCACGCGGATAATCAAAGAAACGGTCACTTAAGGGGGCGGTTTCACAAGACTCTTCGATTGGCAACCGAGGCAGAAATGATCAGTTATGACAATGGTCAGTCAAGGCAGAAATGGTCAGGGTTGTCACTTGCCCTACTGGAACTTGATCGCGAGAGTCTGTAACAGTGAGAACTACACTAACGTCGCACAATAAAGCTGCACGAAGGCTACTGGCGACGGATCTTGTAATTTTGAACCATGGTCAAGTGACAAGGACGACACCTGAGCTGGCACCCCTTCTTCCACACCACACCAACGGGAGAACGTTTGAGCTCTCGACAGATTTAACGTGCATTGTCCCCTCCTTCTACACGGTGCGTCTTCAGTGGCAGTAGAATATTATTTACATGAATATATACCGTTCAAAATTATTCTTGTAGTACTAATTTGCTAAAGTCAATGATATTGACCTCAAACCTCCGCCATTGCTTGTATAAATGAGTTAATGTCGATGTCATTATTTACACCACGGTAAATAACGAGGAAATGAATGGGTATCTAACTCTACTAGCACTCACACCCCATCAGGACTTGGATGATCAGTTTTATTTAGCCTGCAGAAGCACCTCATTATTCCACTCAAAACGCCTTAAACGGATTTTGATTTTTCTTTAAGTAACGTCGCCCGTTGTAACTACACGAGGGCTATTGGCGACGGGCTTTGTAATTTTCAGCCTCGGTCAAGTGACGAGGACGACAACTGAGGGGCCACCTACCTCTCCCAAATTCTACACCACACCAATGGTAGGACTTTGAGCTTTGACAGATTTGAAGTACATCGGCCTCCTCTACACGGTGGACGACATTGGACGACTACAACCCGTTGCTCTTCCTTTTTAAAAAACTTAAGTGACGATCGTAGAGCTCCTGATATGCATGTAGAATACAATGTCAATCATTTGCATGTGTTATTCAGGTCTATGTATGGTGTAAATTTCACGTGTATGGAAACTTTCTTCATGGTACTGAATTGTGGATGAATGCAGAGAATTTTAAACTGTTTTCAACACATAAAACGGTACTCGCGTATTATCGCAACAATCGTCAAATCTATTAATAACTCGCCAAGCTGGTAATCCCGATTTCCTATGTGTCGTATGTGCTGAATCTGCAACCAGGTGCTTCGTTTCATATACTGTCGCCAATAGGTTGCGATAATTACCTAAGTACACATAAAATATGTTATATACCGATGATCTTAAATTTGTGTAGATTTTGTGTAGTGCATTCTATGTGGTTAAAGTTTAGATTTATATAATATATACCATTCTGCCATATATAGCATTTAACAGAGTGAATGAAGTTTATGTTTTTTTTTACAGGCGTGAACATCGTGAAAGAACATTATTCCAATAGAGAGAACATATTTCAAATACGAAATGCAGCAGTAAAATACACAGCGAGTTACATAAATTTTCAAAGAAACAAATTTACTATCTGTCAAACTCTTGTAATAATTTTAAAGTAAACACCATATCCGAATCAATAAAGTGTAACTTACTTGCTGAAAAAAAAATTTTTTTTTGGTGATGTTTCGTTACATAACTCTACTCTGAACAGACATTTCTGAAGCCGCTTTCGTACGAAATTCTGAAACATGTATATTGATTTAAAATAGATAGTGAAACGGAAAACACTTCATTGTTGCCACGAAACGCAAGAAAAAAAAAATGCAAAATCCCATACCCAGTTAAAAACTCTAACCTAAAAAAATGTAAATATTTGAAAAAGAATAATAGAATGTGCTTTAAAATAATCACAATATTATTGATAAGGTACGTGATATTAAAAGATTCTTAACACGAAAAAGAAAAAAAAAGTTAGTCACGATTCGAACCCCATAATGAAACTTAAAATTCCTTCTTGAATTATCATTGTAGCATTTTCAATAAAAAAATGGCAGCGGTTACCTACTGGTCATGGTTAACAACTCTTGGCCAGCGTGTCATGAGTTCAAACCCTAGAATGACTGAAGATCCGCCGTGTAGAGTAGCTGAGGTGTGGAAGTTCGTTGAAGGAGGTGCCAGCTCAGGTGTAGTCCTCGTCACTTGACCATGGTTTAAAATTATTAGATCCGTCACCAATAGCCCTCGTGTAGCTTTACAGTACGACGTTTTAATACAATACTCACTCACTCAAAAGGATTCCATATTACAAAAAGTACATATTATTACGTAGATTGGGGTTCGAGGATTTTATGCAAATCAGTCGCAAATAACAAGACAGTTCTTTAAGAGCGATGAGAATTTATTGTCGAAAATCCAATCCTTGAAATACAGGATTCAGCAGCAATATTAGAAGAATAAATCTCAGAAGGTCTTCACACCTTCAGCAGCACTCAGACGCACTTATCGCTGTCTAAAATACACGTATATAAAAGATTATTCACAAGCAATCGCTCTTTCAACAGCCGAAGTAATCCATAATCGCTTCAACAATCAGAGCAATACTAACTGATTGCTAGTCAAAACCAGATTGACTGACTTTCGGCAAAAAAAAGCATATCTCTCTATATTCCTCGCGGATAATTCCAGGAAGACCCGCTTGCTTCATAGATCTTGAAATTAGTATATTTCTCTACTAATTTTTAGAAGAATCCAGAGGGTCCCGAACTCGCCAAAAATGGTCGCCAAAATGATCACCAAGTCGCCAAAAGGTCACCAAAGTCGCCAAATTGGTCAACAAAAATGACGCCAACTTGGCTCTATCACCAAGTTTTCGCCAAGTTCCCATTGAATCACCATTATAACTTAATAGAGACGGCGTTGCTTGTGAATATTACAATTTTAACGTAAATTAAATCTAATTTAGAGTAATATATATATATATATATATATATAAAGGCATTACACATCCAAATACAAATTATTTACACTATTTTACACAAAATTCGTAACAATATGTTTTATTTCACGCATTAAGCATTTACATTTGATAGAATCCAGAGAAGTAAAAGTTAAATTTATCATGAATTTGAGAAAGTCTCAATAAATAAATCAAAAAATTTTCAACGCAAAAATCTTGATACATTCAAAGATAAAAGTATCTAACGAGAGTATGATCGAAGATGGTGAATTTTTAAAACTTTTAACGGAACAACCGACTCAATTTTTGATGAAGCCCGCGAATGGAAATCGGTTATTCTGTCATATTTTCGTGAAGAAAAAACAGAGCTGCCGCACGTTTTGAAATAACTAGATTACACGCAGTACTAATTTTATTACCTTCAGATAATAAGTATAAATGGGTCATTGTAATGAATTTTAAATGATGCACAGTTTTCCTCATGACGTGGGGAAGAGATTAGGTAATTATAACCATAAAGAAATGAGTTTTTTTTATCTCTAATAGACTGGGGATAAGTATTTTATCATTTCATTCCTAGTACATTCCCCGGGAGCTGGTATCTCTTTTTAGAGCGAGACCATAGAAGGCGGATATCAATCGCCGCAGGTAATTTTGACACCTAGTTTCCTCCACAAAGGGAGGCACTGAACTCTGACGATGCGAACCTGTACTAGGATTTAATTTTTCCGAGAGCTCCCAAGCCAAACAGACTCTCTAGGGATCTTTTACATGCCGTGTAATCATACGATATGGCCGCTGTCAATTTTTTGCATCATGAAAATCCACCCACTTGGGCCGGGGTCGAATCCGAAACCTTAGGAGCTGAAAGCCAGCGACAAACCAACCACACCACCCAGCCGGTATTAGAAATGTTAAAGTGCCGTATTTCTTACGTTATAAACAAGAGATATATGTATCTCTTCTCAGATGTATGTAAAATTAAAAGGAATAATACTATACGTTATCTCTCATAATATTCTGAAAATGTTGCTGTTAATTCGCAGGTCAAAGTAGTTTTGTAATTCCATTTTTTAAATTTTGGGAGAACTATTCTTTTTTGAGACTAGTTACCTCCTGAATTTTAGTTCCCATATTTATGGATCTTTTTCACTTCCTTTTAACGTGTTCTTTTGCGGGGGTCGTCGTAAACTCGAGTCCTGGTGCCATTGAAGATTCGCTGAATGATTTGAGAATCAATTTTATCTACTGCACTTGGATTTAATCTCATTGCAGTTCTGTCCAGTTTATCTTTATCTTTCCTCTCGATATCTTTTACGAACAATACTATATAATTATATAGTTACGGAAAATTTTCGAATTTGGATTCCTTCTCTGCTGAAACGGTACTGTCGCCAAAAATATCGTTTATTGGCTTAAGAAAAAATGGTACTTACGTATTATAGTAAACATATTGGTGACATTATATGAAACGAAGCGCATGGTTGCCAATTCAGCGCGTACGACACATGCGAAATTGGAGTTGACAACTTGGTGAGTTATCTTGAACGTTGGCATTGTTGTGATAATACTTAAGTACCGAAAAAATATTCCTCAAGTGCTAAGTGAGTAGAAATGACATTTGGCAACAAATTTGGTCACCAAATTCTGCCAAGTTCACCGAATCTGGCGACAAAAAATAAATGCATCAAGAAAATTCCAGAAGATTCTAAGATAATTATTTGCTGAGAAACATTTAGAAGCTTCAAGTAGATTCTAAGTTTATATGGACAATACAGGGAAGTCAAATTGGAGTCAAACATTTAACAACAATTGTATGTTCCATTTGCTATATGCGGTATTGTGTTTAGCACGTTCAATATTTGTGTGATTTTTGAATATGTGTTATTGTGTGCGATTTATACATGAGTGAAAATAAACGTAAAATAACTGTGTATCCACAAAACAAAATAAAATCTTATTAAATAAAGAAACAAAATAAACACGAAAGTCACACCTGCATTAAATATATTTTGTGTCAGATAAAGGTAGAAAATATCATTTTATAGTAAATTTAGACAATCAAAAATCCGAATTCTTAACGCTTAGAAAACAACACCTCAGAAGGGAGTTTTAATGCGAAAATATTTACTTTCAAACTTCAAGACCTCTCGTAATCAGCAGTTCTGGAAATAGCCATACGTTTATACTATTAGCTTCAAGCGGCGCAATATTTACTTTCATTATATCGTTTTATGACTTTGTAGATAAAGTTACAGTTTATAGTTTTACGTGAAATTTTCCGAGGTTGTTATACTGTTCAGTTGGCAAAATACATTATTTCAAAAATATTTTAGCTGTAATAGTGTTAAATACACGGAATTTCGACATAAAGTGCAGAAAAGAAATAACTAATTTTTTACGACGCTTTGCTACTGATTTTGTTGTGTTTAATATAGGAGAAGTTAATATATATATATATATATAAAATTAGTACTACGAAATATACAAATATTTCCTTTGAATTATTTCTAATTGTTTTAAGGTCGAAGTAAATAAGTCCAAAAAATCGCAGGAGAAATTCACGAAGAAATCAGACAGAACAATTGCTCTTTCATTTGATCTAGTGTGTTTACAATTCTTAGTTTAGGAGAGAAAATGACAAAAGGAATTTTCTGCCTGAAGGAAACAAATGCACCCAGCACAAGAGGGAAAAGACAACAAGTGGTAACTACCGTTTATTCCATATCAGTGTTCCTCAACTACAACAAGATAATCGTGAATGTCCTTGACCAGAGCGAATAGAATCTTAGGGGAGGGAGACCATAAAAACATAGTATTTTGAGGGTACATAATATGAATTTTAAGGGATTCATGATAAAAATTAATCAAATATCTTCATAATAATAGTAATAAGCTAATGTCATAAGAAAAGTCCACAAAAATTGATGGAAACTTCTTTAGGAAAAATTGAAAACTATGAGGTATAATTTCTGTTTTTCCCAAAAAAAAATTATTTTTAAGGGTATCCGACTACTTTCGGAACCGTGAATTTTTTCAAAGGTATAAATGGATATTTATGATATTTAGTATCACTTGTTTAAAAAATGTATGAATATTGTTTTAGAATAGTATTAAATAACAAATTTTTAAGTTATTTGGAAAAAAAGTGAATCCCTTTTTAAAATATTTTTTTTGGAAAAATGCTTCTATTATAATATTATTTTGCCTGTATATGATCAGACCTCTGTACAAAGGCGCAACTAGTTTTTTTGAAATATATAACTTAGAAAGGGGTTTTTATCCATGTTTTCACAACGGAAAGTTAAATTTTAAAAAAAAAACGCCGATAATTATTTCAATGGGTTGAACTCTAAAAATAATGTGAATTTTAAAAAATCATGTTCGCCTCTGTACAAAAGTCTGAGATAGACGGCAAATTTATTATAAAAAGCTTTTTTCAAAAAGGCAGAAAAAAGGTTATTCAAGTTAATTTTTCCGAAATTTTATTTAAATAATTGTTTTTTTAAAATGCCAAAATAATTTTATACATGTCTTCAATCAATGACTTAAAAAATCAAAAAAATCCATTTATGGCATTTTAAAAAACCCCAGTTCCCAACGTAGTCGGATACCTTTCACCTTAATCTAATCAGTAAGAAATAATCGGGAGAGATGTAAACAAAATATGTATATTTCTTGAATTGACAAGTCAACTGTGATCGAAGATGGCAAATAAAAGCAAGACGAAAGCTCGGACTTAAACTTTTGTTTTTCAAAGCCAGTTAGCGAGCTGCCTTAATAATGTTATGTAATATTCTGATTTAATTTTTAAGTTGAAGGACTAAATTAATTGTTGGTTAATTTTTAACAGTATTTTAATTTTTTAATATTTAATAACCTTCTGATCTGGAGCCTACTCAGATTCCACATTGGTGACCCGGAAGTAATCCCACAGTGAAAAATCGATATCATTCAATTAAAATTTATTGATTGTTTAATTGAATGGTATTGTTCTCTAGAGCAGTGACTATTAGCCACTATGCCACGGTATTTTTGTGTGCCGCCAAATTCTTGAAGTGTGCCACTAATTTTTTTTTTAAGTATTAATTATACTCTGAAAAAATCCGGAACCGTATAATTTGGCCGTTTTACAGAAATAAACTATTCATAAAATTGTTATTTAACCATTTGATTACACTAGAAGAGAGAGTAATTCATTACCTCTCTAATTTAGATATAAAATAAATTTTGATTGGGTTCGTAATCCATTTGTGTGAAAACGAGTACATCTATATATGAATTAACTTTGCATGAAGAGGAAGAACTCATTTCACTCTCTGTAATAATCGAGATTTATTAATTTCAAAACATTTGGAAGAGTCAATGAAGTCAGTTTTGATTAAAATTAGAGGCGATTACCCCATAATAGCGGGAAAAAAAAGCTTTAAAAATATTGTTACAATTTTCTACATCTTATTTAAATGATTCAGATTTTCAGCATTAACAACTATAAAAATGAAAAATAGATCGAAGCTTTTAAATGTAGATAACGAAATGAGAATGGCGATATCATTTTTACGACCCAAATTACGTCCCAATTATTAAAAATTCATCAAGCTCAAATTTTGCATTAAATGTATTCTTGTAATTAATTTGTAATTAATTACTCAATAAACATTTTGTTGTGTATTTTCACTTATCACTTTTTTTAACATTAAAAATTATTATTATAAACTATATTTTACATAAATATTACAGATAAGTAAAATTCTTTTAAACTTGTTCTGTTGATACTGTGCCGCCCAATTTTGAAATTGTTAAAAGTGTATTGCAACAGAAAAAAAAGGTTGAGAATCACTGCCAGGCTTTTTTAGTTTTTCGTTGGCGTAGTGTGGGGTTTGGAGGGATTCCAGCAGATTTATCCTTAACGGGGCCCAAAATCCCCTGGTGTGCTAACAATTCTGTTTTCCAAGTGGAGGTATCTGCATTCGGATTCTCAGTTGCTAAAAACGTTAAAATTATACAATGATAGTTTATCACCCATTCTTTTTCTCAAAAGTCCTAACAATAAATCTGCCTATCTTAATTTTATAAAGAATAAACTTGTGATGGGCTCACGCGTCTTTTCATTAACATGTCCTTTGGGTACTTTTTGGGAAGATTAATGACAACTCTTTTCCAAACCAAAACCCAAAAATGAAACGTAAAGATAAAATGCAAATTAGATAGCTTTTAAACAACAAGTTTCAGAAAGTGAAATGGCAATTTGGGGAATGTTATGGAGAGTGAACATTTGTGAAAGGAACGCCAACAGAGGTTATTTCGAAGATAAAGCCATTAGGTCAAGGTGTATACCATTGCACTCGCGTAAAGACACCACTCGATAGTATCAGAGCAACGATTGGATTAAGATAGGATTGGCTATTTAATATTAGGACTTGCGTTATTATTGAAATTGAGATTAGGCGGGTTAGATATTGATAGTGGTCCGAGTAAGGTTAATTCGGTATTACTTGTATTGTGTGTGTTTGTTCATCGTAGATTCTCACATATATAATCTTTATCTAATCTGTTAAAAGCTTAAGATCTAGTTCTTAATAAAGACATATTAAGAATATAAACATGTCATTTCCTTTTGAAAATCATACACCTCTAGCTCACGCGGATAATCAAAGAGAAGGTCACCCTAGGGGGGCATTTTCACACACTCTCTATGTATCGCAACTTTTATAATATTTTCTGGGTTAAGTCTCATAATAATAATTTTTTTATTGATATTGCAGATCATTTTGCTAAAGTCGCTACTACTAATGGTGTAGAGGTGAGTGTTCCCTCCCTCAGTCTTATGTCATCAAATTCTTTCAAAATAAATTAATTCAGTACTGGGGGAGTTGGTGGTCAAACTCTAATATTGGCTTTCGAGTCAAATCCTTCTTTTCTCAACCCAGTTTAGATATCAAACCCCATTTTTCTCCTTTATCAAACACAATTCTTAACAAACCATGGCCCATTTGTTTCTTACTTGTATCGCTTCAAATTAAAAACTACCTTCAATTGTCTTTGTGGATCTGCTGGGGACGCTGACCATTATGTATTCGCATGTTCCCTGACTAAGGATTTTCATTTGGTCTCTCCATCTCAAAATGCTGAAAAAGCCTGGTTCCGATCTATCGTTAGAAATCCTTCCGTTCACTCAAAACTAAAATCATGTATTAAAATTGCCTCTACAATCCGGGATCAAATTCCTTAGCTGGGATTGGATCAGTACTCTTATGTGGTCACAGGCGGGTTTTTCCCTCTCTTCTTTTTTTTCTTTTCTCCTTTCCCAAATGTTTCCTGCCTTTTTTTCCCCTTCTTCTTTATCGTACGGTGCATTTATATTTTATATTTATATTACTTTTGATGTATTTGCAAGAATGCTGGTATAATGTGCATTATCTTACCTTTTATGTTCTTTATTATTATTTTCAGCTTTGTATCTGTGTACCTTGCAATAATATATGTATATCGTTTCATTTACCATTACTTTGTAATATGTAAATTTAATGTGTGTTACCGTATAAAATGTATACTATGATTTTGCTCAATAAAGATTGAACGCGGGGGTTGGTAGTTTCCCGGAGGATCGTTTAGTAGCTCTAAACCTCTTTCGGGTGAGCTCGGTTCCCTTGGGCATTCCGCCAACATCCCTTGTATTGTTTATAATGCAATGTTAATGCACACTCACTCGCTTGCTTAGAGATTAATCTTACAAAAGAAAACGCAGCTCACTTAAGTTTTATATTTGCTCAGAGTTTTCGGAAAATGAACACTAACTCGGGAGGAAACGAAATAGAATCTACAATGCAGAATAAAATCCTACAGAATAGTGAAAAAAATAAAACAGAACTTTTCATAGACTTATATTATATATTTTTAAATACTAAAATGAATGAAAGATTCATTAAGAAAAAGGAAAAAAAAAATAGAATCCGGCGCATCTTTGGGAAAGATTCTTTTAAAACTATTTTTCAGAAATATAATCAATTTTTTAAAAAACTCCTTCTTCTAAAAAGTAAAATTAACCCAAAGAAATTGAGAGCCAACAAAACATATTAAAGAGATTAATTTCCTGTACAATTAAAAGTATTAAAACTCTTCCGAACTTTTATTGCAGAAAAAAGGAAAGATGCTTTTGTTTGAAAAATCGTCTGGAAAGAAAATTATGCAGTTCCCTCTTTCTTTTTATCCAGTTTTTATAGAACGATTTTCTTTTCAAAAAACTCCGGAAAGGCATTCCAAAGTCGAAATGAATTCTACAGATTTTATTTTAATCTGCACAGCAGCCTTTTTTCTCACTTTTATTTTGAATTTTATGTACCGTCTCATTTATTATGTTTATAGATTTAAAAATGCAACTATCTCCACTTATCAACGAAATTGCTTTTTACTTTTCTACAGGCTGAAAATAAAAGCACCAAATCTTAATAGACTATAAAAAAAAGTTTTCAATTTCTTAAAAATTTTTCAAAGGGATGAACAAAAGTATTTACATTTTCCTGTATAATGTATTATTGAAGAATTTAATGGATGTTTTAGTAGATTAAAGAGTACGGAATGTGCTCTGATCTGTTAAAATTCTAAACAGAAAATATTTTCTGTTTTGCTGTTCTTTGAATTCACTATTTAGAATTCTGCTAGCAGTATATTGTTTTTCTTTTGTATTTTATTGATCCTTTTCAAAATTTAATTTTGTTTTTACTATAATGAAAGAATAATACATATAAAGAACTTGCAATTTTTATTATAATAAGAAATTAATTCCGGAGTGAGGATCTTTATACCTACAATAAAAAAAGTTCCATTTGATTGAAATCCCATCCCTTAAAAGAAAATTATATTTTGAAAACTAGAAGAAAACTTGAGAAATAAAATATAAGTATCGATTTGAAAGAACCAAAAGACAATAAAATACAGTCAAACTTCCATATTACGAACTTCTATATTGCGAACTTTTTCCTGGAACCAAGAACATTTCACGATTTTCTTCGTAAAATAACCTTCCATTAGCGAAGTGCATTTTCTATATATAACGAAATTTTTCTTTTGTGATTCAATTTTTTCTCTCCCTGTTTTTTTAAGTATTTCTGAACATTTTAAGTTGTTCTCTCTTTTAACACCTTTATGGTGGTTATAAATCTTGAACTGGTTTCCTTAGATGCCTAACTCGCCGAGAGCAATAGAATTCTGGGCGTTTCATCCAAGAAGTGCAACCTTCAACCCTCCTCCCCATTTTCCAGTTCACTGGAAACATATTCGATGTACCCTTTCACCCTCAGGGGAGTTCTCTCGTGTCCCCGTGTCGTTGAACTAATCTCCGTTTATTTGTAGTATTGATCAATCGTACTGGCAACTTCGTTTCTTGTAGCTCAAAAATATCAAAACGCAAGTGCTTGAGCATCAAAGAAAAAAATTTAATTCTCCAGGAAGTAGATAAAGATGTCAAAAATTTTCTAGTAGTTTTTCTTTCTTTCTTTTTAATGGGTAAGATGTATAAAATAAATATATATTAATTTACAAAAACGTGTGAATAATTACTTTTTTTAATATATAGTGTTTAAGAATTTAAAATTTGTTTTATGCGGTTTATGAAGAAAATTTAACCTCTATATAACGAATTTTCCATGTAACGAACTTTTTTTCGGAATTAAACGACTTCGTTATATAGAGGTCCGACTGTATATGTTTGTACAAAAGAAAAATATGAGATGTAACTAAATTTAAGAAATAATTAAATCTAACTTTATAGTCTCTACGACTAATACTCGTATATTACATTAAGTTCAACTTCAGCTACTTACATGCGTAATGTGCTATATACAGTTGGACCTCTATATAACGAAGTCGCTAAATCCCGAAAAAAGTTCGTAATATGGAAAATTCGTTATATAGAGGTTCATCTTTCAATATACTTTATAAACCACATAAAACAAATTTTAAATTCATGCACACTACTATATACTAAAAAAATAATTATTCACACCTTTTTGTAAATTAATATCTATTTATTTTATATAAAACCCATAAAAAACCCCGCAAGGAAAACAAGAAAAACAGAATATCGAGGAATACACTGCATTTTCAACATTAAAAAAATAATATTATATTAAAATTAATGAATTTTAATGACATTTTCTCTATAATTTAAAGCATACAAGTAATTTTAAATATACATTATTTTATAACTAGAACTTCACTGAGGGTGAAAGAGTATATCGAAGATGTTTCTAGGGAGTTAAATGTTGTACTTCTTGGATGAAACTCCCAGAATTCTATTGCTCTCGGGGAGTTAGGTACCTAATAGAAACCAGTTCAAGATTTATGACCACCATAAAATGTGTTCATAGAGAAACAACTTGAAATGTGCAGAAATACTTTAAAAATATGGAGGAAAAAAAATGAGTTGCAAGAAAAAAAAAGTTCGTTATATAGAAAATGCGCTTCGCTATAGGGAGGTTATTTTACGAAGAAAATCGTGAAATGTTCTTGGTTCCAGGAAAAAGTTCGCTATATAGAAAAATTCGCAATATAGAGGTTCGTTATATGGAGGTTCGTCTGTATAGCGTCTCTTACTCATAACATGGGAAATTCAATTCATTTAATTCTTCCTAATATATTTTTCCTCTCGAATACTTCCGAGAAGAATCATATAAGAAATATTGGAAATACAATTCACTGAAATTATTGATTCATTTGTAAGGAACGTAACGTACGTAACTTAAGGAAAAGAACCATCGGGAAAAAGAAAAATTGATTAGACAGAATAAGTCAAAACAAACAACGTAATAAAAAACAAGCTTCACATCATTAGAAATACTCCATAATTTATTGGATAGAGTCGAAAAATTCAAACCAAATTTATAGAAGACAAAGTCGACCTCTCAATTCCTGTACTACAATGATATATCAATTTAAACACAGAATATTTACTTGTACACCCAAATAATAAATAACAAACATTATTGGAAAAATTGAGTTTTCGACTCAGTAGCTTCAGTGATTTCAACAATATTGGTAAAAGCATCTTTAATTTGGCCTATGAATCGTAAATTTGACTTTGGAAATAACTTGACTTTCAGAAGCAAAACAAACATAACAACAAGTAATATAAAAAAACTTTTAAGTCAATTCCTACTTTGAATGGATGAATAGAAAGTATTTCATTAACGATTGAAAATTTGAATAAGATATATATATATATATATATATATATATATATA
The DNA here is from genome assembly GCA_019973955.1 of Trichonephila inaurata madagascariensis. NCBI lineage: Eukaryota > Metazoa > Arthropoda > Arachnida > Araneae > Nephilidae > Trichonephila > Trichonephila inaurata. The sequence continues at coordinate 28,366 of BMAV01003411.1, forward strand.
TATATATATATATATATATATATATATAGGGAGAGAGTGAACTAATATTAGAAACTAAAAAAAGACCATGATTTGCCTGCATTGTTGTAACAATGCACATCCGGTTTGGCTAGTTTTGTTGAAAAACAGGTTTTCGAAGCCAACTTTTGTCTTTGTTTTAACAGTTACATTGTTACAACAATAGAGACGACTCTAAGTTGGCGTCAAACACCGGTAATTAATTAAATTAAATTAAATTAATGAATTAATATTTGAAAAAAACTGTATTAACATCAAGTGTCCTCCACAACAAGTGTTAAAAATGTATTTTTGAGCTTGATTGGATGAATAGAAAGTATTTTAATAACGATTGAAAATTTGAACGAGATAAATTTATAAATAGATTAATATATATATATAGAGTGAGCTAATAGTAGGAATTGAAAAAGTGGTAAAGCATGTTAAATCTGTAGTCGGCTTGCATTTATGTTCGGTATTTGAATTGAACATATTATAATAATAGAATATTTAAAAGCAATAATGAATAAAAAATATAAAACGAAATACGGTGAAACAAAAAGCCACATCAACATTAATAAAGTAAAATTTAATTGCTAAATTTTTAAGTTCTGCATTGAGGTAGAACATATAAATTGAAATCACAACTTTCATTTCACAATTGAAACACATTTTAAGAAAACTATTTTAAATTAATATAGCAAGGCATTATAAAATAATAATAAATAAGCTTTTACATTTTAAGAAAATTATTTCCCTAGAGTTTTTTCTCCCTGTTTGGAATCTCAAAGGACTTCATGAGTTAATTTCAATTAACTTTTCACTCTTTTATTCATGAAATGTGTGTATTAATATGCGAGGCGCAAAATGTATTCACTTTTTGAACGTTCGTGTGAATAAGTTAAATCATTCATTTGCGCCAAATGGGGGCTTAGGGGAACGTATACAAAATACTTAATGTTTTTTAATGTCAGTATGTTTTTATACTCTGAAGTCAGTTCCACTTGACAACTTTTTCAAAATTTAATGGTTACCATACAAAAAAATTACTTTAAAATTTTTGGGTTTTTCCCCTGTATATAAAAAAGGGGGCTGTCAAAAAGGTTATTCGTTTTTTCCGGTTTTCCCCTCACACAGTTTTGATGCTAGGGTGACACCATTTTGCACATTTAAGGTATCCGACTACGTTCGGAATCGTGATTTTTCAAAAGCGTATAAATGGATAATATATGTGATATTTAGTGTCAGTTAGATTAGAAAATGAATATAAAATTGTTTTAAAAATATTATTACAATAAAAATTATTAAAAATTCAATATTTGGAAAAAAAAATGAACATAGAATAACTTTTTTCCAAAATTTATTTTTTTAATAAAAAAAATCTTCTATTATAATAATATTTTTTTTCCCTGTATATAAAATCAGTAAAATATAATAATATTTTGCCTGTATTATAGATCGGTACATAAAATAAAAATTTTTGCCTGTATATAGATCTTTTACATATAATAATATTTTCCTTGAATATAATAACGCACAGAGGCTCAACTAAATTTTTTTTAAAAATTTTTTTACTTAGAAGTGGTTTTTATCCATGTTTGACAACAGAGGGAAAAATTTTAAGAAAAAAAACCCCGTTTAATTATTTAAATTGGGTTTGTAACTCTAAAAATAATGTAATTTTTTTAAAATCGTGGGGGAGTCTCTTTCCCCAAAATCTGAAGGGTATATACAGGCAAAATTTTAAATAAAAGCATTTTTTACAAAAAGGGGAAACATTTTTTAAAAAAAAGGGCATTCTAAGGGTTTAATTTTGGGAAAAATTGTATTTAAATAATTTTTTTTTTCAAAATGTCCTTAAAACATTTTTATACATGTATTCTAATCTAAGTGACACTAAATATCACGAAAATTATCTATTTATGCGCTTTTGCAAAATCACGGTTCCGAACGTAGTCAGATACCTTAATTTCATTCAAGATGAGTAAACACGCGAGCAAAGACACCGTATCAAATTTTGTAAAAACCCTTTCTGATTCTCAAAGCAAAAGAATTGGCAAGATTAAGCTTTTGGAGACAATGCTATGGGCAAAAAGGAAGAACTGGCTCCACAGATTCCAAAACGGCAGCACATCAGTGGAGAGTAACTAGCATCCTGGGAGGCCACAAAATGTTTGGAATTCACCTGTAATTCAGCGGGCTGTAGTATCGTCATGTAGTTGAATTAAATATCAATCTTATTTCCCAGTTGTACCATTTTTTATCTTTTTTTTTCAAACCGCACCAGTCTATTTACATTTATACATGACATAGGGAACTACAGGCATCTTCCTCCATTTTCATGCACGAGACCACCGTCTTTTTCTCTCCTTCCCGCTCAAAAGGCCCAAACAGTCCCCCTGCAGGCCCCTCTTTTCTAGTCTATCGTGCCTTTTTTTCCAAAGCCTTTACAGGGTGTAAAATTTGGTAAGAATGACGTTCACCGTCCGTTCCACTCCAGACGTTCCGTTTCTGAAGAGGTTAACATTAGTAAAAAGTTTCCGTACATGAAATTTTGCGTTATGATTGCAACCTGAGCAGAGTGGCTGTGAAGTTTGTGTTCAAAAATTTCCCTTTGGCAGGGGGGGGAAAAATTCCATCTTTTAAAATTTTTAAACATGAAATACCAGGAGTTCCCCAGCCTCCCTCAAGACATGGGTTCTTGAGACTTGTTTGTTTCCGAAATTGAAGACATCTTCGAAAGAATTATGTTTTAAGCTTGAAAAGAGAGACAATGTAGAACGAGATGGTGGCGATGAACAAGCACCATTTCGGAAATTTTTTTTCAGTGAGATAAAAAATGTTGTAATTTAAATGTGTGGAAGCACGAGATTGCTGGAAATGTTTCTGAATTTCATCTTCATTTTAAAACCATTTTCCAAAAAAATAAAACTGAAAATAATCAAGATGTTAACCTGGGTGAAATCATGTACTCCGTATTAACGTTAGCGTTCGCGCAAGTGACGGAGACACCCCAGTCTTTTTTATATAGTTTTTTTATTGAACGTAATAGAAATCTTAATTCCAGTGAATTATTTATTTAAGAGAGCTTATACTTACCTACTTTTAAGAACTTTTAAATTTTTCTTTGATAATTTAAGAAAAAATCCAATCAAATTGAACTAAAAAGTTGTAAATATGCGTGACTCTAACAAAGGACCCAAATCACAAACACTCTTCGCTAACGTTACAAGAATGATATTAGCAGTCAAAAATGTCATATTTTGTTCAAGTTATTGTACTTTTATTATCCTTTGACGATCGACAAATAGCACTCTGAACTTTTTCTTGCTTGTGTCTTTTTGACAGGGTGCTGTGTATCTTGTAGTAAACTTGGGGCTTAACAAGTTTCTTGATGGAGCTGTGGTGGTGTGATATCGATATAAACCAGTAATAGCCTCCATGTGATGACAATCATTTTGGCGTGGTGGCTAAGATACTCGTTTTCAGATCGGAAGGTATCCATATCTAACCTTCCTTCATTGGTGACCCTGGCCGTGCGAAGAGAACTGCACTCCTCACACGCAGCAGTCATGGCGCCATCTATCACGGCAAATGCAATTAAGCCGTCACACACGACGACGCAACCCACAAAGCCGTCGCACTCAAATTGACGCAACTGCTCACACGCTCGCCACGAATATGGTAGCGTTCGTTCGCCTATTCGCCGAATCACTGGCATGGGGGTAGTATGGCGGTGTAATATCGATATAAACCAGTAATAGCCTCCACGCGACGACGATCGTTTTGGCGTGGTGGCTAAAATACTCTTTTTCGGGTTGGAAGGTGCCCAGTTCTAATTTTTCCTCAGAGCTTTTTAGGTAGCATTTGAAAATTTTCCTTTTGACTCAAACGTTTCATGTTCATCCCTTTTCTGAAATTTACTTTCGCTATCATGATTAATATCCATTATTTCATCAGGTGTTTTCCTTGCTTGATCAGTAACTTCATCCAATAGAGATCGCAGATGCCCATTTCTTTTTTTCTAAATTTTATACTCTGTTTATTTATACTTATAAACCATTAATGAGTCGTGCAATACAGCAATCAAAAACCCTAAGTGGTTCATAGGGGGAAAATGTATCCTGTTCATGAAAAGTGTTTTGGAATAAAAGTGATTGCGCCGGGAATTCACTCATCCCAAGTACCTTAAAATTGTAAAAAACGTTTGCCACTCCCAAAAAAGAGAGAGGCATGAGACAAATACATTTTAGTTCCCATGAAAACTGCCATATAGGAAGATACTGACAAGGTCATTGATAACAAAAATAAACAGTTCCCCAGAATTAATGATTTCGTGAGCTTGGGGTGACTCTGTGCCCCACGTGACCATTCCCGGGTTAAGAAAGATTGCTTATTTATGAGTAACTTCTTACAACCTATCGATCGTACTATTTCTAACAATTGTGACAAATCTATTCACGTCCTTTTAATAATATAATCCTCTTGGGAAATCTTTGGTGTATCGATTCGAGTTTATTCACAGCAACCCTCTGAAGAAGAAACCTTGATTATGTAAATTAGGTCGGCTATATATAGTCTAGGTTTTTAGGTTTTCATGTTAGACAGAGACAGAGAGAGAGAGAGAGAAGAGAAAGAGAAAGAGAGAGAGAGAGAGGATAGATTACTGATCAGGTATATTTCAATTTTAGATTCTGGAGAAGTGTAAGAATTAAAGTGACGATTGGTCACTATAGCTTTAATTAGCGATCGAATAATCCGGAAAGTAGATTTGATCTAGAATTAAGTAGGCCGGTATTTAAAGTCTTCGCACACTTGGCGTATTTCCTTATTAATCCACATATTGCTTAGATTGAGAGCATCTCTTCTTTTTGAAATTACATTCAAACCTCCATATTACGAACCTCTATATAGCGAATTTTTCTATATAACGAACTTTTTGCTGGAAACAAGAGCCGTTCATTTTCTTCCTAAAATAACCTCCCTACAGCAAAGTTTATTTTCTATATAACGAACTTTTTTTTGTTGGGATTCAATTTTTTTCTCCCTATCTTTAAAGTATTTCTGTATTAATTTCTGTAGTAACTTCTAGGTAGCAATGGATAGCTAGAAAAATTTAAGAAAAGACACGGAAAAATACACCTGAATGCATTATTGGTGAATTGCAAAGACGTGAGAATGAATCAAACAAAGTTATGAAATCAAAGTACTTTTTCAAACAAAACAACTCAAACAAAATTAACAGATTTTATGAGTAATTAAATTTAAGGAAGTATGTGGTAATGTGTATGTTTAGGAATTCTATTTATGAAATAATGTACGTTTAAAATTTCTTGTATGCTTTAAATAAAAAATTTTCTTAAAATTCATTAATTTTAATATAAAATTATTTTTTTTTAATTTTTAAAAAATTCTTTTAACCCTAGACTTTCGTTTTTTTTGGGGTTTTCCCCCTTACATTTTCCCCCTTTTTTCCCTTTTTTTTATTTTGATGGATAAATATTGAAATAAATGCATATTAATTTTAAGATGTGAATAATTACTTTTTTAATATATAGTGTTTATGAATTTAAAATGTGTTTTTTGTGGTTTATAAGGAATATTGAAAGAAAAACCCCTTTTATAAAAACAAATTTTTCCATGTAACGAATTTTTTTTGGAGGGAAGCTACTTTGTTTATGGGAGGCCCGGGACTGTACTTGAATTTTGTTGCTATTAGTGTTATCAATAAATACATTGTTTTTGGATATGTGGCTAGTTTCTTCCCTCCCCCTACATCTTTAGGCGAGAACGAGAGAATATCTCGTTCTTCACACAATTAACTGAAAATCACAGGCTGTCACAGTAAGTAATAAACTTCAGAAAACATTTTTTTAGCGAATCACTCCCGATAAATACCATTTCATTTCAACCAATACGATCAATGGCCACTCTTGCAAAACATACAATGACAAAACTTGTTTCATGACCTAAGCATTTAATCAAATATTTAAACAGCCGGATGGCTTTGTTGTCATTCATTCCGTTTGAAAATAATAGGATGAGTGATGAATTGGAGGCTATTCATCACGAAGTTTTCAATGGATAATGGAACACTATGTGTCTGAATATTTAAAAGGAGGTGAATGGAACAGGCTACGTAGATATACAACATAATCGTGAACATTGTATCAAGAGTTAAGAGTATGTTAAAATTTATAATTGGTGTGCTGATATAACTATCCATGGAAAACATTAAATAGCTTTATTCTTAACCAAGTGGTCACATAGATGCATTGTTTCTATTGAGTCGTAAGCTCGAGTCTTGAGGATGTTGTATAGTGAGGTTGTTGCTATTAAAACTGGAGAGGCTCAAATTTCTCACGTTGGTGTGGTGTGGTAGTTTCAAGAAGGGAGTGCTAACTCAAGTGTCGTCTTTCTCATTTGATCGAAGATCATAATTACGAACTCGGTCCTCCTTAACATGTCAGACAAGTTTTGTTTAAACTTGTCGGGGAAGTTTTATAAAAAAAAAAAAGAAATTTTCTGCAAAAAAGGCTGAGTGCGGTGATTACTTCCTGGGTGTGTGGTGTGGTGGGGACGGAGATTTGCTAAACTGGTTTAACCTTTTAACTGTCATGCCCGAGATAATCTCGGGCGCAGCACTGTTCAAAAAATGTCACGCCCGAGTGTTATTTTGGGGAAATTTTTTTTGAGTGATCATTTTTTTCCCCGGGAATACATATGGGGAAGACGTTTATTTCGGCTTCATCTTTTGTCAAACCCGACTGGTTCTGGGGAAAAGTTAACGTGCGTCAAAAAGGGGGATGGCTGCATTTTTTCCCGGATGACTTCAAAAGGGGGGAGGTTGGGAAGATCTTTGGTTCAAAAAGGAAAATTTGACAATTTGTGTCCCCAAAATTTTCATCAAAATAACTTGACATTTAAAAGGGGGTTAAATGGTTTGTTTTTTTTAGGTAATCCGCTAAAAAATTTTCCTCTTTTTCAATCAGTCCTGCTTATCAGCTACAATTGGATTCGATTTTTTAATAAATGTTAAAATGACGTTTTTTCCAGATCATTTCCATGATGAAAGTAAGAAATTTTTATCAAACCCTGAAATGTTTCCCGTGAAATGATGAAAAATTTTGGGCAGGGTTTGCATTGGTAAAAAAGCCGTCCAGGGGGGGAGAAACACCTGGGGATTTTAAAATCCTTTTAATTTTCCCAACCATATAGGTAGTAATTTTCCTCCCCCCCAAAATCAAAACCCCATATCTTTTTAAAAAAAAAAATGGCAAACCCTAGGATTAAATATAAAGATTGACATTTTAGTGTGTAAGCAACCGAGAGAAGTTACAGATAAAAAAATACCAGCCTAATTTTCTAATTATTTGTTAATTAGTTTCGAATAAATAATTTGTATTTTATTGAGTATTGTTGTATTACTTACTTCTACGTTTAATAATGCACCCTATTTGTTAAATAAGCACTTTTAAGCTCTTGACAATATTATTTCATCATTTCATTGAAATATATCAAGGATTTGTTCAAATCCCTAACTTTTTTATCAGGGAAATGGTCTTGAGGAGACGTCATTTTAACATCCCCCATCAATTGATCATCTCCCTTAGGGGTTTGATGAAATTCCTAATTCTAACATTTTCCTGAGACAGATACAAAGAAATCTGAGCAAGTAATGTATATCGAATAAATATTTTAAAAATTCGTTAATAAGGTAAGGTAAAGGAATGCAATATTTAAAGAAAAATGTAAGAAAGCGTATACGTTTGATTTCACAGCCCTTCATAGCCCGAAGAGTTTTAAAGTAATTAACCGTCGATCCCCTTAATTAAAAATTTTCTTACTTCTCATTATAATCTAATTAAAATCTACGTCATTTTTGGTGCAAAAAAGGAACGTTTTAATCCCGCGCTTCCCTTAACTCTTTCTTCCTCTTTTAAACTTGGGAAAATATCGCGTACAGATTTGAAACTCATTATATTTGCTAATGAGATGTTGGTGATGTTTTCATTTTTCTTCTCATTTTTAAAAAAAAAAAAAAATGATTTCTGGTAAGTGAAATAAACGAAGTCGGGGAAAAACTAAAGCAGAGCGAATATTTAAGCTTCATTTCGTCAGTTTAGGCATTAATTAGTGACTTAAATAGGGAGTTTAAATGAAAAATAAATGAAAACTTCACGCACACGTGGAACGGTAAAATGAATAGCAAACTAGAAAAAGGGGGATTTACAAATTTTTTTTTAAAAAAAATATTCCGTTAAGCTTTTCTTTTTTTTTTTTAGTATAAATAAAACCGATTCATTAAGTCAGATAACTTGATGAAGAAAACGGAATTCAAAAAGTACAGAAGAGAATATCAAAATAAAATAAGTAAATACAACTACTGCCACCAGATATATGGTTTTAGTAATGCAGTGGAGGGAATTCTTTCCTTCGAGAATTTGGTTACATATTGTTTAAGTCCATATTTTAATAAAAAATAAATAAATATAAAATACAGAATTTCTATTTCTAGTATTAAATTAAATTAAAATAGAAATTTTAAATAATATTAGTTGGGTAATCAATAATAATTATTGGATAATTTAATACGTAATTGTTGAATTATCAGATGAGAGTGTCAGTGGCGTAACGGAGAATATTAGGCACCCTCCCCTGCAAACTCAGGTTTTGGGCACCAAGCCCAAATACGTACTTAGCGTCAGTCAAAAATTTTGGGGCCCTTTGGGGCCCCTTTGGGCCCCCGCAATTTCGGGGTGTTTCGTTACGCCACTGGAGAGAGTGTTGATTGTATCCCATTGTAAAACAACACGAGGGCTTTGGGTGATTTAATACGTAATAGTTGAATTATCAGGATTTAGAGTCAGTGCCGAACGGGGGAATATTAAACCTCTCTGGGAAACCCCAGGTTTTGGGAACCGCCCCAAAAATTTCTTGCGTCAGCCCCTTTGGGGGCCCCCAAAGCCCTTTAAACCTCCGCTCGGGGGTGTACTTTACGCCACTGGAGGGGGTTGCTTGCATCACATTGTAAAACAACACAAGGGCTTTAGGTGATGGACCAAAAGAGATTTTGAGACATGGGTTTAAAGGGTAAGGATAGGGGGCCCGCCCCCCCCGTGGGTATCATGGCTCTGGGGGGCCCCAAAACCCCACCCACGTCAAGTACGTATTTGGGTTTGGAGCACAAAACCTGACTTTGCAGCGGGGCTTTAATATTCTTCGTTACTCCTCTGGATGAGGACGAAACCTGAGATGGTGCGAACCTTCTCCAAACTTCCACACCACGTCAATGGGAGGATTTTGAGTCTCGACAGATTTAACACATGCACCAGCTTCTCTACACGGCTGGTCTTTAGTGGTACTTGGACCATAATCATTAGGCTACCGCTGCTTCAAAATGTTTTGCATGAAAATAAACACAAAATAAAAATACTCTGCAATTTTTTTTCATCGTATTTTCAATTAATTCAACATTTTTTTGCGGATTTACCGAATTTAAAAAAAATTTAAAAAAAAAGGCAAATTTTTAAAAATTTATTATGTTTTCTCGTTATTTTCAAAAACAACAATAATTTTTACCATAGTAAAGAGAGTTAAAAACTTGAAAAGAAATTTGATAAGGCAAGAGTTTTTAATAATATAATAGTATTTAATAAAAAGTTTTCTCATTATATATTGGTTTATAAAAATTTTCTTTATAAAAAAAAATTCTAAAATTAAAATTAAAAAATTTTTTTTCCCAATTTTCTTTTTTAAAAAAATTCACAATTAAAATTACCACTAAAAAAAACAGATAAAAAAATTCCGTTCAATATCTAAATTTAAACTTCAATATTCTCACTGCCAAAAGATTTTTTTGTCCCTCTCTCTCAACACATTCTATATTCCTCTGTTCAAATAAACCAAACTATAACCATTAGGAAATTTTTATTCTCTCATTCCGCGACGAGTCATCGGAATGCAGGGAATTTTCACTTTTCGAGGCAGGAGGAAGAGGAAAAAAAGTCTGAAATGAGTGAGCAATGCAGAAACATTTGGTCAAACCGCGTGTACCTCGATTCTTGTTAAATATTTTAAGTCACATGACATTAGTTATACGTTGGCTACTTGCCAAATTTGGAGTAGGTGCTGCGATATTCCTTAACATCATAACCTCTCTCCACGTACACAGACACATGGGGCTTAGAACTTCTGGCAAGTTTTCGTTATTAAACCGTTTTTTTTTTCTTTCTCTCCTTTACTCTATATTCGTCCTCTCTATCGCATTTTCGACGCCGAAAGTAGGAAATTGAGTCCATATGTTGGCAGCAGCCATCTGGAAAGATTTCAAATAATTTTTTGACAGTTTTTGTTCATTTGGGGGAGTTATGATTTATGTGCCTCTTTAGCGCAAAGTCGGAATGGTAATAGTTTCGATTTGGTTATCGTTTGCAAACTCAACTTCTGTTTCTAGCGTCAACCCCGTGCTGTCAATTGATTCAATTCAATAAAATTCGTTTTTTTCCCCTTTTTTTTCTTTTTCTTCTTTTGCCTTTTTCAGACTTGACTCGTGCCAGATCATGATGAAGTGGATAAAAGGGCGGAAGCGATTTATTTGATTTGACCAGACTGTGCACTTCTGATCTTGGTTCTTCGTAACAAGTTATTCAATAGACGCGCACGACGCAATTGAAGTTATTGCTAGGGTTGAGAATGTTAAAAAAAATCTTACAGACTTTTTAGGTTCAGTTTCAATATATATAGAAAAAAAAAAGCAGTAATTTAATTAATTTTAACTATCCCCCCCCCCAAAAAAAAAACGATTTCAGAAACGATGGATTGATTTTTGAACATCGCAGTTTGAAGCTACTCTAGTACTACTGGTGAAGTACCTCGTTATTTTGAACCACGGTCAAATAACGAGGACACCTGAACCGGTACCCCGCTCTCCAAACTTCCACACTAAGCTAACGTGAGGACTTAGAGGGTTAAAATGCAAAATACGATGTACCAGAGATGGCTTCTCTTACTCTATCTTGTAAGGATGCGGGTGTTGAGGAGGTGTACGTTACGCCACAGATTTTAATCCAGAAAACAAGTTGGACTCTTTTACAAATTGAAACGGAAAACTTCCTAAAAATATTTTTAGATTAAATTTTTAAGCTCTTTTTATAACTATTTACATTAATGACAAGCTACAAAGTTTCACGTTAAAAATTAGCTCATGCGAAAAGTAACTAATATGTATCTTCAAATAAGCATCAGTGCCTACTATATTTTATTTTATTATTATTATTTTTTATTTAATTCATTTGCAAAACTCCTCATACTCCGAAATGCATAACATGAGGCTTACAGACGTAAGTGGTAACTCAATTAAATAAAAAAAAAAAAAAATTGTGGAGGGGGAACAAACAAGACAAAACAAAAATAAAAAGGAAGAGTGGAATACACAAATATAAAAAAAAAAGGAGGTCCCCAATATAAAAAATTTTAAAAATCTGTCAGTAAAACAAATTTTCTTAAGACATTTAGGCCCCAGTACATTTGACCAACAAAGACAAAACAGGGGGCCCGGGAAATCCCTAAACGTTTAAACCCTTTTTTTAAAAATTTTTTTTTACAGAAATAAAGTTTAAATACAAAATAATGTTCCAATTTCAGCATCCTGACCACAAGAACAAATATCACTACCAAAAATTAAATCTAGATAAATAGCTATTAAAATTTCCATGTCCTGTTAGTATCTGGGATAATTTTGAAATCAGTAACAAAATTTTACATTTAAGCCGTTGATAAATGGTCGGAAAACCTTTAGTCCACAAAACCCCTGGCGAGGCCAGAATTGGGTTCCAGGAAGAAAGTTCTTTCCCAAGCTAAATGCTTACTATATTTTATTGAGAATTTACTTTTATTAGTTACTTTTTTAAAACGTTGCCTGTTTTCGACAAACAAAAAATTTTTTAAATAACCCCCCCCAGTGTGTTTCTAAGGACATTTTTTTTTTTTCCATCTTTGTGGGAAAAACATTCCCTTTTTTTTTTAACCTTTCCCCTTTTATAGTATGTTCATATTGAATTATTTTCTGCACCAGGTGTTTGATGATGGATTTTTTAGTGCTGCCATTTCTTTTTTTTTTTTTTATTTAAAATTTTCAAGGAAAAGCAAATCTACTTGGCGTAAAATGAGATCCTTCTGAATATTGCATGATAAAGAAATGCCGGAAATAATCTTTTAAAAAAAAAAAATCATGTTTTATTCCTCCCTTTTTATTTAGATTTCCACTGCTATACAAATTCTATTAAAAAAAAGCCTAATCCATCCAAGATTGAATGAGACGAATTTTTTAGATGAAAATATGTAATAAAGAATATAAAAAATTCATCTAAAAAGATTCATTCGGAAATAAATAACTTCATTTAAACCGAGAATTTTCTTATAAAAGTTTCTTGAGATTGAAATCCTATTGAGATATATTTTAGAAAATAAAATATATATTTTTTTAAGATTTTGTGGAGAAGTTGGTAGAGAAAATTACTTTCTTAAACCTTAGAAACTGTTCAGATAAAAATTAAAAATAAAATAACCAACAGGTGATTATATTTTTTAAGAATTTTTTCTTAGTACAATTACTCAATCTGTGATTTATTTTAAAAGCTTTTCGATACATTTTAAAAGAAAATGTATTTAAACAAAATATATTTAATGTAAAATAAACAGAAAATTTATTTAAATATCATAAATCTACAAAGAGAAAGAGAGGAAGGAGAGGAAAACGACTCACTCAATCACTCCTCACAAGATCTCCGGAAGTATTACATCTACAGACTTGAAATTTGGCAGGTATGTTTCTTTTGTTCAGTACAGATCCGCCAAGATCGGATTTTGTGAAATTCAATTCCCAAAGGGGGTTGTTGGGGTATTATAGACGAAAAGTCCATTTTTTGACTAGACCCACGGACTTGAAATTTTGCAGACATGTTTCTTTTATTGATTAGAGATTCACTAAGAACGGGTTTTGAGGGGTGTTCCCAAGCGTTGACCGCATGGCGTAGAGGATAAATACACTTCCATTTATAAATCAAATCCTGTCCTACTTAAATCAGAAAGTGAGGGCTTTAAAAAAGCTTTTGAATACAATCGAACGCTTAATGCTAGGGCGGGGTGTCGTCCCTTTATGGATCAACATGCCATTATTTTCTAAAAAATTGTTTAAGGGGTTAAAACGTGCCGTCAAGTAACTTTTTCTTTAGTTATCCGGAAAAATAAAACTAAATACTAACAACAAAAACTCTATTTACTACGAAAAAAAACCTTTTTCACTGTGTAGTTGTAAATGTTTAGTTATACGGGAATTCAAATTAAAGTAAACATTAGTGGCTTCTGTTGTTGCAGTTGATGACTTATAACTTTTTTAAGGGGTTTCATTTATTTTTTGTAGAATGCATGCTGAATTGGAGTCATCTGCCAAACGGGTTCTGCAATTAATCATTTTGCTGTGGTTCGCTTTCTTTGACAAGAGGATTTGTGATTTGTTTCAAAAAAGCCGTTTTACAGACAATGCTAGCATACCACCATTCTAGAACAAAAAAAACACACCCTTGTCACTTTTTTCTAATCATGCCTATTTTAGATTCCTGAAATTTGAAATTCTCTGTTACACTTACTATCTTACACTTTTTTTTCTTTTTTGAACACATGTTAAATAAAAAAAAATCAAATATATAACAAAATAAACTTTTTAAAATACAGTTGTTTCAATGAAATTGACTATGCTATGCGTAGACAAACTTTTTCATATTTTAATTGTAGTCCACGACGAAACTAAGGCGACGAACAAGTGTGCTCCCCACCTCCCCGCAACCGATCACTTGCGATTGTTCGTAATACTTCATAGTGGCTTTGATTAATTTTAAATAAAATGAAAATCTTTTTGATCGCTGGCGTGCCCAAAATATTGTGCCGCGTGCCACTGGTTCGCCATCCCTGTGCTAGGATTTAGATATCAATAGCACCTCCCGTCCGTTGTAGTGGCTACTGACGCTGACTGCTGTGCTGTTGATTCTGGGATCAAATCCAAATCAAGCCATGGATATTTAGAAATGTATAGTTCCTTTGCGGCAGGGAAGTACTCTAAATAGTCGCAAGTCCTCTCATGAGGTTGTTGGAAGGGGAAGAGAAGTGGGAGACCCACGGGGAGGGCGTAGCTAAATTGTAAAAAACTATCAATATAAGGGGCTCTCAAGCTCTGGGGGCCCCCAAAAAGTGCAAACAAAAATTCAAAATATT
>BMAV01003412.1:0-14121 GCA_019973955.1 Trichonephila inaurata madagascariensis
TTTCCCAATTTGGAGTATTTTAATATTAAATGAAGAAAGCCTTTCGGAACAGCGAAGTCTCTGATTTTATAATTGCAGAACATGCTTTAAGGCATGCTTCGCAATCTCTTTAATTTAAAGATTTTGTTAAAATATTTGGGGTTGAAGATATTAAAAAGAAACCAAAAGTAATGCTTTTCCCCAACAAACATGAAAAAGAAACTGTTTCATTTGGGGAATAATGCTTCAAATATTGCGGCGAGTAGTTCAGTCCCCCAAATTGAAAAAGGCAGCAAAAAATTTCCTTTTTTTCATGAAACTAGAATAAATTTTAATTAACTAAATTGGCAAATGCATTAAACATTCCACACCGCAAACTTATCATGCATGACTACAATATTATAACCAGAGTTTAGTGCTACCTTAGTACAAAATCGAAATCTATACAGACAAAATATGAAAACATTAATACAGGAAATTTTTTGATTTCCTTAATATCATTTAAAAAAGGGCGTACCCCCTTTCATGAAAAGGTTTCCCTTTAAATTTATATTCCTGACTCAATAACTATAGCAATGCTTTGACGTTTATGGTCATATATAATCAGATTTTCATCTGAAATCAAAAAGGTTTTGATTTTTCATTAACCTTTTTTTTCTAAGAATATGAACCTCAATGCAGGTGAAAATAATGAAAATTAAAAGTTTTGCAGGTGTTGGAAAAATTTACTTCGATCTTCACGAGTTTTTCCTCTAATTATGCAAAGAAAATACCCTTAAAATCGCGATATTATCTCACAAGTTGGTTCCTATAATTTGTAATTTTATAAAGAATCATTAAAATTTTTTTCATAATGATGGTTCTTATTTTTTGAGTTGACTGCCAAAATGAAAAAGTCATTTCGGATCAAGGGTTTAAAAAAATAAATTCTCAGAAACTGGAAATAAAAAGGAAAGTTAAACACCCGGTAAAATACTTACCGATTAATCGGTGATTCCAGCACCATACAACAATCCTTTTTCTTTCTTATAGACTTCGTTTTGCACTTGCAGCAGTGCTTTCCGACCCTTCCTCGTTTCCAATGAACTACGTCGATTCTGCCGGCTCACGCTTTGGTTATCCATTTGTTCGGCAAAGAATTTTCCTCTACTAAACCCCCTTTGCAAACCATCAGAAGGAGGACTTTTCCTTCTTGAAAACCCAGTAAATATGATGCCAATTCAACATTTTATTCGGGTTTCAAGTGTTTGAAGCTAATCCTTTGGTGGAATTAAAACTTTCATTTTGATTTTTTTGGTCCTTATCAATGGATAGGTTCGTTCATTTCCTTTTCGGTTTATGCTCATAAAATTTAAACAAAGCAAAATTTCCTTTAAAAATTTTTATTGATTCTTGAATATTAAGCTAAAAAATTTATGCAATAAAAATCGTTTTTGAACCCCCTAAAATCTTTTAAAAACTGAAGTTCTTCGAAACTCTTAAAGTGCAGATTTAAAATTTAAACGGTAATTTATAAAACGTATTAAAGGCATATAAATCATAAAGTATTTATTAGTCAGTACATTAAGTTTAGCATGCACCAATTAACTTACAGAATATTTATTCTATTCCGATTCATTAAATTTGTTCAAAATTTTTTTGAGAATAAAAAAACATACACAAAAATTATAAAGCCATGATTTAAAGATCTCTTGCCCTCATTTGCTTTAAAATGATTTTAAAACACACTTCGAAATTAAGTATAATGGTATTTTCACGATTTCCTGACATAAAAAAAAGTTAACCCCCTCGCACCCATTTTTTTTTTCAAAAAAAAATACGTTTTAAAAAACTCTCTTTTTTCCCCCCTCGTTGGGCGCGCAATCTTTGAGATGCATAATAAAAGTAATTTTGGGTACGTCCACACCCGGGAGCGGAAAACGGAACCCTCCCTTTTTTCACCCTGGGCATTGCTAAGGGGCAGTCAACCGCTGTAAATTTTGGGGGTCAGAGGCCTTTAATCAAAATTTTAGGGCACCGAACAACGTAATTTTAATGTCTTTTCAATTTTCGTTTATTTTTATGTTTTCTGAACATAGAATGTAGTTTTTAATTTTTGCGCTAAATAACTCGAAAAAAGTATTTTTACCCTTTTTTAAAATGGGTTTATCTGTTAGGAGTTAGAAGCCCCCAAAAATTCCCCGCAAAGATGGCCAGGTAACACTTTCAAACCTCTTCTTGACTAAAGGGTTGAAGAAATATTTGATATACAAATTCAACGCCTTGTTCAAGACGACGAACCAACAGAAAAAACACCCAAAAAGTAATATAATTTTTTAAGTCAATTCCTTTTGATCAACAAAGAAAAATTTTTATTTTTAGCTACTTGTTATTAAATAGTTACAATTAATATAAATATATATATACTTGATAGAACCACAGCATTAAGTGGTAATTCGTTTTTTTAATTATCATTAAATATGTTTTCATTCAAAACAATCGTGTATAAAAAATTTTTAGTTCAACTGAATGCTTTAAAACGTGAAAAAAACCTTTTTAAGTTTTGACACACACACCAAGTTGCCAAAATGGTCCTAAGTCCAAAATGATGCCAACATGGATGCATTTGTAATTCTTTGAATAATTAGTTTTAATCAATTAATTTTTTTTTAATTGTAATTAAATTCTATACTGCCATAAAATAATCATGTATATAAAATTTCAGCTCAATTGAGCCCTTTAAAATGTATTTTTTTTAACGGTTGAAAATTCCAACAAGATAAATAAATAAATAAATATATATATAAATTTAATTTAGTAATAGTAGGAATTGAAAAAAACTTTGAAGAAAGACCCTTTCCCCCTTTTCGGAGATCAAAAAAAAAAATTTGTTTTATAAAATTGAAACATTCATGTGCATTGAACACTGCAGGGATTTTGTTCATCTTAAATTATAACGTGGGGAGCATAAGTGTCCCACCTAACGGAGCAAGCTTTGTCAAAATTTTTTTAAAAATTTCCTTTCAGAATTAAGTGTATTTTTAGACGTAAATAGTTTTGTTCATTGAGATAATTACCAAAAAGTTTAATTTCATACTTCTGTCTTTTTTCCATGTACGAATTCATGCATGAACCTACTTTTTCCCCCCCCTTTTTTTGGGTTTCCCCCCTTTTCCCCCTTTTTCCCTTTTTAAAAAATTACAGCTCCTTTGTTTTGTATAGTTTAATACTTAATGGCTATTGAGATTCCCAATGCTGCTAGGTAGATTGTATTCGATGCTATGTCTATTATTTCAGGAACAATCCATGATATTGATAAGAAGGTAATGCTATAGACAATGCAAAAATTAAGAGTTTAATAACAAACACTGAAGCATATGCCAATAATTAAGATATGACATGATGATTTTATATCACATCTCACTAATAATACGATTAAATCCTCTTCAAATGTAAGTCTGAGGTCATTCATTTGAGATGCCACGCGCATAACTGTACTTCTTGACAGGCACCTAACAGAGATTTAGAGGAACCATCAAAGAGTTGTAAGGTGTCAGAATAGTCAACCAGACAAAAAAAATGGTACAGATATGGTTTTCAATTGGGTTTTAATAAATATGAAAAAAAAAAAAAAAGTCTTAGGATCTTTTTAACTGTCAGTAAATTACACTATTATTGATTTTATGATGGTACTTTAATTTCATACGAGAGACATACTTCCTTAATAGACTTGGATTAACTGACTGAAATTTCGATGTTTATAAACGGGGACATGTATAAATATCGTATCATCTTGCTGGAATGGGATCTTGGTGCAATCACTGTGATGCCATCTTGAAGCTTATCCATTTGAATTTGGAATGGAGAATTTGCCGATTAGTGTTGGGGTTCTATTAACTTTTAACATTTTTAACACAAGACTGTACGCTCGCTAATTATACAAGAGTGTACAAATCTATTAGACTTGGAAATATGAAAGTTTTTTTCTTCTTACCAGTTAAGCATTTACTAAAAAAATAAAATCTGATGTAAATTGTATTAGTATAAGTATTCGATTCTTGTCGTTGGAAAATATTTAGAAATTACAAAAGTTGAAAGAAGTTCATAGATGCAGAACATAAGAATTAAAATTCTGAGCTACGCAAACATTTTGTGATTCTTTAACTAACAAATAAATGAATGACGTTTCTCGCTTTTGCAGTTAATACGTATTGGATCAAGTTTAAATAGACTGCATCATGCATTACTAAATTCTTACAAAATTAATGCCTCGTACGGATTTTTTCCATCTAGATACGAGGCAATAGAAACGTTTTTGTACATTGTTTAATTTTCGTCACTATTATGCGACATTCTGAGAAAGAAAAGGTATTTTAAAATGAAACTAATGATCATGAAACAAAATAATTTGTATTTTTAAATATTTATTAGCGCATAAAAAAAAATACAAGTAAAAATATTTTTAAAGTATTTTTGTTGCAATTACAGATTTTATAAGGTATCAATTATACTAAAATGAATGAATGAAAATATCAAAAATTATGGGAAACATATAGGTAAATGTTATCTTGTCCACAAATGACAAACATTGACTTTGAGACTTATCATAATATACACCATTGCAGTGTTACGAAAGTACTACAAAATCCAAAGCCTTTCCCACATTTATTAAATAAAACATATTTCATATCACGCAAAAGAAGTGATTTGATGCATTTACTTTAAATGCATTAGGCAAAAAAAAAATCGCTTGCATCTTTTCAGAAAATGTATACCCAAAAATGTAAAAAAAAGTTATTCCTGAGAGGATTTTGAAAACATTTGGTTGCCTCATTCGAAATAACAGCTGTCCATTCTCACCTCAGTATGCTACCACGCTCGAGCGAGATAAGATCGTTGCTTTTTCACAATACTCAGAAAAGCTCACAGCAGCAAAAAAACTTAAATACTGTAAAATATACACACATTGTAAACAAAAATTCAAACTTTTTTTATTTCATATTTGGGTGGGCTTAGAAACATTTTTATTCCATATCACTAAGCAAATGGTACAACAAAATCCTTTAATATGCTAAAAGGCAAAAAAGTTGTAGTTGGATTCCGTCCATTTTGTTTTCATCCTTTTATAACATTAAACACATAAAAAATTGCACAATACTAAGAGAATCAAATACTTGTAAAATATTTTTAAATGGGGAAAATTTTTCAAATTTATCTACATTGTTTTGAAAATATGGATACACATACCGCGTCCTAAATTTGAATGTGGCATACGAATTTGGATGATGTAATCCTTATATATAAATGTCACACAATATGTAATGAAGAGAGTTCCTGGTTAACTTATTACAATGTAATGCTCAAGAAATAAATTTTATATCCCAATTATTTGTCAAAAATTATTGCATTTCTAGAAGTGCATTGAATAACAACATACTTTATAGATGAATTACATTTTTAGGATTATAATTTAGCTTCTCCTACGATATAAATTGTAGCCATTTAAAAAATTTAAAACAGTTGATATTTCAAAGTATTCAGAAATTTCTGGTTTATAAAAGTTATCATCGAAGGAATTTCAAATACAGTAGATAAATCAATGAAATAGAATATGTAGAATCTATTTTTTTTGTTTGGTACTTTTTTATGCGGTTTTAATTTTTTGCGATCTTCTTTTATGCGGCATATGAAATTCAAAAGCTTTGTTACCACTGTAATGTTTTCTATCAATACACATTTATACATTTCAAGACGCTCCATTTAATTGTTATAAACAGTCTCCCGACCATGCACGTTCCATTGCTTTCTCTCAACGCGCTGGCAACATGCACTTGATTGAAGACGAAACTGACAGTAATTTGATATACTCTAAAGAGGGACAAGAAGAATCAGATTCTTTGGAAGTGGATACAATATATGCAGGAATCTAGCTTTCCATCAAATCGGAAAAGTTTTTTTCTTAAAATAGATACCAATTGCGAAACAAGTTTAAAATTCCAAGAAGAGCTTCGATCATGCATATCTGGCTAGTGTGACGTTTACAACCACTCTCAGACCGACCGTCGTCATAAAAACGTATCAATTACTTTATAGTGCCAAAAAATAAATTAATTGAAATTATATCTTCTAGTGACGAAAGCGATTTTGAACTAATTCATCACAGGAAGATCCATGATTTGGATTACAATGAGTAGCAGTGAATTATGTATGTGCATTTTGAAAATTTCTCCTTGTATACAATGAGAAATTAAAATGCTTTTAAAATGTTTCCATGAGTAATTTAATTATTTATTTGATTCGTGTAAGTACTTTCTCATAAATGTTCTAAATAATTTATGCTATTTCTAAGTGCGACTTTTTTTTACGCGGTCCCTCTCTATCGCATACAAAAGGAATGCTGTAGTATGTCAACAAAGTTGTTTGTTATGTGTAAGTATTTATGAAATTTTCGAATATTTTTATATGCATCTTACTGAACATCAAAAATCTTTTTATGCGGTCCCTATCTACTGCACAAAAACCGGTTTTACTGTATTTATATCTGTAAGTTTATTAAGCATCAGGTAGGATAAGTATTTGAAAAATCTTAAAGTTCAGTTCTTAAATTTTTATTATCAAAATTGAATGCATTTCGTTTAGTTAGAAATGCTCCGTTTTGTTTATTTAAAAGAGAGGCGTTTATTTAAAATATTTGAGTGGTATTTTATAATACTATGTTCGCTGCTATTTTCTGTTTTTGAAAATGTGATTAAGAAAAAACTTTATTTTTAAATTTCGATTTGCTTTTAATAAATTGGTAGATAATATTTCAAAATTTATGTAAAATATAGTCAAATTCGTGCAAATATGATATCGGGGTAGTTGGCCCACGCTGTTGTTTATGTTCGCTAAGATGGGCGATAATATTACAATATGGTTAGCTTAATATTTTTATCATCTGTCGATGTGGTTGCCATGGGGATAACAAAGTGTTTCTCAAACTGTGGGGCGCGCCCCCTGGGAGGGGCGCGATAAACCTACAAGGGGGCGCGAGCATATCGAAAATAAAAGATTAAAAATTATTTACTGGAATTAAGTAAAACAAAATACTTTCTGACATAAGAGAATACACATTTACACTGATATAATTTATATATATCATCTGCAATATTACGCCATAAAAAATAAAAGCTTCTACTTCAAAACCTTATTAGCTATCTTTGAGATACTATAACCAGATAAAAAACATTTTATTTGATTTTCTGTAATCCCATGATGAGAGATTTTTTTATTACGTTTTCTTTTCAAATTTAAAATATTACTCTTTCAGAGAAAAAAACAAAACCCAGACTTATAATCAAAAAAATTTTTGGAAGATAAAATTCATCACTGTTATATTATTGAAATATTGTACATTAGCTGTAGGCAGAGCAGATGTATTTACTGCGGTTTGACCTTCGAACTTACTTGTACGGTTAGTTACGTCCCTGCGCTCATATGCATTTGTTTTTTCATTTAGGGAAGTTGAAAATAAACTATTTCTGCTGCACTTTTTCCTTGTAAAATATTTTTATGATTTTTGGAAAAGCACAGATAGCACTTTGAAGGAGTACACTTGGGCAAGATTTATATTTATGAGTATTCCCAAACATATAAAGCATAATGAAAAACGTTTTATACAATTTTTTTAGAACATCCATATTGTATTAAACACACTTTTAATCCAGGAGCGGTCACGCCGAGCACAGAGTGCACGAAATCGGTAATTCTGGCAAAAAACTGTTTAATTGTTAACAATGGCCCTGACACTATCCTCCTGTTTGACAGTCTTAATGTGAACTAAAATATATTTGTCACATATCTCCCTTTTTGGGAGTGACAAACGTTTTTTTACAATCTTAAGGTACTTGTTTTGACTGAGTTCCCAGTGCGATGACTTTTTTTCCAAAATAATTTTTGTGTTCATGCTACATCCCCCATGAATTACTTAATGACTTTGATTGCCTTGTACGACTTATTGTGGTTTGATAAATGAGCATGATGAGCAGGTAAATGTTTGGTAAATGATCAGAATATATATATATATATAAAAGAAATGGGCATCTTTGATCTCTATTAAAAGATGTTAAAAATGATTAAAAAAGGGATGAACTTGCTGAAATTATGCATATTAAAGAAAATTTGAGAAAGCGATGAACATGAAACGAAAGAAAAATTTTCAAATGCTACCAAAAGAACTCCATCAACTAAAGTATGAAGCCATAAGTATCAGAAGACACACTTTCTTTTGTCAAAAACACACAAGCAAGCAAAAGTTCAACATGCTATTTGTCGAACATCAAAGGACTGTAAAATTACAATAACTTGAACAAAATATGACAGTTTTTCCTGCAAATAACATTCCTGCAATGTTTGCGAAAAGTGTCTGTGATTTGTGTCTTTTTTTAAGGTCACGCACATTTGAAACATATTAGTTCAGTTTTCTTGGATTTTTTCCTAAATTTAGCAAAAAATTGAAAAGTCTGAAAGTAGGTAAGTATATATTTCCTCTTAATTAAATTATTCACTGGAATTACGATTTTTATTGTGTACTATAAAAATAGTAATAAATAAAAATGATTGGAGTGACTCAATAACTCCGCTCGACCACTAGTATCGAGTGAGCGCCTGCTCCAGGGTTAAAACATGTTGAAGTCTTTTCGCTTTAAATATTAAAAATACAATTATTCTTCATCGGAATTTCATGTTATTGTTCATTATTCAACTTCAATTCTAAATGCTAATTCTGTGAGGCTTAAAATTACAGTTCCTTAAAACTAATTATATTTTCAACAGTCATTTAAAAAAAATCACTTTACATTTTTGTAAACATTGTCGCGCACTTGGCTTTACTTTCCTTACAATTCAGCGATTATATCAATAATTTTTTATTTTCTTATAAATGAACTCGTGCAAAGAGCGGGTACTTCAGCCGGTATACTTTTAATGTATTAGTGTGCTGCACAGAGTATTTTATAACTAATTAATTAATACTTAATTAAGAACAAGTTTAATAAGTATTAGGGACTTCTCTATGGGCTTGTCTTGCAGAGCAAAGTTTTTCAAAGGAATGTTTATGATTAGAAACTGACCCTCTGAGCTCATTTTCGATATTTAGCTGATATCTATATTTTGTCTTCTAAGCAGCCACCGCATTTTGGAATATGTTCCAATTTAAAAATTAGAGAAAGGAAAAATAATATAATAATTATCCTATTACTTATTTTTTTTTGCTTAAAAGTAACATATACAAAATTTAATACTTATGTTATTAATCTGTACGGTTTATAATAAAGATTGTAGCTTAAGCGTCAAAGTGCATTATTATTACATTCAGTACATTATTAATGTATAAGGGGGGCGCGATAAAAATTGTGATTGAAAAGGGTTCGCCTGTACTGAAAGTTTGAGAAGCACTGGGATAACGTATATTACAAATAACTTTTATTTGTTTTTCCAGCTATAACCTTTTAATTTCAGACGATATCTTTAAAAATTTAAACATTTTCAGTTTAATTTTTCTATTTGCATCTTCTGTTCAATTCTGGGCTACTTTCGAATACGAATATTTCTCAAATGAGTGAGTACTAGAATATTTTTTTTCTTAAGAGAATAAGTGTTGTGCTTCTAATTATCGCTATAAATAGTTTATTTTCGTTTTAAAAATGTTTTTTTTTTACGTTCTTTGTTCGATGATACTCGTTGAAGGAACTTGCAGTGCAAGCTTCATATTTCAAGCTTTCACTTCTTTGTAATTGATATTCTAAATTAATTTTAACATACATTATGTAATTATTTTATTCATAATGAAAAAAATTCAATTATTACTATGTATAATCATCATATAATATTCGTTATTTATAATTGTTTCTTTAGCATTTATTTTTAACTATTATTACATATTTTGTTATTTATTTATAATTATTATTTATTTATAATAATTATAATTTAATTATAATTATTATCTTATTTATTTATAACTATTTCTTTAGTTTTTTATAGCTATTCTTATGTTTATTTATAGTTATGTATTACGAGTTCTCTTATGCATTATTTTTTTACAATTCGACGATTATTCTTTTTAATAATTACTATTTAATTATATTATATGATTATTATTTCTAATAACCGTTATAAAATCATACTATATGAATACTATATATAATTACGATAAAATAATATAAGATTATTTTATGCTGCTTATAATACTATTATTAGTTCATGCTACTTTTTATTACATGTTATTGTTCATTATTTATTGATTGATCTAGTTTATTCTCAATCTTTTCCTATATTTTTTATTTGAAATACATTTGAATGTATTTCAAAACAATTCTTTTAAATTATTGTGTATGATTAAATTACCGCTAGGCCGCCATATTGGATTTCATTCCAGCAACAAGAAGCGCTACTTTGCGCTATTACCCCGTTATCAAATTAGTTCCAGGATACTATCATTTTTCCAGAATTCTAAATACTATATATTACCCTACTTTTTATCAGTTTGTTTTAAGTAAACCTTTATTTGTTAAGATGAATTGATTTTAGTGAAGTTTTAAAAGTATGTTCGTTTGCTTTGCATTTAATAATTCATTAATAATCATCCGATTAAAATTTAAATCTAGTAATATTTACAAAAGTTTTAGTTTTAAATATTTTTAAATAAAAAATTTTAATATATTTTTTTAATTAAAAGGATAACAGACGATTATGAATATTGAAGAAAGTTCGGAACAGAAACTTCTAAGAATAAATTGCACACACACAAATGCTACATATTTATTTATATCTACGAAACATTTACCGATAATTCAATAACAAAATAGAAAATAATTCTTTAAAAATACATTTTCCTTGGAGTAATCCAAACAATACAAGTTCGAATATTTTGAATACCGTATTGGAGAAAAGAACAGGCAATACATACTATTCATTAAATTACCTCACTACACAACCAAACACAAAGAATTGTATCTCAAGCTAACTTAAGAAAATAGTATTCTAGGTACACTGAAAAAGCTTTGATTGAATTAGAATATAGTTTCACGGCAATTTTTTGTTGAAGCTTTTGTCAGTAGAAAAGATAAAAAAATAATTGGATGCTGTTGACAGAGTCTTGTTTTACTCCATTTTTTAAATCTGTATTAGGTATGTTTTGAGCAAAGGCGTAACAACACTTCCTATAAAATATACTTCTTTTAAGGTTGGCTATATATGCACTGTGCTTTGTATTTAAAGATGACAGATTTTAAAACATTCCTTGGGCTTTGCAAGGACAAGAAAAAAAAGCCATACTTGTATTACGATTTGTCTTGGGCATAAATTTCTTAAAAACACACATGAAGTATTAAAATTAGTTGAAGTTCAAATTCATCATGTTTATCAGTACTTTGGAAAAAAAAATATTACTTTAAATAGGAAAAAAATAAATATATAAAAACCATTATGCTTAGCTAAAATAAAAATAAATATTTTTGTCTCATACAGTTTGGGAGAAATCCTTTTGCCTAAGAAACCTCAACTATCCCTTGAACTCTTTTACTAGGTATGCAATTCACAGTATTTTCAAAAAGTTTTACTTATTAAAATTGTTTGTGAAAATAAAATGTTCGAATGAAAGAGATGGAAGTTAAAGAAGGAAAAATGGTACTCACACGAACATTCCAATAAATCAAAACCCGAATATCGTTTCGGCTTAGGTGATCTTGCTTGATGAAAAGAAAGATTTATGTCTGAGCTTTCTTTGCTAGTAATTTTGTTAATAAGCTATGAAAAATAATAGTTTAAGAAATGATAGTGAGAGTCCGAGAGGAGGATGTTTCTTCAAAATAAATACAGATAACATCAACAAAGGAAAAGTTGGATCCATTTTACTCATTGAATATTAATTGATTGTTTGATGAAGTGAAACAAAATGAAAGGGTGAGTGATTGAGTGAATATCAACGTCGTACTGTTCAATACGAGGGCCTGGTACGGACTCGTATTTTGAACATGGCGACGAGGGTGACACCTTAGATGGCACCACCTCTTCCAACTACCATGCCACACCAACGGGAAGACGTTTGACCTTACGACAGATTTCAACAGATATCTTCGACAGGTATCGCGCCACGGTAACGGTAACGGTTATACATTTACGTGGAACCTTAGAGATAGCTCTATTATCCAATCGCGTCACTACACACGGTGGGTCTTTACCGGTACTGGGCTCGAACCCATGACATGCCAGCCAAGATCCGATACCTTGACCACTACGCTATCGTGACTATCAGAATGAGGAGTGTATACTAGCGTTGTACTCAAATGCAACGCAAAGTCTGTTGGCAATGGATCTCGTAGTTTTGAGCCGTGGTCGAGAAACGAGGGTGGTTTCTGAGTTGGTTCCATCTATCCTAAATGCCATACCATGTAAATGGGATGACTTAGGCTCACAAAAGGCTTAGCCTATACCAGTCCCTCTATATTATGGGTGTTCACATGCATCAAGTGTCTAAGCCACCATTTGACAACGCTGACCTCGAGTTTGCGATCATGACCATTATGCTACGACCCCCAGATGGATGAGGAAGACCAAAAGCTGTTACAACCCCAATCGAATATATTATTTGTCTTGTATTCGTTTTTTCCACCTTTTTCAATTCTGTCTCACACAAAGGTGCGCTAACCACAACCGATATGCTTTGTAGTTTTGAACCAAGATCAAATGATGAGATCGCCACATGAGCTAGCATCCCATATTTCTCATTCGTGCGACATCAAGGCGAAAAGTTTTCTCCTAGGATATGAGTCCATTATTCTGTCAACCAATTTATGACAAAATTCTTGACGTTTTTATATAGCTCATTGTCAATTCTTAATTATTGTAAAATTTATAAAAAATATCTACATTAATTAATGTTATTTTTTTAAAAGAAAGGAGTAAAAATTAAGGAATGTTTACTCAAAAAACGATAAAAGTAAGGAACAAAATCACAGTGAAGAGCTCTTTGTATTTTCGAATGTCTTAAGCCAAAGTTTAGATATTGGAAGGGGCATAAAATTTATAATTCTATCATGAAACTTGCACATGCACTGATGTTACTCTATTTAATTTGATTAGTTTATTAAAGATGCTACAAAATTAAAATGAGGGCTGATGACAAAAAATTCTGATGTGACGAGTTCCAAACCCTTTCGAATGAGTAAGAGACACACAATGAAACTGCACGAGGGCTATTCGTGACTAACTTTGTATTTTTTTAACCATTGTCAATTGACGAGGATGAGACTTGAGCTGGCATCCTCCACTCCTAACTTCCCCACCACTCGAACGAGAAGACGTTTGAACCTCGACAGATTTAATGTTTATAAGCCCCAACTACATGGCAGGTCTTCAGCGGTAGTATTCTCGAGCCCGTGACAAGCCAGTCATGATTCCATGACCTCGACCACCTTCTTTCAAAATCACACCAAATTGAGCTCCTTGCATCTTAAGACATTTACCATGCATCAAAACATTCTTCAGTTTGTAAGTAAACTTGGGGTTGGAATATTTGAGCTGATATACGTGGCCAATTACAAACTTCGTTGACAACCATTGTTATTGTTATCTAAATTGGATGAAATCTGATCTATTATTCCACTGATCGATTTTGATATTAAAAGAAAAGGCTACCGAGATAACATAACTCACAATATTTAGTTCATGGATCAAAGTACTATAAGATGCTTCCTTATAATTTTCGATTAATATGTGTTTTAATAAAACAAACTTTTAGGTGATAGTGCTCAAGATCCACTTTTATGGAAATATTCTAATGCACATATAATAAATTCTACTTTCGACGCTGTAATCATGATAACATCTAACTAATGGGCGGTATTGTTTCTATTAAGTCGTGGATTCGATTTCGGATGTCACTTTAAGACCCACACTATATAAGGTCTGATGCACGTTCGATATTTTAAGGTTTAAATTCGCAATGTAGCGTAGTATTGACATTTAGAAAGAAACACTTCAGCTCAGATTGAACACACGAGGCACAACCATTTAAAAAAAAATTGTAAAATGTTTAAAGAAATTCCTTGACTTTTTCTCATAGGATCATTTTGCAGCAGAAATAAATCTAATAAAAATAAAAGTTAAATAGAAAACCCCTTTGAG
>BMAV01003414.1:0-102049 GCA_019973955.1 Trichonephila inaurata madagascariensis
AACAAAGTTAGATTTATCTGCAACACATGGCGCCATTAATTTTTTCTAACGAAGTAGGAATTAACTTTAAAAAAAATTATATTACTTGTAAATTTACATCAAACATATATATATATATAAGCCTTTACAATACATTTTTTTATTTAAAACTTTTCTTCTAGTTTTAATTTTAGATTTTCCAGTTATAGAACTTGATGTTTGTATTTGAAAATATTTCCCTTTTGTTTGAAAAGACTCAATGAAATGAAAATTTTATTTACTTGAACTATTCCAAAGTTTTATAAATAATTTTATTACATGGATAAGGATGTGTGAATTATCATTTTATTGAATTTAAAGTATACAGTAAAAGAAAGAGATTATGGTTAAGATGGGGATACCGGTATTGTTTTCCTTAAAAGAACACAAAGAAGATACTAAAAATATTTATCTAAACGAGAGATTTATTAAAAGACACAATAAAAAGATGCATAAAATCAAATATTATTAGTTTATTTTTTATTTTTCTTTCTGATATTCTTTCAGGAATCATCCTAAGATATTCGTAGGGGGAGGGACGAAAAGGTATAATTTTTTATATTAATTTTTTAGATGTTTTCCTTTATTTTTCCAGACATCTTAATGCATTTTTGTGTCAAAGCGAAAGATTCTCATCTTTCATTTTTTTAACAACTTATTTCGAAGCAAAATACAAACCTCTCAGTTGCAGGCAAGGAAAGCTTGAATAATTTAGAGGTAATCTATCTTTTTAGTTTTAGCTGAAAAATGCATACTTCAGTAGCTTTTGAAAAAGTCTGACTTTTTTTTTGAAAAAAAATAAATAAATAAATAAATAAAATAGATAAAAAAGCAGTTTTCTTAAAACCGCTAGAAGTAAAAAATTCTGAAGATTTTTAAAAGAAACCTCAAACATGAAGAAAGAGGATATTATAACAGTAAACTGGAGTAGTTGTGTTTCTGTCACCTTAAGCAACCTAGGACGGGATTTCAATTTATCTTTTCTAAAATTTTATGACGGATGCCATTTCATCTTAAAGTTTTTTTCCTTTTCTCGTTAAAACGCCTTTTGTCAAAAAAAAAAAGCCACAGTCGATTAAAATAAAAATTTCTCTAATAACAAGGCAGAAAAAAATTACGACTCAGTCTTTACGTATCTTTTAGCTCAATACATAACTAAAATATTTTGTCGAGAACTTCGAATTGAAATATACAAGCGCACAAACCTTTGGGATCCGACTGTTTGGGACCATGATTTTTCAAAAAGGTATAAATGGATAAAAATTTAGATATTTAGTGTCATTTTGATTAGAAAATGTATATAAAATTGTTTTGAAAAGCATTACAAAAAAAATTTTTTAGTAAATATTTTGAAAAATGAAAATAGAATGACCCCTTCTCAAAATATTTTCCTTTTTTTGAAAAAAAGCTTTATTATAATAATATTTTGCCTATATAAACCCCAACCCCTGTACAGAGGCTCAACTAAATTTTGAAATATATAACTTTTAAGTGGGTTTATCCGTTTTACGACAACAGAGGGAGAAATTTTGAAAACCCCATAATTTTTCAAATGGTTGTAACCTGAAAATAATGTGAATTTTTTTAAAAATCTGTTGAGCCTCTGTACAGATGTTGGCTATAACAGAAAATATTTTTTAATAAAGTATTTTTTAAAAAAAAAGAACATTTTGAAAAAAGGTTATTCTAAATTAATTTTTAGCCGAAAAATTGTATTTAAATATTTTTTTTTTTCCGCTGTCCCAAAAAAAATTTTATACATATATTTTAATCTAAGTGACACTAAAAAAATGAAAATTTTCCCCTTTTTGTCCTTTTTTTAAAAACACGGTTCCGAATGTATGGGAATTAAAAATTTTAAAATATTTCCGCTTGAAAATATTTAAGCTTTAAAATAATTTGAGTAGTGGTGAATATTAACGTCGCACTGTTCAGCTACAGGGGGTTTTTTGGGACGCCACTAATTTTGAACCATGGTCAAGGGCGTGGGCGACACCTGACTGGCACCCCCCTCCCAACTACCCACCCCACCAACGGGAGGACTTTCAGCTCGACAATTTAACGGGATCGCTGCCCACACGGCGGGTCTTTTTGGTACTGCTCAACCATGAATGCCGCCATGGTCCGATACCTTAACCACTGGGCTACCGCAGCCCGCAAAATAATTTGAACTTCACCAGGAAAATTTTGGATTTTAAAAATAAGTGGTAGTGAACGATCAGGGAAGGCGTATCGTGGAAAATATTTATTCATTCAAAAATATGTATGTGTCATTAGAACCTTTTGTTACAAAATAAAATCGCGAAATGAAAGAAAATCAAAGCGCTTTAACTTTTTCGAAGTTAATGTAATATATTTGTGTAGGTATAAGGTGAGTTTTTTTTTTTATGGTGGCAAAGTTGGAGAATGCTATTTGTGAAGAATATTTTTCAAAAAATTCTATTCATGGCAACATAAAACATTTGAACCATTTTCTTACAAAAGCAAGCTAAGTAAACTAATTTTAAAACAGAATACTACAAATATTGGCCAGATCAAAAGATCGCCAAATGCAGTAATCGTTTTTTAAACGCGGGCGTAAACGTTTTTTTACTATTGGGAACATTTCACGGCATTTGGCGACTTACCGCATACATACACAGACAGGCGGTTTTAATAGATAACATTCACTAAAAATAAATACGATTTTTTCCCCTTAGCGGAAGTATTTTTACGGGTCTTTTGAAGCAACAGCGAAGCTCCCTGCAATGTATTGGAACGATACAATTAATGCTGTGTATTTGTATAAGCCCCACACAAATTAACAAACATTCAAATTTATATATATAAAATTATAATTTTTATTTAAATTCATCAAATCTTTAAAATAAATTGTATTTCAAAAGCATCGCTTCTATATGCAAGTGTTATATGGTGCAGAAAAAGTTAAAAGCATCAATTCCACCATTTATATCATTTCCATTTCTGCCGCTTTACTTCAATGCTTCCACGGCCTAGCGTTATGCGAAAAGACTAATTTGGAAATTCCCCACTGCAGTTTATTTCGTAGTCTCATAAACTTATATGCAGTTATTTAGTGAACCCCTTTACAAGATATAAATAATAATAATGAGATCAATAAATAAGGCCATATCAATTCTTAACAAAATGAAGAAAAGGAAAGGATTTAAGTGTGTATAGAAATCAAATTAGAAATGATCCAAGTTTTAAAAATGTGGCTCAACGATTCAATCTCTTAATGATTTCTTAATACGAATGAATTCGCCGACAGTATCAAAATGGCCATGGAAGATGCCATGTTAAAAAACTCCAAGATGGTGAACGTAAATTTTCACAATTACAAATTAATCATTCGGAGTGAATAATTATGAATAGACGACTTAAAATAACGAAAAACAATTTAAATATTTAATATAGGTTTATAAAAAACCAAGCGTGTTTTTGTTACAAGAAATGATTAAAAAGTATACTAATTTTTCTTAGGGTTAGTGAGTGTTCATTAACATCGCACAAAAAAAGCAACGCAAGGGCTATTGGCGATGGAGGACATCTTATATGACCATTTTCATACTGTCAGCGAATTCATTCGTATTAAGAAATTATTAAGAGATTAAACAGTTGAGCCACATTTTTAAAACTTGGATAATTTCTAATTTGATTTCTATACACACTTAAATCCTTTCCTTTTCTTCCTTTTTTAAGAATTGATCTACACTATTAAAATTTGAAGGTAAACAAACGTATCTATACGATTAAGTGTATCTTCTCATGAACCGCACAACGCAGAAACTCGCCGAAGGTATCAAAAAAACGGGAATGATCCGAGGAATCTGTTTTGACCATTTATATTCCGATATTCCAATTAGTTAAAAAGATATTAATTAAAAACCTTAAAACACATAATTAGTGCCATTTTTCCCCGCCAGGGGCCAAGTTCAAAATCTCCGAACATTTTTTTTTCAGGCATTTTTAAACGCGATCTAATTTTTTTATGAGATTCAGACAAAAAATAATTACAGAATCGCAAAGATCATTTACTTCGCCACTATACGGATTTTTTCAAAATGAGTCAAAATTGATACGTTTTTATGAGTATGATTTCTAAATCGGTCCGCTTGCATTTCTTTTCGGGTTAATGAAAAGATATTTTACAACAGAAAAGTTCATGCTTTTCTCTTTTAGAATCAGTCATTTAAAAAATTAAAAGTCAAAAACTCTTTTTCTTTGCGATTTTTCAAAAAATACTCACAATTTTACTTAAATAGTTAATAACTTCTTTATTTATAAAATAATCTCACGAAACTTTTTTTTTGTGTGTAGAACAATATTATCCGTAATCTATGCAAAGATTGATAAAATATCTTAAAAATTACAGTTTTTTTAAAAAAATTGTGTTTTTCGTTTTTTTCCCTTTTTGTGAGAAATATTTAAGCATTATTTTTGTTTCATTTTTTGTTTAAAAATTACCGTTGTTTGTAATCGATATATAAAGATTGAAGGCAATAACTTAAAAATGAAGCCCGAATTTTTTTTAACTTTAACAAATAATGCAATGCGAAATTGAGTAACTCTTCCTTTTATTTCAAAGGTCTTTTCACTGCTTTCCCACGAAGAAATAATGGAGGGATTGGTTAACGAGTTTCTTTTTTAAACGGTAGTAACCAGGTTCGGAACTGCATCATAGCTTAAATTTTATGATTTTTTAAAAAATACTCAAAATTTTATTTGCGCTTTTAAAGTATCCGACTACGTTCGGAGCCGTGATTTTAAAAAAGCGCATAAATGGATAATTTTCCTGATATTTAGTGTCACATAGATTACAACACAAGTATAAAATTGTTTTAAGGACATTGTGACAAAAAAAAAATTATTTAAATACAATATTTCGGCAAAAAATTAACTTAGAATAACCTTTTTTCAAAATGTTTTCCTTTTGTGAAAAATGCTTCTATTATAATAATATTTTGCCTGTATATAGCTTAGACATCTATACAGAGGCTCAACTATGAGTTTTGAAAAATTCACATTATTTTCAGAGTTACCACCCATTGAAATAATTATCGGCGTTTTTTTCTTAACATTTTTCCCTTCTGTTGTCGTAAAACATGGATAAACCCACTTCTAAGCTATATATTTCAAAGATTCTAGTTGAGCCTCTGTACAGAGGTCTTAGCTATATACAGGCAAAATATTATTATAATAGAAGCATTTTTTTTCCACAAAATCAGAATATTTTGAAAATGGGTCATTCTGTGTTCATTTTTTGTTAAAATATTGTACTTAAATAATTTTTTGTTGTAATATTATTCTTAAAACAATTTTATGTACATTTTCGAATCAAAGTGACACTAAATATCATAAATATTATCCATTTATACGCTTTTGCAAAATCACGGTTCCGAACGTAGTCGGATACCTTAAAAACTTCGCCAGCAAGTTTGTAATTGGAAAGATAATTTATTTCGTCACGATACATTATATATATATATATATATATATATATATATATATATACTATATACATAATATATATAATATATATATATATATAATATATATATAGGTCAATTTCTACAACAAAGATCACATCCAAACAATCAAACTGATCAAACATATAGAGCTTAGGAAAATCACACAATGAAGGACAAAAGAGTAATCGAGATAATAAATATAAAATGGATGCTGCAGTCATGAACAATTACTACTTTAGAAGTTAGTATATAAAACTTATTTATATAAAAAGTTGAAATTCTGGCCAGAACCTTCTTTATTTGTATAACACTGAGCAAAACCAATAGAAATGATAGAAATATCCTAATCCATACAAGAAGAGAACTTACAAAAATTGACTTACAAATGCAAAGCCGCGCTAATCTTTGAGGGAAAATCAATTTGTTGCCAGATTCTATACCCTAATAAGATTTAAATCAAAAGAGTGGCTGAAATTAGCATTAACAAAAATTACAAATGAAATAAAATTAATAGTTGCATATTATAATAACTATAATAACACAGAGTAAATATGAATAAAATAATAGTAAAGTAATTTCTAATCTAATATTAGACTATGGAGATAACTATATCAAAATATTTGCTTTCATAGTAATAAGCTATTTTCAATCTCAAATTTTAATTCTAACTATTTTGAATACTTTATTTATATAACTATAATAAAATAAATTCGTATTTCTGATTTAAGCAATATTTATTAAAATTTGTGTATAGTTATTTATAATGTTCGATTTTTGACACTAAAAATTATACGTTGTATATAATAATAATAAATCTCTGAATATAGAAACATGTACATTACTCTCCCAATGAGGACTTTTATAATATTGAAATTAAATTTTCTTTTATCATAAAATATAAACTATTACATTTTCATATATTTGATGTATATATATATATATATACACAAAACAAGGATACTTTACATAATTTAAGATTTTTTCTAAAATGAATCAATATCGATGCGTTTATATGAAAATGATTTTTAAAAAACTCATACTTTGATCTTTTAGAGTTACTGATTTAAAAAATAAATTGCCGAAAACCTTTTTTTACGATTTTTCAAAAAATTCTCAAAATTTTATTTAAATACTTAAAAACTTCTTTATTTATAAAAATAATCTCACGGAACTTTTTTTCAGTGTGTAGAACGATATTATCCGTAATCTATACAAAAATTGAAAAAATTGCTTAAAAATTACGGTTTTCTTTTAAAAAAAAATTGTGTTTTTCGTTTTTTCCCTTTTTGTGAGAAATATTTTAGCATTATATTTGTTTCATTTTTTATTTATAAAAATAATTGTATGAAACTTTTTTTCCGCCTATCGGACATTTCAAAAAATTCTCACAGTTTTAATTCAACATTTAATACAGTTGTGAATTTTTGTAATTATAAAAATTTCTACTTTTTTCAACATACAACTATTTTTAAAAGGAACATTTTCGTTTCCGGGGCCTAAAAAGTTACTAAGTGAGTGAGTGATATTAAAGTCCCTCTGTTCACTTACTCGAGAGCTGTGATAGCGAGAGGGGACGAGGAATTTCCATGACAATATGTTATGCATTTAAAAATGTTCGTGCAACGCCAGGGGGGTGGAGAATAAACCTGTCTGAGAAAGAAAAGCGAAAAAAATTTCGAAACAGGGAATTTTAAGTTATACACTAGGTAAAAGCCCGAGCAACGCCGGGATAAGTGGAGGAGAGGGGTGGGGGTGGAAGTCATTTTGAAAAAGAGCATTAGAAGTGCTGATTTTGTGAAGGAAAGGGAAAATTTATAAAAGTAGAGAAAGCCCGTGCAACGCTGGGCCATGCAGCTAGTATGACCTTATTTATTGATCTCGGACAAGTGACTAGGACGACACCTGAGTTGGCGCATTCCTCTCCAAACATACACACAAAGCCATCGGAAGGATTTAGAGCTCGACAGATTTAGTGTGCACCATCCCAGCATCTAAACGGTGGATCTTCAGTGGTACTAATGGTCGAACTTGAAACTCGCCGACCGTGAATCCATATGACCACTACGCTACCATGGCCATAATTTTCCTCGGAAAGAGAAAGAAGGGGCACCCAACATCAGGCGCCACTTCTTTAACGTCGCAAGTGAGAGTGAAATGCATGTTGATCATTTGGATGAAGATACTTTCATCAGGGACGTAGCTACCGCCGTATAAGCCATATCAATGATACGGGGCCTCCAAGCTACAGGGGCCCCAACATGTGTAACTACAGTCCCACTAACAGGGTTCTCATATCTAAAAAAGGGCCCCGAAGAAATTTGGATACAGGGTCTACACAGAACTAACTACATCAGTGACTTTCACGTATGTTGATATAAAACCTTCTTTATTTTTGGGTGCTCAGCACACGGATATATTTCACAGGAATACTTATAAGAAATACATTAAAAGACATTTTACACTCAAACACGCCTACACTCGCACAACAAGACAGAAATATGGAAATAACGATTTCTTAATGTCAACAACACACAGGAGACGTTAAAAGAATAGTTAAAGTCAAGGGAATTGTTACAGAACATTTTTTACTTTGGAAAAAATGGATTGATTCATATTCAAATGAGTAGCTATTGCCTGAAAGATAACGAAATCGAAATGTATTACTTGTGTTAAGATTCGTAATCGGAAAAAAGTGTTCCTGCTGTTCAAAGTCGAAAACATTTCTAATTTCAATATTCAAATGTTCGTTCTCGATTATTACGAATGAAAAAATAAAGCTTTTACCTGTCAAATGAACAGCGCAGACGATTGCAACGTTTATTGCATCACAAGAACAAGACAGAGACTAACACTAAAGCTTGTAGCTGTAATCAGGCGATTGCAACGCCGCTGCATTTAAAATTTCGACACCTATTCAGTCATAATTCTTTAGTATTGCACGAAGGCAGCATTAATTGGTTTTTCCCAATTCCATCATTGCAGTTTTCATTTATTTCCATGGTATCACTCGTGGTATAAATTATGGAATAATTCTATCGACTTTCTACAGGAACATATTTGATGTTAAAAAATACAAAAACTTACCTAAGGAAGTTCTGTTCAAAACAAATGACTGTGTGTTAAACTGAAACTAAATTTAGTGCGTGTAAAAATTGAGACAGTCATAAATACAATGCTTCTTTTTTCATTGCTAAGCAAAATTCATATCAACAAAGGAAAGAAATTTCCATAATCGAAATTAGATGAGACATTATCCAGGTAGTTATAACAATAAAAACCATTTTTATTCAAAGTAGGTGATTTTTCGCCCCCATTGAATCCGTTAGTTTCGGTGAAGACAATAAATCAATGTTTTTTTTGTTTTTTGTAATGCAGAATATGTTTTTATAGGTAGCTCATTTAGTTGCGGTTATTGTATCTCATTTTTCCCTTTTTATTTTGTTTGTATCGGAATTTTGGTATAACAGTGAATTTCCTTTTAAGATCCCGGGGCAGACTTTGACGGTTAAAAAAAAAAATTACAATTCCTTAAGTATTGAATTTGTGTTCAATTTAATCAAGAAGTCATCTGTTAAGAAGAACGTTACATTTTCTTAGACAGAAAATGAAATATATCACATTTTTTATATTATTATGCTTAAACGCCTATTTTTACTAAGGTATCCGAATACGTTCGAAACCGTGATTTTGCAAAAGCGCATAAATGGATAATTTTCATGATATTTAGTGTCACTTAGATTAGACTACATGTATACAATTGTTTTAAAGACATTTTGACAAATTTTTTTTATTTAAATACAATATTTCGGCAAAAAATTAACTTAGAATAATCTTTTTTCAAAATGTTCTCCTTTTGTGAAAAATGCTTCTATTATAATAATATTTTGACCTGCATATAGCTCAGACCTTTCTACAGAGGCTCAACTAGAATTTTTGAAATATATAACTTAGAAGTGGGTTTATCCATATTTTACGACAACAGAGGGGAACATTTTTAAGAAAAAAACGCCTATAATTATTTCAATGGGTTGTAACTCTGAAAATAATGTGAATTTTTCAAAAATCATAGTTGAGCCTCTGTAAAGATGTCTGATCTATATACAGGCAAAATATTATTATAACAGAAGCATTTTTCACAAAAGTAGAACATTTTGAAAAAATATTATTCTAAGTTAATTTTTTGCCAAAATATTGTATTTAAATAATTTTTTTTGTCAAAATGTTCTTAAAACAATTTTATACATGTAGTCTAATCTAAGCGACTAATATCATGAAAATTATCAATTTATGCGCTTTTTTAAAATCACGGTTCCGAACGTAGTCGGATACCTTAAGTTATTTCCTTCGAAATTTAAATTGTTTAAACATTGAAACAATTGAATAGAGAATTCAGCAAAAAATTGCTGCTTAAAGAATGTTTCCATAGAGCCATTAGAAAAATGTTGTCATTGAGTTGGCTCTTAATACTCTAACAGATGTGTAGCATTTAAAATAATTAAAATTTCCCGGAAAATTGTTATAAAATCGTGGAATTTTTGTTAAGAATTTGAATTTCTATTTTTGATGTTTTAATTAGATTTTCTGCAATAAAAAGAAATAATACAATTTTAATAAAAAGTAATACAATGGTTCACAATTTTTAAAACAGATTGAAATGTAATTGTCACGTATGTAATCTCTTAAAGGCTATTAATATTAAAAAAAACTCTTCTCCTTTGAAAAATGAGAACATTATAAAATTGAAATAATGGACTTACTAGCATTTATTTTTTTTCGAAATCGCAATATCATAAATCCACTCTTTGATTAAATTAGTCGGTATTTTTCATTTGATGATGGTTTTAATTTTTCTTAAAAGTTTGTATAAGCAAGTAAAAGTCATTTTCTTTCGTTTTTATTCATTAACATTTTCAGTGAAAAGTAATTTTTTTTCTTTGAAAAGTTTTCTGTAAAATACTAAAGTACTATTAAGGTATATTTTTCCATGAAATATACTATTTCTAATTTATTCATCATAGAGACGAACAGCTTATAAAACAACACATTACGAAAGCAAAATTACGTCGATTTCTTAAGTTAGTTCAGTTTGCTATAAATTTTGAAGATAATTCAGTTTACTCATGATTTTTCAGGATTCCCGAAAGAGAATTTGTCTTGGAATTCATGGATGAATAAACTTCAAAAATGAGAAATTCTAGTTCTATTTCAAAAATATTTACAGCACACAATGGTGTTTATATCTACTGAAGGCCGTGGGTAGCCTAGTGGTTAGAGCATTGGACTCCAGATCGGAAGGCCTGGGTTCGAAGCCCGATGCTACCAAATACCCTCCGAATACACACGGAGTATGTGCTCGTTAAATCAGTGGGTCCGAAAGTCTTGTGGGCTGAATCACGAGTGCAGGGGACTGGAGAATATTTTCCATCCCCTTCAGTTCCATGTCTAAATTGTGGAGGTGGAGATCAGTGGTGTCACCATCTATCGTCCCTTCTGGAATGTCACCAAGCTAAATCGTACTGTCACCTGTATGGTGCTCAAGGTTAAGGTCAATGACAGGCGTACATCTCGCCCCTTGCCACGATGAATATCGTGAGCCTCGATCTGACTACGTCAGACAGGTGACATTAGAAATAACAACAACGAAGTATTTATCATTCCTTCATTATCTGTCCCGATTTAAGCTCATTTCGAGCCTTGGGCTCAGAAGATCGACAAGCCCCTTTGGCACTAAAGGATTGAAATTTATAACAAGAAAATCTGGTTATAAATTTGCATCTACCTTAACCAGAAAATTTGGTTAAGTCTAACTTATCCGGGCCCCTGGGTGCCCATCCCAACCGCTTAAAGGATAACCCGGCATTGCTCGTTCCGTAAATAATCATTCTCTAAATGGCATGGGAACCCAGAGTAGCCTTCTATATCATCGGAAGAATTTACTGAATGGTACTGGAATAGTGTTCTCAAATGCCAGGAGACTTGGTACACCCACTGTAGGAAAGAGGGTTTACAGAAATGCTGTATGTACTATATGGCGTGAACACTATGAGCTTCTGAAAATCCACACAGAGTTTTTTTCCTGTTGAAGTGTTTTGTATATTTGAAAGTTTCGAACTTCTCTGCTTGTGGAAATGTTGCACGTCATTCTAAATTATTTCTTTTATGTATATATCAAGAGGCTTGCTTGGTAATGTTGCTAATTCCTTCTAATCAAGCGGTGTCAGATCGAGACCCACGAAATTCATCGCGACGAGGGCTGGTTTTTACGCCTCTCGTTAAGTGCCATACAGATGACGGTACGATTTGGCTCGGTACCACCTCAATTGTAAGGGTGAACGCCCAGGGGGTGGTCAGGGGCCTCCCATATCTCTACTCCTTCCAACAACCTCTCCAGAGGATTTGTGGCTGGAGGAATATTTAGAGTGCCCCCATGCCGCAAAGGTACTATACATTTACAAACATCCATGTTTTCTCCGGGATTCGAATCCAGGCTTTAAGGCATGACATCCACCGTTCTCTAACTACTGTACCAGATGGGTGGCTTTTTTTTCATAATAATAATATTAATTAGAATGGTCCTGTTAGAAAAAAAACTAAAGAGAAAATAGGGGAGGGAATCAAAATGCGCACATAGCGTTGAATAGTCATAGATGTTTGCAGACGTGATCTTCGTGTACGCAACTCTCATACCATTACGAGCCCCAAGATACTGCATAGATTCTAGTCAATATGTGGAGAGTTTTAGATAATTCTGCTTTTTGTTAGTTTTTATAGGAAACGTGACTCTTATTTTCTACATCTATTTTCTACGCTACTTATTTTCTGTCATCAGATATCCAATTTCGGTGTTTGTGTGGCCAAAACAGATGAACATCTCTTGGTCGGGCTTTCATCAAGTAGATCCTTCGTCTCTTAAAGATCATGTCGTTCAGAATATGTTGCTCATTTTATTTCTATAGCTTGTAGAGGATTCAACATTAAGTTCAGGCATCTGTAATAACGTAGTGAGTCTATAATCTATATAATAGTGTAAAACGATTCTTTCAAATCTATGGTCACATTCGACAATGTCTGTATTACAACCATACGGTTGTCGTAAGTTGGAAGTTAAGTTGACACTTTCTGTGTATTCACGTTGCATACTTTAGATCAAAGGTACACAAACATCTTTTCTTCCGGGCCACATACATACGACAACTATTTCACGCGAGCCACAACATGTGGTGTAATTCACTGTAAGAACAGACATTTAAAATGTGGAAAATTGATCAAAATATTAATTTTTAGGGGTTTTATTTGAAAACTTTATTAAATTCTCTCACAATCAACTCACAAAAACAGGCTTTTTTACCCTGTTGTGAGGTAATTTCGATTTCCTTTCACTAATTATTCCAAGCCCTTCCCCAATATTTCTTTTCTGTTGTAAAGATTTTCTTAAGAAAGCCAATTTATATATTTATTCTTAAAAGAAATATTTAAAAAAAGGAGCCATAGAAAGATTTGTGCTTAGTGGTAGAGACGAGCAATTTTTTTTAAATGTAGCATTTTTCCGACAAATCAAGCAAGTTGTTGATCCATGTTTATTTTTCTCTACTTAATAGTCGAGATCCCAATCCTCTTAACGCACTTAACATATATTCTTTAGATATTTTTCGCTGGAAGAGATGAGAGTTAACTAAAAATTAGTTTCACCCATAAAATTTTCGCAATTCCTCGATTATTTATTAACACTAACCGTTACAATTACAAAAGATAAAAAAGTTACTCCGCAATTAGTACCAATGCGACATCGATAGCAAAATTAATATATAGGATTGCTTGATTGACAGGATTTCTCGCCAAATTTTTAATACATTGTTCTTAAATAATTGAATTTGTTAATGCAATGGACCGTGACCAGGCCACTCAGAAAAGTCCGGCGGCCCACGGGTCGTAGGTTGAGTATCGCTGCTTTAGATAGTTATAAAAGCTCGAAATATCTGATACTATTTTTAATTCCGAAATGCTATGAGCACAATCTTACTAACATAACTATAATACACCATTTAAAACAGGTTAAATCCTTGCTACTAATAGTTTTAACAAAGTAATTAACTTTGATAGCTGGTAAGAAAGACTCTGAACTTATAAAATCATTAGCGGACGCAATGGACAAGGCACATTGGTTGCATTGTGTAAGTCCTTCTGCATTTATTATATAGTTTTGTCACTTACATGTATATCTTGAGACGAAAAATTATTTACAACTATTAATGTGTTTTGCGGACTTTAGGTAAATAAAACAGCAATTCTTTAAAACATTAACTTTTAATGCGATTGCGTATTGCAGGTTTTTCCAAACAAACAACGGTAGGCGAGCGGTGGGGGTGGCGATTACAGGGCCTACCTTAACCATCCAAACATATTTACAAACTGCCTTTCTTTATTCTGCCCGTGAAATATTGTGAATATCTGATGAAAATTTTTAGCCTGGTAGCCCAGTGGTCAAAGTAACGGACTCGTGACCGGCGTGTCATGAGTTCGGGCCGAGAACCGCTGAGGACCCACCGTGTAGTGGGCGATGCACGTTAAATCTGTCGAGGCTCAAACGTCTTCCCGTTGGTGTGGCATGGAAGTTAGGAGAGGAAGTGCCAGCTCAGGTGTCGGCCCCGTCACTTGTCTATGGTTGAAAATTATGAGGTCCGTAGCCAGAAGCCCTGGAGCAAGTGAATGGTGCGACGTTAATATTCACTCACTCACTGATGAAAATTGTGCTTGTGTGTAGGGAATATTTATCAGGATCACGTGTTCCTTACAAAATATATTACATAACTTGGTCTTAAAAAGCTTCGCTTGAAATAATTGTAAATAGCTGCTTAATATATTCTTTACAAAATGCACAAATGAATTATTTCCTAGATAATTATCGCTACTTAATGAATAGAGATATCCAATGAATTAACCTCAAGTTCTCTAAAAGCCTACTTTTTTAAAGGGGCAATAGTTTTTTAAGCACCATATGTGGTTAATTTATTAAGTTATTCGGCTTATTAAAGGTACGAGGTGGGGGGAGATCAATTTAGCCCTCTAGTTTTAATAATCAAAATGCACTTATTTGTAATCACAAAAAGAATTACTGGCTCTCCAACGTTGATTCTCCAATAAGCTGATATGCTTCTCATCGAATAACGAACGAATTGAAAGCGAATCCAAATGAAAGCTGGTCGGACAATATCACAATGTGAATTACTTTAATAGTAAATAAACGCCTAGGCCTAGGCAAGGAATAGCTATCTAGTTGATAGAATAATGATTTCCTACGGCATGTGTGTCACGGTACGTGTAATGATTTCCTACGGTAGTTGATGGAATATAATGATTTCCTGCGGTTGTTGATGTAATAATGGTTTCTTACGGTACTGGATACGTGTCATCCAACTCTCCTTAACTAAGTAAATATCTCGCTTTATATAGTAAAATTCACTATAAGAAGGTGGAAGTTAAAACCTTTAATAAAGTTTTTAGGGAAACAACTCTAAGCTATTTCTGAGAGGGAAATCTCACGATACAGACCGTTACAACACTACCATATTATGCATGAGTTAATGTAATTTTTGTATCTTTGTTCAGTTTGTATCATAAAAATATTTTTCTCTTGAATGTAAACTATAAAATCTTTTAAGA
The DNA here is from genome assembly GCA_019973955.1 of Trichonephila inaurata madagascariensis. Classification (NCBI taxonomy): domain Eukaryota; kingdom Metazoa; phylum Arthropoda; class Arachnida; order Araneae; family Nephilidae; genus Trichonephila; species Trichonephila inaurata. Next base: position 15,150 of record BMAV01003414.1, read on the forward strand.
TATTGAGTTATTTTGTTACAACCATGGCTTCTTGCCAAAAAATACAGATTTTATTATATTATGTTACTGGAACACAAAGATATTTCAGAAATGCAGACGGTAATACTATTTTTAATTTCTCCATTTTATATAACAAAAAGTATTCTCCTGCTTGGTTTGATTATATTATAAGAATGGTAATGTACTTATTGAAATATTTAAGATCCCATGAGGAAATACTAAGTATGAGAGGGAAAGCAAGAGAAAAAAGTAATATAATTTTTTTTTAAGTCGATTCCTACTTAGATCAACAAAGAAAATTTTTTATTTTAGCTACTTTTTATTAAATAGTTACAATTAATATAAATATGTACATACATATGACAGAATCACAGCATTAAGTGGTCATTAATTTTTATTAATTATCATTAAAGTATCGTATTATCATCCAAAACAATCGTGTATATAAAATTTCAGTTCAACTGAATGCTTTAAAACGTGGGAGAAAAAAAAACAAAACCTTTTCAAGTTTTGACACAAGTCGCCAAAAGGGTCGCTAAGTCGCCAAAAATGATGCCAACGTGCCTGTATTTGTAATTCTTTAAATAATTAGTTTTAATCAATTAATTTTTATTAATTAAAATTAAATTATTGTATTGTCATCCAAAATAATCATGTATATAAAATGTCGGCACAATTGAGCGCTTTAAAATGTATTTTATTAACTATTGAAAATTCTACCAAGATAAATAAATAAATAAATATATAGAGAGTGTGAGCTAGAGGGCTATTGGCTACGGACTTCTTAATTTTGACCCTCAGTCAAGTGAAGAGGATGATACCTCAGTTGGCCCCCTCTCTCCTAACTACCACACCACATTAACGGAGGACATTGAGCCTCGAATTATTTAACGTGCCTTCTACACGCTAGTTTTCAGTGGCCTTAACTGAGTGTGAGAACAAATGCCGAATAATGTTCTTTGATAAATAAGTTGCCTGCTATTAACATTCAATTTGAAGTTATATTTGGATTACTTAAGACGGAAATCCTAATTTTGCGCTGAGTCTCGATAGATTTACCGATCATCAACTCCTTTATAAAGCGAGTTTTCAATAGCACCAGGATTCGAACTTAAGAAGGTCAGCCACGAGTTCACGACTCAACGAGAACACGACTCACGAGATAACTCGGCTACCATGGTCATACAATGCATTTGAAAAAAAAAATTATTTGAATTTTTATTTTTTATTTTCAGATTATTTTTAAAAAATAACACATCCCTGTTTTACTTGATACTTACTTTTCTTTGAAGATAAGTGTCAAAAGACAATAATAGTTACATTTTTCTATAACACTTAACGCAAGTGCTCCCTATATCACACCAACTATCCTTATAAAAGGGATAGTTGGTGTGGTAGTTTGGAGAATGAGAGAGGGGCACTCTTGGGTGTAGTTCTCGTTCGTTACACGATCGTAATTCAAAAGTATAAAGTTGTATGCCAATAACCCTCGTTTGTCTTAATTACATTTGTGATTATTGACAGAGCGACAACGAGTATTGTCCAGCTATTAAACAGCCTGAGTGCCAATGTTAAAGGTATTTTTTTAGTGGGTACAGTCGCACGTGAATGTCTGCGGGAATGAAATTGCAGATGGTTTGGCAGGTGAGGGCAGCCATAAAGATTCTACGCAAGGCGGCTGCCTTACTTTTTCAGAAATTGCTAACGAGTCAAACAAGATATCAATTCCTCTTGAGTGAGTGAGTGAATATTAACGTCGCACTGTTCAGCTACACGAGGGCTTTTTGGCGACGGACCACGTAATTTGAACCATGGTCAAGTGACGGACGACACCTGAGCTGGCAATTCCCCTCTCAACTACCACACCACACACCAACGGGAGGAGGTTTCAGCTCTCGACAGATTTAACGTGCATCGCTGCCCCACACGGTGGGTCTTTAGTGGCAATAAGGCTCGAACTCGCGACATGCCTGCCATGATCCGGGATACCTTAACCACCGGGCTACCGCAGCCCTCACCTCTTGGAAGCAGGCCCCCGTACATGAGTGGCATGAAGGACACCATCCTGGTGCTGCTTTGCTTGAGATAGGCAGTAGGCGAGATGAAATTATTCTTGCTGGGTTTCACAGGGGATATACTCAAGCTCAACAGCTTGTGTGGTCCCTTCTTGTCCTAATTGCAATGTGACCCATGCAGCTCCTGCCCACATCTTGACTTGTAATGGTTGCCATAAAAGCCAGCTGCTCTCAAGACCTGCTACAGTTCTTCAAAGTTTAAAAACGCGCGGGTTCATGGACTTGATCTAGATGCTTCTCTCGATCAAGTGGGATAAGAAATAATAACACATTTGTGATTATTAATTAATTAATTAATCCCAAATGTAGTAAATAAACACGTTTTGAGAAAATTAGATCGTCAGGATTTAAAATGCTTGGTACTATTTAATACTTAAATAAACATTGATTTTTATGTAAGGTTGAGAAACACCGCAAGCCTTGCACATGAAACTCAATCAGAATTCATAACAAATAAATTAATTTTTAGATCTGTAAAATATTGTTGTATTTTAAGTAATAGCTTGCAAAAAGCAAAAATACTTTCTATTTACGTTTCCAAATTTTAATATTAAATTGATTTGTTTGCTAGTTTAAAAATATTTCTTAATACTAAAAGAGACAGACAGTTTTCCAAATTGAAACTCTCCAAATAATGTAAAAAGAAAACTCCCATCTATATCAGTATCATTATACAAGAATCCAATACATCAAATAAATAAGTCCACGTTCAAAAAGAAACACAAAAACTTTTATATAAAGGGGAAAAAAAAAGTCTCAAAACAAACTGTATCGAAGATAAATTTGCCATCTTCAATCATCAGCGCAATATCATCTTCCTCTTTTTTGATCTTCTTCCTCCCGAAATTCGCTAATAGGCCATATGACATCCCCCGAGTTTTTCAATGAAATCTTCTTTTTCTTTCAGATTAATACTATTAACGATAATTTCGCCCGCTTGACGGACGAAGCCATTTAGCTGGAAGCCCATTTTGCACAGAAGATACGAAAGAAAAAAAAGAGGGAAAAAAGGGAAAAAAGAGAAATAATAATAATCTTTTAGATAAATGTTTGCCACCGGCCATAATTTACCCCAACTAGAAGAATTGCCGGCTGAACCAATATGACCACCTGAGACGCGATCCTGTTCGAAAAATTTCCATAATCCGAGGTATTTTCTTTGCTGGGTAGTTGGGTAATGAAAGTTGGTGATAAGGATGGGAAAGTGTGCGTTTTGTCGGCTTCACACATTGTAATCACTTTGCTAAAAAAAGGGATGAAAGTTTTTTATGTGTGTATGCACTGATGGATTTTGACAGCTATTTAAATGTAAGAATATAAAAAAAATTGAATAAAAAGGGGATTTGGTTAGAGATTTTTCATAAAAAATAACCATTTTTGAGAAAAAAAAGATATTGTGTTTAAAAATCGGGATTCCAGAAAAAGCTTGGGTGTTTTTCAACAATAAACATGGCTTTGTTCTGCTTAAAGTCAACAAGGGTGTTTTGATAATAATAGAAAGTTATTATAGGCTCTGCTTTTAATTTTTCAAAATATGAAATGAGAATGAAGTTTGTTATTTAAGATTTATAAGATTCAATAGCAACACATTCAAAATATTTTGCGAATAAGAAATTAGTGTTATGTTATACTCGGAATGATAACGAAAGAAATAATATTTGCACAGTAAATGGACTTTTGGGAAAATATAATTACCTAAACTTATAAAAATAAAATTACATAAATTTATGAAAATACAATTACATAAATTTAGGAGAATATAATTACATAAAATTAGGAGAATATAATTACATAATTTTAGGAAAATATAATTACATAAATTTAGGAGAATATAATTACATAAATTTATGAAAATATAATTACATAAATTTAGGAGAATATAATTACATAAATTTATGAAAATATAATTATGTATATTTTTTTCCCCAATGGGGCAGCATTTTAGCAAAGACTTTACAGACACGGCAAGTCCCCCAGTGTGAGCCATTTCATGGTTGCACCATCTAGTGGCGTCCTCGCTAACAGATTTGAACTTCCAATTCATTCCTAACCCAAGCTCTCGTCGGATGCTAAATATTGCCGTGATTTAATTTTGCCGAGAGTACCAGAGCAAAATTGATACTCAAGGGATCTTTAACATGCCACATAATCCTATGACATGCTTGGCCACGATTTTAGCATCCAGAAAATCTATTGACTCCAGGAGCAACCTTGGGCATTCAAAGTGGGCGCGCTACCTCTAAGCCACCGTAGCTGACAAATATAATTATATAATTTACCATATATTATGGCTAGAACTTAAAATAATCTATGCCAAGATTTCAAGTTGCTTCTTAGGCATTCAATTCATTTATACCTATAATTAGTCGCCCATCTGGCACAGTGGTTAGCGACGCTGACTGCCGTGCCGTAGGTGCGAATCCCGGAGTAGGCATGGATGTTTGTAAAAGAAAAATGTCTTTGCAGCATGGGGCTACTCTAAATAGCCGTCGAGCCGCAAGTCCTCTCGTAAGGTTTGTGGAAGGGAAAGAGAGATGGGAGGCCCTGTCCACCCCCAGAGTGTTCTCCCACAAAATTGGGGGGGAACCGATCCAAAACGTTTTGTCACCTGTATAGTGTTCAAAGCTTCGGCTAACGACAGGCGTACAGTCTAGACCTTTGCCATGATGAATTTCGTGGGCCTCGATCTGGCACATGCCGATCAAGTGGCATTAGTAACTACATCAACTTGTCTATAATTATACCTCTTACCTCAATCATGGATGACTAATTCATATTTTTAGATGCTCATTATTTACAAATATTAATTATAATTATTGTATACCTTATATAATAATAATAAAAAAGATATAAGATTCTTCCAATTTCTTTAATAAGGTAAAAAATATAACTTAAAATGGCAAGTAATACAATTTAAAGTAATCTATACCAAGATTTCAATTTGCTGTTTGGGCATTCGGTTCATTTACGCATGTAGTAATTTTTCTTACCTCAATGCGTAGGAATTTAATTTATATTTTTACAGACGCTTATAATTTACAAATATAAAATGATTGCTGCATATCTTATGAAACAATGAATAATATATAAGTTTCTTTAGTAATGAAAAAAAAAAAAAAAGGGTTTTTTCCACTACTTTTCAATAATACCCTTATTTTTTTACAGGAAATTCAAGAAGGAAAAAGATCTATGATTTCAGGCTGAAGAACAAACAATTTTCTTAATTTGAAACCCAATAGCTCCTATTCTATTTAATAAAAATTATACCCACATCAATCAAATATCGTTTTTTCATTTTTGTGTTAATTACAAATATAGCTCTAAACATAAAATGAAATAATCTGTGTTACATAATGGTAACTGTCAAGGAATGATTTTTTTTGTTAAGATTAAAATAAATGTGCTTGTTTTTTCTGTTAAAAGGTCATTTTTCGTTACTGAAAGCTTTCTTTACTTGTTTAAATTTTACAATTTTGTAACGCAGGGCAGTGGCGTAACGTACACCCCCACATCATCCGCATTGCGGAGAACTCAAAGCCTGTGACTACCGCCAAGTACCTATAGCCATGCCACCAAGTATCCCTTTGTAAAATCCAAATTGGGAGCCCAAATGTTCTTAGTTACGCCACTGATGCAGGGGGTATATAAATTTATACCGAACATTGCTTTTAAGCATCCGAAATTTTAAATCAATTTCAACGATTGTTTATTTCTTTTGTTTATATATTCTGCTTTATTTATTACTATTATTCTGTAATTTTTTTTCGTGACCGAAAATTTTTTTCACAATATATAAACAATTAATAATAAAATTGTGCGTAAATCAGTAGTTCTCAAATATATATAATATTAAGAAATCAACACATTTTTTCTATCAAATTTAAACATTTTTGTAAATAAATATTACGAAGTTCTGATGTATTTTTATATTTACTTTTCTTTTGTTGCTGATACATGACCGCAAGGCTAAAATTCTGAACGAATTTAAAATTACTTCACCATTTGGCAAATCTTTTATTACATTTCTCGTGTTTTTATAGCATCCTCTGATTTTAGGAACTTTAAATGTGTTTGTGTATATATGCGATTACCATTAAAATAATTTTTATGATCCAGATTTATTGTTATCAAGATTTTATTTTAAAATCAATTTAGATATTTATAATTTTGATTTATGTTACACATTTCTATTAAAAATTGAAGAAAACATTTTTAGGAGCATTTCTGACAGCTACTTTAATGGACATCAATAAAGTCTGCCTTTTATTGTATTATATTTACTTAATGTTGAAGAGTAGCAAACATTGGCTATAATACTCTGTAATATAAGAAAATTCCATGATGTAATGCAGGAACATAACTCAAAATTTTGCTAGAGAATATTGAGCATCATATTATATAAATAACTACTTTTCAACTTAATTACCGTATATTTCCGAATATAGCCAATACTTGTCCATTCCGTGAGTGTATTTTTGTTCCAAAAATTTACCCAAAACTCGAAAGCCGTACTTATGCCAAATTGAAAGAAAAAAAAAATGCGTAATTTTCAAACATGTTGCCGTGAAGGTGATAATGTTGCTTCGCGGGTTAAATGTGTGGAATATTTTTCAATCATATTACTGTAAAGTAAAACGCCAGACGCCAGCAACGATGTTTTATTTTTAATAATCATGTCTGAAGATATGGTAATTTTTTGTTTTAATTTGTTCCCTTGTACACTATCTGTGCTGGTCATAATTTCTGCACCATTTTTTGTTTGTTTGCTTGGAAAGAAGTAGGGGAAAAATTCGTACACGGCATGTGATTCTTAGAGGAAAAACTGGCTGCATGAACTATTATATGCATTCAGACATGCCAATCAGTGAATATGAATCTACGAATTATTCGGAAATTCGAATTCTGATATTAACTTTGAAGGCTTTATCATTTGTTTTTATTTTAGAACAAAAGTTCCGTTCAAAATACCTCAAAAATTAAAAGATTAAAATCTCTTTTTTTTTTTAACGGAAAATAGTACAGAAAAGAAAAACCGATTTTCCTAGCTTAATTTTTTCCCGAGATTAACGGATCTTATATGATCCCCGACCCCCTTTCTTACGCTAATCCTTTTCTTACGACCAAAATTTTTTTGTGCTTCGCTTTTTTGCATAAGAGAAAATGAGTTTATTTTGTTTAATTTTTTATTAAGTGAAAAAATTAAAATTCAGAAACATTTTATAAATATTCAAAAACACAGTATAATACACAGATATATAACTAATCATACAAATTTATCTTAATTATTGGGATCCTCTTAGGCTTAAATATGTATTCCATATTATAAATATTTCTGTTTACTGCTTGATGAAGACATCATTTATCATATCAATTTACAATCAAAAGTACTGTTTTTAATATTTATAGAAAATTTAATGTTTAATGTTATTTAATGTAATTTTTTAATGTTTATAGCACTTAATGAAACTAGTTGTATTTTGTGATAAAATTATCACAAATTCTAGGTGCATTGGTGACCGAGTGAATGAAATTACAAAATAATACTTTATAAAGTTGTTTTTTTGTATGAAAAATATAACAGTATGAAATATTCATTCTTCACTTTATAAAAATGTTTGATTAATCCCGTAACTGGTTTGCCCGTACCAGTACGGATTTCCGAAAACAACCGGTTTACGTATGCTGTACGGGCACTGATATTTTCTTCTTTCTATCTTTGATTTGGATATAATTTTATTCTTATGGGGAGATTATTAGTACTAGTGTTTTTAAGAGATGAAGTTTGTCTATGGTACAGAAATACTTTTTATCCAGAATTTTCTTTGAGGTAAATGCGGGAATTTTTCGTTGAAGGCAGGAATTTAGATTCTTGAAAATATTCGATAAAGGACTGGGATTAGTAAGGCAATGTGCAATTTGTTGCTTAAGAAAAATGAAAATAGAAAAATAACCCCCAAAAAAGACCTATATTATGTCTGTCCCCATTGCAATATAAGACTAAGTATTACACTATGCTCCAAATTGTGTGCATACATATATGCACACACACACAATCCTCAACCTTTTGAAAAAGAGGTACGAACATGAATTTTTTTTCTAAGTGATAGAGAATTCTATTAAGATATATGAAATAATCTTCGTAGCTTGCAGAGTGTACTTATACAAAGCAAACAATTAGGGTTTTTTGTGTTCCGTAATTATAAGATAAAAAAAAGTGAAAGAACTTTAAAATTGAAAATTAAAATAAAATCCCTCTATTTTCGCATTCAGTTAAGCATTATGTTTGGTTTTATGCAATAAAAAATGTGCCTTTTTCTTTTGGAACATTTTGTATAAAAAAATTGACCGCTTAAGGTATCCGACTACGTTCGGAACCGTGATTTTAAAAAGGCGCATAAATGGATAATTGTCATGATATTTAGTGTCACTTAGATTAGAAATACATGTATAAAATTTTTTTAAAGGGACATTTTGACAAAAAATTATTTAAATACAATATTTTGGCAAAAATTAAAAAAGAAAATTTTTTTTCCAAATGTTCCCCTTTTTGAAAAATGCTTCTATTATAATAATATTTTGCCTGTATATAGCTCAACCTCTCTACAGAGGTTCAACTAAAAATTTTGAAAAAATTAACATTATTTTAAAGATTTACACCCATTTAAATAATTTTGAGTTTTTCTTAAAATTCTCCGCCTGTTTCGTAAAATAGGGGATAAACCCACCTAAGTTATATATTTCAAAATTCTAGTTGAGCCTCTGTACAGAGGTCTGAGCCATTACAGGCAAAAATATTATTATATAGAAACATTTTACAAAAGAGAACATTTGGAAAAAAAATTATTCCAAGTTAATTTTTTGCCAAAAATGTATTTAAATAATTTTTTTCCATGTCCTTAAAACAATTTTATACATGTATTCTAAAAGTGACACTAAATATCATAAAGTCATTCATCGTTTAAATCAGGTTCGAATATCAATTAGATTAAACATCAAAATCCTAAAACTAAAAAAATGCTTCTACTCTAAACAAATTTAAAAAAAAGAAAAAAAAATTTTTATTTTTTTTATTGGAAACGACAGGCATTATTCCAAAAAGAAATCACACGCAAGTTATTTTATTCAAAACAAACACAATTCATCCTTAAAAGATTCCACCCGAAAACAAACAGAAAAATGCATCCCAAAACGATACACACAGTTTAGAAATCGCAACAATAACAATTTCTCCACGGATTTTCCCTTTTTCCTTGAAGGAAAAAGAAAAGGAGGAAAACTTTATAACCCCAAAACGGCGATAGCAAAAGTGGCGGTATCAAACTGTTTACCGCTACCACCAAGAACAGTTTCGGTAGACTACACAAAGAGAAGGTAGCGCTTATCATTTGCTGTTTGAACTCGAAAAGCACTCAGCTATTTCTAGGTTTTCTTCATTCCGAGTTTGTTTAGCTTCGCGACCAAATAACTTGGAATTGCCGAGCGTTCTGTTTGCTTTCTTGCCACTTCTTGAGCCTCGCTCTGTCACTTTGATCTTCTATCTCATTTCCTCTCGCAGTCGCTAAGTTTTTCTCCCTTCTTCACACCCATTGTGTTTCTTTGCTGTCTTTTCCTCTTGTTTGGTTTTGATTTCGAGTTATGGTTATTTAAAGGTTCTTTTCCGAAGGATTTCGCCAAACTGCTGAAGTCAGAAAGTCTTTTGGAGGAATGTAGGTATATTGGGAAATAGCATTTGTGCTTCGATTTTTCTGAGTTTTTTTTTTCCAATTTAGACAAATGGTTCATATTAGAATATTTTTTGTTGTTGTTATAGTTGAATATTTAACTGTTTCAATAAAATTTTCATAATAATCCTAATATATCTGTTTTGCTAATTAATAAAATGTTCTAATCATTTCAATAAAATGTCTGTACATTAGAGCTTGTTTTTGTGCGGTAGATAGGGACCGCATAAAAAGAAACCGGACAAAAAATATTTGAAAAGACCATAAATACTTACATATAACAAACAACTTTGTCGACATAATGCAGAATTTTTTTTTATGCGCAGAGAAGGACCGCATAAAAAAAGTCACTTAGAAAATACGTAATTTATTTACGAAATTTATGAGAAAGTATTTCCAAACAAAATAAATAATTAAATAGTAAAAATTTTAATTTCTCAATATATACACGGAGAAGTTTTCAAAATGCACATACATAATTTAGTGCTATTCATCGTAATCCAAATCGCGCATCTTTATGTGACGAATTAGTTCAAAATCGCTTTCCTCACTTTAAGATACAATTTCAATTGATTTATTTTTTGGCCATAAAGTAAGTGATAAGATTTGCGACGACGGTCGGTTGGTCAGATGATAACCAGATATGTATGATACGATAACCAGAAATGTATGATCGAAGCTCTTTTAGGAATTTCAAACTTCTTTTGGAATTGGTATAAATTTTAAGCTTTTCTGATTTGTTGGAAGGCTGGATCCGTACAAATATTTTAGCCTCTTTCAAAGAATCCAGTTCTTCTTGTCCGTCTTCATAATCTATCCAATTATTGATCATATCATTGTCATTGAAAGTTTTGTCTTCAATCAAGCGCGTGCTGCTAGCGCATTGAGAGAAAGCAATTGAACTTGCATTGTGGAGAGACTGTTTATAACAAATAAGCAGAGCACCTTGAAATGTATGTATGTACATTGATAGAAAACAGTACAGTGGCACTAAAGCCGTTGAAATTCATATATCACATAAAAAAAAGACAGCTAAAAAAAATCGCCCAAAAAATAAAACAGCATAAAAAAGGACTGCAAAAAAACAAGTTCTACTGTATTTGCAAATCTCTAAAATTGTAAACATTTCTTGAAATAAAATGAAATATGTAATGAAATTTTATGCAGTTTTTTGCATAATACTGCGAAATTTTATGCGTTGAAGCTATCATAATGAAATAGTAATAATAAAACATTATTTCCTTATAAAGAACTACAACTTCATGAAATTGAATTATTTATTATTTGGCATAATTCATACTGCTTTGTTCATATTGTGACGTCTCTCGCGTCCTTCTGCTAACATAACTCCTAAGTTCTTTGACGGCCACGATTAATGGCAAAACCTTTCCAACCCAATACCAAGAAGATAAACGGATCAAATATGTAAATGAGATATACTTTAAAAGGATAGAAGTTTTTGATGAGAAGAGCGGCAATTTTAAAGGAGATAACTTAGTGTGGAATCATTCGGATCAAGAGTTAGATGCCCTTTTGCCCCTGGAATAAGGATACGTTCATATAAAATTAAATTATAGGTGTTACTCAATCACTGAAGGAAGGAGACTCTGCAAAGGTAATATTTTGTATAGGAAGTTAAGATGAATCAGTTAATTTATTATAATTAAGGATAAATGATCTAGTTGCGCGATCTGACTTGAAATATAAGGTTTAATTGGTCAACTCTACTTTAAAAAGTTGTCAATTAAATTAAGTTTTAAGTTATTCTTAATAAAAGTTGTATTAAGATCCCAAAATTCTCATCATTTTGATAATCCCCCACCTCTAGCTAGCGGATCCCAATAGACATAGTCATCACAGGATGGCTATGTCAATAATGTATATACTAACAAATAACAAAAATATTCTCCTATAAATATCATTTTTAAGGTTTATATTAGCTAGTTTAGAATTAACAAAAGGAAATTAAAAGTAAATAATTTCATAATTAATTTGTATTCATTCTGTAAAGTACGTCTCCTTCCACATTTTCTGTTTATTTATTCAATGTAATATTTCATCTTGATATATGTTTTACATAATTTAATGTTCTATAGTTTTATTTTTATCTCAATCATTTATACAAAATAAATAATAAAATAAAAAAGGTAATTTTTTTTAAAAAAAAGCTATGGGATATTTTTAGAAATTATTATTTGTATTAGACTTGCATGTCTGTTAAAATTCTTCAAAAGGGGGCCCAGCACGTCCATAGAAGTCCATGTTAAATTGCGTACGTTTATGTACTTTTTCTCAGAAACTACTAATTTCTCATAGGCTAAATATTTACAGTAGATTATGTGTACTATTAATAACACTTTAACAAAGAGTTTTGTTTTTTTGTTAAAAATAAAATTAATTATGAATTTTTTTAAAATTATCCAATTTTTTCCCCCTAAAATTTAGTTTAAAAAAATCATATCTAAAAACGTTTGATAGATATATCTAATTCCCTCCATTAAAATGTGTAAACATATTAAAAGTCTACTCACTAAAAATTTGAGGATTATATAATGAGTAGTTTTTGAGAAAAAGGCACATTAAGTGAAAAATATTACATTTTGAGAAAACAGGCTTTAAAGTAAAAATTCGTAATTTTTTGAGCATTTGCTTTTTTTACTACTTTCTAGAAGTATATGAAACATTTTCTTTACTCTCTGCTTATACAAAAGACTCTCCTAATTCTCTTTTTTTCATTATTTTTAACAATTTTGCCTTTTTGAGGGGATCTCAAGATGCTTTCGTTGGGCTACACAAATCTTACGTTTATCTAGTTTTTTAATGCATGACACACAGTTATAACTTGGTTCAACATTACAATGTTTTAAGATAATTAATTTTGCTACATGACTCACATACTGACCTATTCAATAGCCATATTTACTTCTAATTTTTTAGAGTTTTTAACTCCGCAAATGTAGATCTTTGGAATCACTGACCATAAGGTGTTATTAAACTGACTTATTTGGGCTCTGGATCTTCCATGTAAACATGTTCTTAATAGCATAGGATCACCTAGATTTCAAAAAATTGATTTCATCTAATTCATTATGGTGTGTGTGGTGTTTATGATCATAGTGCCTTTCGTTACATTCAGCTTTGTCTTTTGAAATTTACACCAGACATTTATAATCGCAGAACACAGTCCATGTTGAGGGCTCTTGTTTGAAGACAGAAATGCAGATCATTTATATATATTATTTCTAATATATCCTTACTATAATATCTTTGAACTGTGATATTAAAATGTCGGTGAGTCGGTGACGACTTCTTAGGCTTTTCTATCACTTAACTTCTTTTTCTGTGTTTCGGTTTTGAGATCCAAAAGACGTGTACACATACACTTTTGGATAAGCCCAATACACTCTAAATTTCCCCTTGAACATCATATGTATTCGGACTCATCAGAAACTTATGCAAGGGGAAACACAGGCTCTCCTAGCAGAACTCATTGGATGCGTGTCAAGGAGTAACTTTATTTAAAAAAATAAATAAAAATACTTCTAATTATTGTATTTCCTCATATCATATATCATTTTAAACAGAAATATTTTAACTTTAAAAAAAAGTGAAAATCGATAATTTATCGAAAATTCAAGTGCCGGACCCTCTTCAGCAAAATAATTTTCTTTTCTATTTTAGGCTCTTTTGATATTTCGGCATATTTTTAGTAACGATAACTTTTTATTAGATTCTCTTAAGATTATTTCGTGCTTCACAATTAAAATAAAACTGGCCTACATCTAATTATTTAATTTTGTTCATATTATGCAATTATAATACATCCCGGAGTGTCCTCCGAATAGACGGACATGTGGGAAGATGATTTCATCGCAGTAATAATCTCCGGTAAGTGACCTGATGTTGAACAGTCATTCATCCAACATAATGCCACCCAAAACAAGCTCTCCAAGATTACTTCCTTTACCGGATGTTAGTGAGATGAAATAGTGACCCTCCTTCCGTCGATATCAACTGGCAATGAGTATCGTTGTCCAAACTGAAATTACTCTCATAATTAAGCAGAACTTGGCTTCATCTGAAATATTCTGTCTGTGTTCTTGATACCATTGTAAACGGTGCAGACCTTTATACAGACTTCTGACCACAGTAAACCATGATACCTGCCATCCCGGTTGCGTAAGCAACTACCGAATAATGTTGTCCGATGTCTGGTTCCGGTCTCTTTTCACTTGCGGAAGGATATACAGGTCATCACTTACCGTTGTTTTCCTTCTCAACCACTGCCAACCTTTCTAACAGCTGTATCGGTCATTTAGAAGGCTTTCCAAGACATTAAACTACACTTTTGTCAATTCTAAACACTTTTGAAACACTAGTCAAGCTACGTCTCTGTTCAAACTTGACGACCTTTTCTACCATGTATAAAGGCTCCCGGATGGTTTCTTGTAACCATTATGAACGTACGTCTTAACTTATACTTACAGGGAATATCTGGAAAAGCGTCCTTCCCCCTTATTCAATTCCTACAATTAGGTCACACTCTCTATACATTTATTTACTTATTTGTTTATTTGTTTATTTATATTGGTGGAATTTTCAATCGTTAATCAAATACATTTTAAAGCGCTCAATTGAGCTGAAATTTTATATATAGGATTATTTTGGATGACAATACAATAATTTAATTATAATTAATAAAAATTTTATTTAAAGAATTACAAATACAGGCACGTTGGCATCATTTTTGGCGACTTAGCGACGATTTTTGCGACTTGTGTCATAACTTGAAAAGGTTTTTTTCTCACGTGCATTCAGTTGAACTGAAATTTTATAGACACGATTGTTTTGGATGACAATGATACTTTAATGATAATTAATAAAATTAATTACCATAATATTTGTGATTCTGTCATATGTCTTATATACATATGTATATTAATTGTAACTATTTAATAAAAAGTAGCTAAAATAAAAATTTTCTTTGTTGATCGAAATAGTAATTGACTTAAATTTTTTATATTACTTGTTTTTACATTGCCTTGCCCCTGGCGTGCGCATTTCATACGTTTGCATGCCGCTATGTCTCCTCTGATATCGTAGTGCTGATACTTGCATAAGCACCACTTTTTTACTGAGTTGCCTTTTCACTGTACTGGTTGCAAAAAACACATCAAAAATATCAAAATTGTATGTTGAAAAATACATTTGTTGCTGAACCAGTTAGAGAGCGAACAATTATGCGTGTCACGGAAATGGGGCGATGACGAGTATAGTTGTCAATCACAAAGTAAGCGTCGCTAAAATATTAGACCAAAAAGATGAGTTTATTTTAAAATATTACCAATTTCGTTACTCATATTTACTTATTTGTTTAACATAAACATGTATTACATCAGTGCTTCTCAAACTTTCTATACTTGCGTCCCAATTTTCAATCATAATTTTCATCGTGTCCCCCTCCATCTTTGTATTGAATTCAATAATAATGTGCTTTGACGTAAAGCTACAATACCACTTTAATTATAAACCGTACTAATTATCAAAATAAGTATTATATTTTTGTATATAATTTTATGACATGCCTATAAGTTAGTACCTGGCAATTAGTAAGCTTGTTCTTTAAACTTAGTACTATTTAATGACATCTCTCACGTTCTTCTTCTAACATAACTCCTAAGTTCTTTGGCAGCCACGATTAATGGCAAAACTTTTCCAGCAATACCAAGAAGAGAAGCAGGGAGAAAATGCAAATAAGATATACTTTAAAAGGGATAGAGGTTTAAGGCGAATGAGACGGCAATCTTAGAGATAACTTAGTGCGTAACAGATCGGAATAAGTGTTGGGCGATAATCACAAGGAAGAAGGATACGCTCATCTTCGTTAATATTGTTAGTATAAAATGAGTAAAAGTGCCGGAGTATACTTATCTACAGAAGTAGCAGAATAAGTGTCTTTAACCAAGATAGAAGAGGTTACTCTATAAAAGGTAATATTTTAGACCAGGAAGGGTGATTAGGCAAGATAATTCTAGAAACCATAATTAAGATAAGTGATCTAGTTGTGCAATCGACTTGAATATTCAGTTTAATTTGTGGCTTATTATACTTAAAGAAAGTTGTTGTTTAGAATTAAAGTAATTTAAGTTATTCTTAATAAAAGAAAGTTGTGTAAGGTACAAAAGTATAAATGCCGAATAATCCCACACCTCTAGCTTACGCGGATCCTACACACGACATAGCTATCGCCGGATGGCTATGTCACAATAACGCCCGAACTTATATTGGTACCGGTTAGGTAATGAGGTTTAGTATATTACCTGAAATGTATTTTTCGGGGTCGGGAGAGGCATAAACAGGGTTCAGCGGGAACAACTAGATAATCAAATACAGTTGCTTGAAATCCCAGTAATGCCATGTGTACCCAAATTCATCTCAGGAGAAGGGCTCGGGTGGTACTCAGCTGTTTTTGGATCAATTATTTAATTACAAGATACAGCCGGTTTCAAGGCTGAATTGGCAAGCTTTCCCGCAATCAAAATAAGAAAGAAGGTGGAAACGATTTTTCACGTGCAACTGGGAAGAAATCAAGGAACCAGACTTTGTTTTACGATTTATTAAAATTCAAAAAATTTAGAGATAGGGATATATGAGGCGGGAATTGGTTGATCACATTTTTTGTTCGACTCGAACCACAGATCAGGACTACGTGGAAGTGCGCAATCCGCAGAACACGGTACAACTTTTGGAAGTATTGGCTAAATTCGGAGAGAGGTATTCTTACAAATTAAAAGGGGATCTGAGTGGTGATAATGTGGAAGACGAGTTAAAACGTATAGGATGCTTGCTATTTTGATGCTAATCGCAGAAACTGGAGAATTCTGAGGTTGGGCGTATACCAAATAATGGTGAAATAATTTTTTATGAGAATAGCAAATCCAAAGTAATAGAGGGTTCAGAGAATAGATTTCAAAGATAATGAATATCAGAGATTCAACGCGACAAGGGGTTACCAATTTCGAAATGAGCGAAATGATAATTTTAATAGAGGGACCGTGAAATAGGGGTTCAGTGAAAATTTCAGTCGAGGCGATAGGATGCAAAGGTTGATTAAATGTTGTAACAGTTAAAGATCAACCTCAAAAGAATCGGCAAGAAAAATACCAATTAAGCTTTCTCCAGTATGTATATCACCCGTAGAACTTCACGTTTCCTATTTTTATTAAATAACACATTTTTGAAAGCGCTATGGGACACCAGGAGCAGATAAATCATTTATATCGGAAGAAGTATATAGAAAATATTTATTTTTTGATAAGCAAATTAAAAATCGCGAGCCCAGGTAATAACAGCTACAGGTGCGAAATGCCAAACACATGGGGATTGTAGGGTGAATATTCGCATCAGACAATTTGAAAGACCTTGGTCATTTCATGTGTTGACAGATTTGGAATACCCATGTATTCTCATTATTGATTTTATAAAGTGGATCAAAGATTATTTTAGATTTTGATCAGAAATCGTTGAAAATTCAAGATTCGCTGGTTGAAGATAATAAGGTTGATAAAGGGGAATTTGCGAGTGAATGGGTCAGAAATATGAAGTTAAATATTGTGGCTATTGTGTTTTATCGAAAATCATGTACTTGGAAAGTATATAATAGGAGAAAAAGTTAATTGTGCAATAATCAGGGATTTAGTACTTACTTCGCGGGAACAGTTAATAACAGAACAAAAACATGACCCAAGTGGAGTCATATCTATAGATATTTAGAAAACTGGAAGATAACTCAGTTGAAATACAGCGATATGTGAGAATTGGTCCCACGACTTCTGCGTCTAATTGAAGACTTGTTATTTTATGCACGAAACACGCAACGTCGTTAGGTGAAATGCGGGTATACATTCCAAAATCTTTAAGGAATGAAATAATGAGAAAATTTCATGACAGGCCAATTGCAGGACACATGGGAGAAATAAGAGCTTATTATCATAAAAATTCGGGACGTTTGTTATTTCCCATTACATGAGAAAATTGTTGATCAATATGTCTCTACATGCCATATGTGCCAAGGATTAATAGCATAAACGCGTTACCAGCTGGTCGATTAAATCAATTATATCAAATTATCCAAATGAGATAGTGACGTTAGATTTGTTAGGCCCGTATCCTATATCGAGAATAAGACGTAATCGCTATAGTTTAGTAATAACCGATCATTTTCGGCAAATGGGCTGAAATTATACCTCTAAAGGCCTCGTCTCATTATAATGAGTGGATATTTTTTGATAACTTTATATTGCGTTTTGGAGCTCAATAAAAATTAATAAGTGATAATGGTCCCCAATTTATATCCGAAATTTTTGAACATTTAAGTGAAAAGATTAGGCATAAGGCATGTGAGACGCACATTTGCATATGAGGCCACAAGCAAATCAGGTTGAAAGAGTTAGTGAGATATAGTGCAAATGATTTAGAAGGTATATTAATGATCAACACGATACTTAGGATGGAATTTACTTACGTGAGTTTGCTTACGCTATTCGTACGGCGGTGAATGAAACAACAGGAGAAATCCTGCAGGATTATTTTTGGGTCGAATTGATTACCCCGTGCAAAAAATTAGTAATGATTTCGGATGGATCGGAATTCAAAAGTAAAAACATAGAAAAAATATTTAGGAAGCTAGACTAAGTACGAAAACTAAGCAGGAAAGTGGGAAAAGATATTATAATAGACGAAGACGAGATATACAAATTAAAGATGCCAAATATTGATTGGGTCTTATTAGAGACACCCTTTAAGTTCAGCAGCTAATAAAATCTGTTCTGCAATTTAAACAAAAATTTGAAGGACCTATAGAGTATTAGAAGTAAGAAATAACAATAATATTGTAATATGGAGTCAGGAAAAAGATTAACGGTTAACGTTGATCAAATAGAATATATCGTCATAGGAAATGTGACGAGGTCGAGTTAGGAACAGGTAGCCCAGATGACATCAGATCAAAATCAGGAAACAGTACTTCGGAAAAAAAGTACATCAAAGATTAAATAGTCACACTATGGGAAAGAAAGATCTGCGGTGAAACGTAAGTTAGAGGCAAAAGGGATTAATCGCCAATCAAAACAATATAAAAATACAGATAGGACCGATAAGCGCAGATCACTGGTCAGATCGCTTCCTAGTTCATTTACGAACGAAAGGAAAAGTAAAAGAAAAAAAACTCGCTAAGGGAATGAAAAGGTCGTATGGATCGGGGGCAAGTGGACCACAGAGAAAGTGGCACAAAAAGGGACACAATAATATTAACAAAAGACCATTGTCATCCAGTACTATTTATATAAGTAGGAAAAGAACAAGACGAAGGAGCAACCGAGTTCAAGATAGACCGACGGTAACCTGCGGCCACGAATGAGAAAGGACCAGGAGTCCCGACCGCCCAAGGAAACAAGAACTATAAGGAAAGCAGACAAGAGGGGCACAAGCCTACAGCAGGCAACATAAAGAATTCCAATGCAGCCAAAAGAGGAATAAGAAAAGGGAAAAACAGTGGTAGCACCTCGTCATTGGAAGTCCTATGCGGGGACAAATAAAAAATCAGGTTGTATTGTTTCATTTTTATGATCTTTCCAACAGAATTATTGCAAAGAGGAAGTCTGGGCGGTGTTTAAAGTTATAAACCAAGCAAAGTTGACACTACAATGAGTGTATATTTATTTTTCCCAACTTTGACTTGTTAACATTTTCTCTTTTGGAGAAAAACAATTATGTGCATATTTGTTTGCTTCGATGTATGACTTCGTGAGATGCGACAATTCCTTTGGTTATTTGTTTTACCAGTTTTATTGAAAAATATTTTGTAATTGTATAATATATGTATGTATATATATGTTGTTGTATTGTTCCGTATTATGATGCATCTGGTTCAGGGAACCGCGGCGTAGTGGGGGCACTAACAATAATATTAGCTGGCACGCGCGGCTCATTGGGAGTTTTGTGGAACCAGATGCGGGGATGGAGTGAAAGTTTATTGTGATTTACAAATAATATATAATGCATAAAATTGTGAAAACTTATTGTGGTATTATGTAAACATAGGTTGCATTGGTAACAGAGAGTTTTTTATTTCAGGGTGATAGACCTGAAAATAGTGTCAATAGCTGATATGCAGCCTCAACACGGAACAGTGATGGAGCCGAAAATTCCAGCTCCATAGGATAAAATTGTACGGATGCAGAGTTTGGGTCACTAACGCACCCAGGAGAAAAATTCGAGAGTGAAAACCTAAGTATAAACATATAAGTTGCTTTAAGAGTATATATGTAAAAGTGAGAATGGACCATAATTAAACGCTTAATTATTAATGTTGGCCTAGTTAATGGAATAAAATTTATTGTCACGAGTTTAAATTTAGAATTAAGTTGAATATTAAATTTAATTCTATGATGAATAATGAAAATTAAAGTCAAGAATAAATATTGGAAATTATAGAAGTTAAAATAGGGATTCAGGTTAAAATTTAAATAAAACTTAGAAAGCGAAAGGATTCAGAAATAAAAATTTAGGCACGTAATTTATTAAAGGCATTAGAACCCTTAAATCAATCACGTTTTTCAGCCTAGCAGGAGGGTTGTGTGACGTCTCTCGCGTTCTTCTTCTAAACTTTAACTCCTAAGTTTCTTTGACGGCCACGAATTAATAAGCAAAAACTTTTCCAACCCAATACCAAGAAGAGAAACAGGGAGAAAATGCAAATAAGATATAATTTAAAAGGATAGAGGGTTTAGTGAGATAGGACGGCAATCTTAGAGATAACTTAGTGCGTAACAGATCGGAATAAGTGTTAGACGCGACCTAATCACAAGGAAGAAGGATACGCTCATCTTCGTTAATATTGTTAATTATAAGAAGGAGTGCCGGAAGTATTTAAAGTGCAGGAGTATACTTATCTACAAGTAGCAGAATAGAAGTGTCTTCAACCAAGATAGAAGGGTTACTCTATAAAAGGTAATATTTTGAATAGGAAGACTGATTAGGCAGATAATTAAATATAATTAAGATAAGTGATCTAGTTGTGCGATCTGACTTGAATATTCAGTTTAATTTGTGGCTTATTCTCACTTAAAGAAAGTTGTTATTTAGAATTAAGTAATTTAAGTTATTCTTAATAAAAGTTGTGTTAAGAATTACAATTAGAATACAAGAATTACCACACCTCTAGCTTACGCGGATCCTACACGACATAGCTATCGCCGGATGGCTATGTCTCTCACACTGTTAAATTAATTATGAAACACACTGTGCAGTATTGATACATTTATAAGTGTATTATATCAGTGTAAATGTGTATTTTATTTTTATGTTTGATTGTATTTTGTTTTGTGTTTCCTTTTAGTAAATTAAAATTTTTAAAAAATAATCTTTTGTTTTCGACTTTTTGATATACTCCCGCCCCCCTTGTATGGTTATCATGCCGCTCTAGAGGGGCGCACCCCACAGTTTGAGAAACACTGTATTACATACATATTACTCGAAAAACGCAAGAAAAATTAATATATAGTGGTAAGAATTTAAATTCTTCCTAGACAGTGGTATTCACCGAAATGGGGTACTATACATAATGAGACTTTACAAATGGATTTTAATGAGCAAAAAATTCGCTATGCTAACTAATACACTGTTTGATCCAGTACATATGGGGACGCATGAGTTTGTCTTAAATTTTTCATATGTTTTATATTTGATTTACTGGGCTCTGACCTTAAAATATTCTCAATATCTTAAAATCTGAGAATATATTTTGTTTTTCTCAAAAATTACAATTTAAATAGCCAATGGTTTACTATTTTTTACGCATCACGAGTATATTCGTCATGACACATAATCCTACAACTTCTCCATGCCCATTTAAATTCTGCAAGGTAATTTATAAATGAAAAACCATCGGAATAATAAAATAATAAAACGGGCAAAAGAGTTTTATTGTATTTTTTGAAGGTGTAAAAGAAAAACAAACTTGTTCGAAAAGTAACATCAACAGCATTTTAAATCAAACGATTTCAAAGAATTTCCAAATTGCCTTATATGTATTCATATATTCGCTTTCTCTTATTTTCTTTCTTGGGAAATCAATTTTTAACGTAAAATATATAGATATATTCTAAAAAGTTTACAAAAAAAATTTTATTAATTTTTTTTTTAAAGTAAAAAATCGTTACTTCCCAAAAACAAAAAACAAGTTTTTTCAGTAAGAAAAAGCTGTGCTGCTTCTATGTACGGTATACAATTTTGATTTCTTACCAATGCATTTATGCCGACTGAGTCATAAATTTGTTTAAGAAAATCTTATTATGGATGCAACTAGCAATGGATATAGAAAGAAAAAAAAGGAAATATTCCATTTTAACGTAGTATGCATAAATCCCATTACATATTATCACTCATATCATACATAAATCGAAAAGGGATATTTTCTTACATTTTCTCGTTTCTTAGGAATACTTTTGGTGGGTTATCGACAAAAAGCATTGTCTTTCAGTACACATGAATAACATTTCAATAATTTTAGATATTTACATTTCTTTTTAAATCTGTTATATTTTATTTTGTGAAAGGCTTAAATTACTTATCTTTATTTGACATTAATAATTTTAAATATTTTTGATATGTGCTTAGATTATATGTAAAACACCACATAAGTTTAAATATTGAACTGAAATGGAATTTAATGAATTCTTTTGATGATAAAATGCATGATACAAAAAATGGATAAGTAATTATAAAATAAAATAATAAAGGACTTATGTAATGAAACAAAAAAATATATATATATAAAGCGCTAAAATAAGTTACGATTTTTGGCAAGAAGGAAAAAAAGTATGTTTCATAAACTCTTAGACATAGATATTGATATATATTTCTGTCTTTTTTTAATAACTCACACGCTAATCACGTAAGTTATTGAACTCAAATGCATGATTCTTCCATGAAAGAACAAGTTTTTGTACCAGTTTTAAACTAGTACATTTCGATTGTTCTAAAAACTGAAACTAGTTTGCTACATTGCTCATAATAGAACAGTCTAGAATTCAAAAACACACACTCTAAGAACATAAAAAAATTGACCAATTACGAGGAAGTTATTCAATTTTGACAAAAGTGGCTGAAGGGGAAAATATGCACAGAAATGAAGAATGGCACAATTTATTCCAGATTTTGAATGAAAGTGAGGAAGTCATAGAAATAAGCTGTCATTTTGTGTGCGTGAGCATGATAAATATCAGTTAAATTTGCGAATTGTGTGTTTATTGTAAGATATCTCTCTCCAAATTGTATCCGACATTCTGGGATGGTAGCAGTAGGGTCTTCATCAAGATTCAATGTGCTGTATGGGGAAAGAGATTAGGTGATCTAACTGTACAAGTTTGAATACAACTTAGAGCAAACGATTGTTGTGTGTGGCTGGGTATTACCTACTCCAAATTTAACTATGAAGGAAACATAAAAGAAAAGGAAACACAAGGGATTCCATAATTTCGTTTTGGTAATGCTGTGATGTAAATGTGTTGTGACTGACTTAAAAGGATGACCAGTTATTAAAGGAAATTACTTCTAAATTATAAATACTTGTTATGGATCAATAACTTGAAATAATAAGAGAAGGATTCCTATACAGCTCAATACGTTTCCAGAAAAACTTGGTCTCTGGAAACAGTTCAAAACGCAACTCGTCAATTAAAGCTATTCGTCCATTCTTAGCGTTGTTCCAAGTTGATCGAGTCAAGGAAACATCATAAGATGGTTTGAGGGATAAGCAGCATAACGTTTGTCAAGCGTGTAAATTACACTTTGTCAGACATCTGTCAATAGTTCTGATTATTTGTACGTGAGTCAGAAGTCGGATTGCTGACAGTGACGAATCCAGCATTATGACAGCCAATCTAACAATTGCTCAATCTTCCAGTTCAGTTGTAAGGTCAATTCTGAAGATGAAATGTGTCATTGTTTACCCAATTTACGAGCATTTTCTTATCACAACATCTTTTCAATCCAAATATCGATCCATTCTTCGATTTGCCCATCCATCTACTACCAATTTAATGACAGGTTTTAATTCAGATTATGACACATGCTTGCAATCAACATGGATACTGAGTGGCATTCTGTTCAGTAATTGTTCGTGATTGACATGCTACAAAAACAATTTGACAATCGGATTTACCCAGTTCAGTCCAAAGGTGAACCGTCTTATTATCTTCCCCAATTTGCGAAGATTGTGTGTGATCTTGGAATAAATGATTCAATTCCTGTGAAACTGTAACAGTTTATTTTTCTCTAAATGTTTCTCCAATCAACCTATTTTTCTTCGTAAATGAAATAATCCTTTATAGTGTGTCGATTTTCCTGTTTTGCAGAGTATTTTTAGTCTGATTCGGTGTTTTACGGCCATTTCTTCAGTTTAGATACTTATCTTGTTCTGCTGTAAAACCTTATTTGACCCTCTATTTATTTGGGCAATAGACAGTAAAAGCCTTTCGAATGTTGCTACATTATTTAAAGAAATCTTCCTTATACTTAATGTGAAAGTGAATCTGGCTGTTCATTTGGAATCCTCCCTTTATAAATCTTTTCTATGTTATCAGTCAAATAGAATCCATGTCCGTTTTCCCAAATCTTTCTGGGTCATATATAGTTCTATATCAATTCAAAAATAATTCTTCTGTGTTTTTCTGCCTTATTTGTAACAAAATTACAGAAATTTAGTCATTGTTTTTGATTTTATTGGTTGATTATTAGTTTTCCCTTTTATATCTGAACTCTTGTGTCGCGTTATCGACTTCAATATTCTCTACACAATTCTATTACATCTACAATACTTATTATAACAATGATGCTAAAATATATAATTAAGGATTAGTGTGGCAAATGCCTGAAGCTCCTTTATAAATTTCTAAAAATTAGGATTATAATATAAAGAATAGTAATATTTTGGTGTTATTCGAGACATTTCATGATAGAAAAACAGTAGGAAACTTTTTAATACCTCTAATAAAAATAAGAAAATTATAAAGGAAAAATTCAACCAATTTTAAGTGTTAACATTTTTTTATTTGTCACAGTAATTTTGGAATTAAATTATTTTGTGAAACAATATAAGAAATAATTTGAGTGTGATGGCATACGTGTATTCTCGATAAGAAAACCTCCCCTTTTTTAATCCGGTCGTGGCACGGGGTACAGAGTCACCCCAGGTTTAGGGAAACTGTTTATTTGTTACCAATGACTTTGTTAGTGTCTTCCTGTAGGACAGCCTTCTTGGGAACTAAAATCCATTAGTCTCATATCTAGATCTTTTTTGTCAGTCTCAAACGTTTTCTTATAATCTTAAGGTACTTGGGGTGAGAGAGAGACGATTCCCCACGCGACCTTTTTTTTATTCCAAAATTTTTTTCTATGAAGGGGGTTTTTTTCCCATTAAAGACTTGTGGTTTCGATTCTGTTTGGGGCCCTCATTATAGTTTCTAAATGTAAATGAGCAGAATATAAAAAAGAAATGGGCAACTGTGATCTACATTGAAGGAAGTTGAAACTGATCAAACAAGGTAAGAACCTGCTGAAATAATGCATATTAATCAGGATAGCGAAAGTAAATTTGAGAAAAGCGACGAACATGAAACGTTTGAGTAAAAGCAAAATTTTCAAATGCTACCTTAGGAACTCACCAAGAAAAATATAAAGCCGTAAGACACACTTTTGCCCTATCAAAAAGATACAAGTAAGAAAAAGTTTAATATGCTACTTGTCAATCATCAATATGCAATAAAACTACAATAACTTGAACAAAATATGACAGTTTGGCCTGCAAACACCATTCCTGTAATGTTAGTGAAAAGTGTCTATGTGTTTGTGTCCTTTATCAAAACCACGCATATTTGAAACATTTTAGTTCAGCTTGATTAGATTTTTTCTCCAATTATCATATAAAAAAATTGAAAAGTCATTAAAAATAAGTAAATATACTTTCTCTTAGTTAAATTATTCACTGAAATTACGATTTTTATGGTGGGCAATAAAAATAATTATAAAAAAAAAAAGGATTGGGGTGACTCAGTCACCCCGCGCGACCCCTGACGTTACTATCGAGTGTGCCCCTTCTTCGGGGCTAAAATAAGAAATGTGGATTTTACAATCAAAAGAAGGTTTTTAGAAATTTTTTCATAAAATTTTCAAATACGCTCTCTTCTGAAAAGACTACTAGAACATAACATTAGTAATAAAAAGTAAGTATTGAAGCGAATATGAAATTAAAACAAAATTAAGAAAGGCATATTTTTTCAGAAAAAGGAATTCAAATTAAACTTAAAGTGTTAAGGGGTACTTTTACAACTTTGCCACCAAAAAATTTTATCTTTTAAAAATAAATATTTTATTTAGATACAGTGAAATTCGTTTAACGCGAAAAATACGAAGTGATACGTGTTAGATACAGTGAAATACGTTTAACGCTATTAACTGCCCTTAAAACGAAATATATGTTCACACGAGATAATGCACCGATCCCGACAAACTACTATGTATTTTCATGCATTTTTTCAATTCACACTATTGGGTCACACTCTCTATATATTTATTTATCTTGGTGGAATTTTCAATCGTTGATAAAATAGAATTTTAAGCGCTCGAATTGAGCTGGGGAATTTATATACATGATTATTTTGGAGGACAATACAATAATTTGGTATAATAAATAAAATTAATTGATTAAAAGCTAATTATTTAAGAATTACAAAATACACACACACAGCCACGCTTTGTAGCATCATTTTGGCGACTTAGCGACCCTTTCGGTGACTTGTGTCAAAACTTAAAAAGTTTTCCGTTTAAATCATTCAGTTGAACTGAAATTTTTATATACATGATTGTTTTGGATGACAATACGATACTTTAATGATAATTAATGAAATTAATTACCACTTAACGTTGTGATTCTGCCATATGTATATACCATTTATATTAATTGTAACTATTTAATAAAACAACTAAAATAAAATTTACGGCTTTGTTGATCTAAATAAATTAACAAAATTTTTTATATTCCTTGTTTTCTTTTAACACGAGAGAAAAATCAGTTAACACGATAAGATTTATACGCTATATAACGAAATGTTTAAAATGTTTCTAATATTACATTGGCCAAACTGTTGTACTGTACCTTCGGAAGAATTCGTTGCAGTAGATGATGAGTATGTACAGTTTCAATTGTGGCAGACAAAGACAATTTGGAATTTGTTCCAAGTTCGAAAAGTATCATTGATGCAGATTCCGATGACGAAAATGAAATTAATAATGCAGCTCTTGTTCTCACTTTAAAAGCAAGTAGAGACATCCAGGAAAAAGGTCTGCCTAATTATTTAGACTCACATTCCAATGGTGAAAAGAATAACAAAATAGACGACATCGTATAATCTCCTGCCTATATTTGCCTGCAACAAAAGTCAATGCAAAAGAAAAAATATCAAATTATTTCCCAAAAACTTAATAAATGTTTTTTATTTCAGAAAACTTGAAAATTTTGTGTTAAATTTCATTGATTCTTGTAAGTGTTTTTCTTTCATTGATCTTTAATACATCTATGCTAAATACGTAGGCACATTCCAATAAAGTAATAAGACTAATTTACACCCATGAAGTACACTCATCGGAATGTTAATTTCTGTGGCAGAAAAGTCTGTTGTCTGTATTAATAAAAGCTACCGATAGATGGCGTGTACTGACTCATGTTCTTGAGTATCACGTGCTCGAACTGAAGCGTGTTTGCGGGAGCCTACGGGCCGCGGCCAATTGTCGAAATGGAAGCAAATATCTGCAAAAATCAGCATCGGAGACCTGATATGATACGATATGATTAAGGACTGAAACAAGAAGGCGACAATATCTTAAAACGCTTCATCACAGCAGACAAAGCTTGGTTGTATCACTGATCCAACTATAAGACAACAAAGTGGTGAACGGAAACATCCATCTTCACCTACTCCCGAGAAAGTAAACTGTGAAATTGGGTTATAAAGTTATGACCATAATTTTTATTATATGAGAGGAATTGTGTAACAACACGCCTGGCGTCGAACCAGTACACTACGTAGTAAACAACACTACGCGAATGTCCTGCGAACAACCAATGATACGGCACGTTAAAGGAAACGTTCATTGCTCCGGAAATAAGCTTCCCTATTGCCATGACAATGCCCGACCACATATTGCTCGTTGTGTACTGGATGTTTCTTAGCAAGAACACAACTGTGAGAGATTTTACAAAACTCCATACAGTCTGATAAAAACTCCATGCAATTTCTGGCTGTTTCCTCAGCTTGGAAAACCATTATGAGGCAAACGTTTTGCAAGCAACAAAACATGTGTATAGGCTGGGAACCGATTTTGATAAAGCTCCCACAAAATGGACTTTTACATGTTTTTAAGAAGTAGACAGAACGTTGGAATACATATACTACGTGCCGCGGAAGTTATTTTAAAAAAGACTATGTAAATCATGACGATTAGAGGTATTCTTTTTATATATATATAATTTTAGTCTTATTACTTATTGAACAGCCCTCGTATATCTGTGTAAATAAAAGTGTACTCTAATACGCTTCATTTTGTTGTTGAATTTCTTTTGCAGTATTCTTTAACACGGAAAAAAATTTCAGTCCTCTCAGTTTCGTGTTAACCGATTTTCACTGTATGTCTTGAAAGTCACTGGTATCGTAAAAAAGGCAACTTAAGAATACATTTCCTTCAAAAGAATCATTTTTACTATACAAATATTTTATTCAATAAAATACAATACACCGTAATAATGTACAATCGAAGCAAAGTGAGAATATATTACAGCGCGATTCTTCTTATCTTGTAAATCAAAACCCATAATCAACCTTACGTTATACGAACTCACTCTGTAAAATCTATATTTAAGAGTGATGTATGAGCTGAAGCCTTTTCTTTCAATACAGTGTTCACTCAGTAAGTGAGTTCATCGACGCTGTAAAGGGTCGTCTTCCAAGCAACAAAGTAAGGCCGTGGTGTTTCTAGAAATTGAGTTGATTGCTGCGAGGTTCAAACTGAAGTCGGAAGATCCATCATGAGACTAACAGGAATGGAGAAGATCATTCATCAAACGCTGTCAACTGCCAATCTGTAGTCAAAGCGATCTCTTTAGATAGCTGTTTCCGCTCGTGAAATCATCTCACAGTGTTGCGTTTCAAAAGGCATCATATGGAATAAAAGAGGATTTCGGTCGTTTTACAAATGACCTTGGATTTTTTTTATTTTTTATTGTGGGCTGATATGAATTACATAAATTTTTAACGATGTGATGCTGTTGTAAATTTGCAATATCCACAAAGTTCAGAGAGATCATTTAAGGTGGCATTCACTTCCTGTTAAAAATAACTTTGGATGTCTTCGTATGCAATAGGAAATAATGCTATCATAATGTTGAAGCGGTTTTTTTTTTATTATTTTACTACCGTAAAATCCAGAGTATAACGCGCACTTTTAACACAAAAAATAAGATCGGAACTTAAGGGTGTGCGTTATACGCTAGATATAAAAAAAAAAGAATAGCTTTTCGAATAACTAAAGAGATGAGCATAAAAAAATTTACTTCTATATGTATGTAAATACTGTTTATTTAAAAAAAATGAGACTTGTCTTATGAACTCAAAGAGTTGTAGTTCTTGAAGTATACTATTTTTTCAAAAGTTTGGGATAATGCCTCGAGTAAATGACTTCAAAACGTAAGAGCAATGTATACAAAAATTTAAGATTTCTTCGTAAAAAAGGGGGTGCGCGTTATATGGCGAATATACCTAAGAACTAAAAAATCAACTTGAAAATATAGGTGCGCGTTATACACCAGATTTTATGGTATACCTGCATAATGCATTCTTAAATAATTAACTAGGCTCAAATAAAAACGTAGTTATTTCTGTTTTACAAAATAATAATAATAATAATTTATTTAATATGCAGAGGTGATTTTTTTAAAACTGACTCTATTCAAAACCCTCTGTAATTCCATCTAACAAACCATTATGGTACCAAATTTTGTATGGAGACTAATAAAAACGTATAAAAAGGATCCCTTAAAAATTTTTTTTTAAATAATCGCCGGTAGTGCTATTTATGTCATTGTTGTACTAATCAAACCGAGAATAAACATAAAACAGGGGTATGAAAGCAAAATTCAAATTTATGCTTTCATATGCGACAACTGCGTCAGTAATTTGGGCTATAAAAACATATAGAAAAATAATATTCTCAGCTGAAGTGAGCCATCTCATGAGAATAAATATACCTAAAGATTCACATTACCAGAATTCGCATTATTGGTAAAATTATACTATCTTAATCATCCACAGCTCCTCATGAGCTTAGGACCCGACAGAACTTGTGACGGATCCATTCGCGTACCTTCCACTAATTCTCTTGAAAAATCTTTGGACTATTATTCGCGTTTATTCACAATCAACTCATTTGAAGAAGAAACCGTGATATTCAAATTAAATCTACTATATATTGTCAGGGTTTTCTAGCTAGCAAGAAGAAAAAGAGAGAAAGAAAGCCAGGAGTCAGGTGAGATTTCTACAGATCAGGTATTATCAGACAAGTTATTGAATATTTTAAATATTAAACAGACGAAGATTTAAAGAGATGATTGGTTATTAGTATCACCGTAACATTAAATCTTGGTAGTGTTGATTGATCCCTAAATCAAAGTGGTTGATATTTCTTGTTTTCGTATAATTCGTGCATCTTGCTATTGTTCTACTTGTATTGTTCATATTGAGACATTCTCTTCTTGAGTTTTAGTGAATCAGTGTGTGACGGGGCTTTGTCGGTACTTCTTCTAATAATCCTCTTGGGATATCTTTGGGGCCAGAATGGGAATTCTTTCCAACCAGCCCAAGAAGAGAACGTGGTTATACAGATTAAGGAATTCATATATATTGGAACGTTAGGCACTAAGTAAAAAAGCTAGGAGTGAAGTGAGGTAAAGCTCTAGGTGAAGTTCTGGGGAGAAGAGTCTTGGTGTATTCTATGAGTTTTATGAGTCGGTCTAGTAGTGCCGGTGAAGCTGCTTAATAAGTGGGTTCGGACCAGAAGAGTATTCCCTTAGCCGGATCAAAACTGGATCGAAGAACCAAATTGAAGATTTGGGACTGTAGCAGCTATTCTCGAGGAAATGGCCGGTGGAACAGTTCTTAAGCTTTAAGACTAGGCAGTTAATAAGTTAGGACATCAGCTATAAATATAGATACAGTGGTTTATTGCGCTATTTATCATAATTACGGTTTTACGGCATCCTCCTGATAAAAAGCCTCCCAGACAATTGTTTTTTATTGAATATAAAAAAGATCATAATAAACTAATTTTATTACCCGGGTTTGTGGTCCCTCTTTTTATTCCCTCAAACATAGGTCGCGGGGTATGAAGAAAAAGATACCCCCGAAAGGGGGATCAAAACAAGTGTTTATAATTTGGGTTTATCAATAAATGTTGATTTTGAATATTCTGGTATTCCCTTCCTTCTTCCCACTCATTGGCGTAAAAAAAGAGGAGAAATCACTCCAAATTAGAAGGAAGAGTAAAAGAGAACTAGTACACACTAGTAGTAAATCTTATTCATAAGATTTGAAATCAATGATTGAGAAGTTCTAAGAAACAGAGTCACTGACAAGTCGTCCAGGCAGAGGACGTAACCTGAGTCAGAAGGAGAGATAACCGGTGATCCAATTGTAATCGTCGATGGATCACAGGAAAACATTGTTAGCACACATATCACAGTGTGGAATATTCCTTGTGACATGTTATGTACGGCCGCAGGAACTGTGCAAAGAATGCACAGTGCCGGAGAACGGCGCCGGCGATAGTATTGACCCGGCCTATGGCTTCAAAATACGAGGTGCCTTACCAAAAAATGGTATTACCCTCTCATCATAATTAATAAGAAAAAAAGAGAATAATTAATTGAAAGCTCCATAAAATTTAAAAGATGCTATCAAAATTATTGACAACAGCTCAGAGCCGTTCTAAAAGAAAGCTTTTCACCTGTAGCTGAGGACATACTACCGGTTCAATGATTTACATGATAATAAATCAATAGCCATAATTTAAAAAATAATGAATAATCTTCAATATAGAGATCCCTTTATAAGCAACTACCGATAATGTTGAAGCATTCTTAAATAAATGAAATCTAAGCCTCGTTATATGCAACGTTTGATCACAGATTATTATTAGTGTAAATAATTAAAAATAATTCATATTATTTTAAGCAAAATTATGTAGATTAATGGATCATTCTAAAGTACGTTTTTTTACTAAACGTTTGAGCTTAAAAGATCCCGTTTAACCCGACTTTTCTTCGATTACGCTTGAGCATTTTTATTAAAATAAAATAAAACTTCCTAAACTCTTTGTAAGTTTTTTTTTTAATATCTTGAAAGTAATTATATTTCATCAACTGCGAAAATCTACTCGAAAAATAAATCTGACGAACTTCAAGGGGATATAAATCTATTATTTCTTCATTTCATATTAAGAAAAGAAAGACATTTTGTTATTATCGAGTAATGAATTAAATCTCCAAAAAAAAAAAAAAAAAAAAGCAAAATGTTTGAAGAAAAATTAGTTTTAGAAAATTATAATAAAAACGAACAACTAAACTTCACAATTTGTTCACTAGTGATTATTTTTTTATTTTCCAAAAGCATACGAGACACAGGTAGCAGTTTATCAGCCTTTTTTCTCACAGATCTTTTATCTACTTTTCTTACGCTTTCTGCTGAGCTGAGATTAATTTCTGTTTTCTGAGGGGCTTCGTCTCATAAAGCTTAAAACTTTACTTTCGAAAGTAATCTTCTTCTGAAAAGTAAGTATGGAAAACAGAGTTCTTACTGCAAATTAAACTTGGCTTGACACGGGATGGTGAAGTTAAAAGAAAAAAGAATAAAGAATCAAGAAGAAACTTTTCGTACAAACATGAAGTTTTCAGAATAAATCTCATTAAATAAACATTTTGTATAAATTTTATGAATTTCGTGAAACCTTAAACTCACTCAGACGTAAGGCGGTTTGAATGTTGTTTTTGTGAGTTGGTTTTGTTAGCGCCTGATGCGTTGCAAATAAGATACATCTGGAAAAAGTTCTAGAAACGATATGACCGCAATAATAAACTACGGGTTTTGTAAAAAGTAAGAAGCTTAGAGATTACATGAGATAATGCATATTACTTGTAAGACCTTCATACTTACCTTCGTAAGCTTCACGAATTTATTAGTAAATAAATTCAAATACTATCTCTTAGAAAATCAAATTTTTTGCTGTTTTAAAATTATATTGCTTCTAATAATTATATTGTTGCTCGAGGATTTTATGCTATCAGTCTCAAAGCACAAGCAATTTTTTCAGGAGCATGGAAATTTATTGTCGAAAACAATCCTTGAAAACAGGATAAAAGTATTCAAATATGCTTAATAAATCCCAGAAAGCCTTAACACCTACGGTTCTCAGGTACAACTATCAGTGTCAAAAATAATAAGTACGTTTACAGATTATTCGCAAGCACTCGATCATCTTTATACAACATCCGAAGTAATCTCACAAATCACTAGTTGACTCTTTTCACACGTTAATATTACTCTGCAACGTCAAACAAGACCATCTTAGTTCGGCGAGCGACTCTCTCTTTTGCAAGCCTTCAATTTTTTAGAGAAAGATCTGCTCACATTAAAGATCGTGATTTTTGTAGATTTTCTCGCGCTTTTTTTTTTCTGAAGAATCCATAGGGTCATGAACTCGCCAAAAAATGGTCACCAGAAGGATAATCAATGTCGCCAACATAGTCACCAAATATGATGCCAACTTGACTCTATCGCCATTCTAATGTATGAAACGGCGTTGTTTGGTGAATATTACAATTTCAACATAAAATAAATACAAATATAAAATAAGAAAAACGTATTACCCATCCAGATATAAATTACTTACTCAATACTCATATTCTTATAATATTGTTACGAATTTTGTGTAAGGAATACTTAAAAATACAATGAAATTGCAGCAATATTAGAAGTTGCTGCTCAAACAAAAGCGGACACGTTCAATTGTGTCAAAATGGATTGTATACCGAACGTGGATATAAAGGAGGTAGAAGGTGTACACAGCATACGACGCTTAGTGATGAAACCTGTTCTTGTATAAAAAATAGGTCAAAGAAAGTCGTGCTATTCATGAATGTCCATATGCGCGCACATGCGCTAGTATGGTTTCTGGATTGCTGAAGGTGAGATGAATGAGGGCAGTTATCAGCAAACTGGGTCAGTCTATGACGAGTACTGCTTATTTCAAACAATTGGTGCAAATGTTATAGTGAAGGGTGGCAAAACGATACCAGATTTCCATGACAATGCTGGTCCAAACGTCTTCTCTTAAAAGCCCAGACAACTCTCAAAAAGTTTCATTGAAACGTGTTGGAACACCTAACGTGTTGTAGTCTGGATTTGTCTCCTTTGAAACCTTTCCAGCACAGTTTTTCCTTAAGAGAGAAAGCATCACATTTCCATTCGGACGATGAGGTAAAAGAAGCTTTTCAGGAATTCCTCGATAATCCACCACAATCTTTCTATAGAGAAGACATAGACCTACCAATGAAACAATTGGTCTTGTTTTACAAAACACCCTGGTGATAAATTTAAATTCCTATAAAGGTATTCTTTTTGTTTTACTTGTCCACTTTCCATTTGGGCAACATTCATAGGTATCCAAAATATCATCTCTTTTAAATTAAGAGATCACAATTATTTTTTTATACAATTAGAAGAGACAGATAAATTGCAACAGATTCTCTTCGCGTATTCGAACTAATCCTTAAGGGGAAATTCTTTCAATGAATTGCTTAATATAAGAGCCTCTTTCTCTACAGGAACCGAGTCGCTTGCAAATGAATCTTAAAAGCGTTAAATGCATAGCGATATAGATCTATCTCGTGTGTCCGACTTTTGACTTAGACGTTTTTGCTGGGCAAATGGACTGCGGACGCAGCCCTCAATCCCCTATCTGGAACAAAGAGATGGCATGATGTTGTCTACTTGGATGGTTAGGTGGAGGCATTGCTTCAGGAATTAATGGGGTAGGCTGGCAGAGGAAAACCTCAACTTCTTGAATGGAATGTTTCAATTGGATGTTGGGAGTGAGCTATTGGTATTGACTACCCAATTCCGAGTAAGAAATCTATATCTATATAATTTAGAACCAAAGGGGAAAGTAGAATTAAAAAAATAAAAGGGGAATTTTTCAAGTTAAGTAAACGAAATTGTAATAATAATTTAACATGGATTCAACTAGTAGGCAGGCGTTTTGCTTATCTCTTTCAGCTGCTTTAGGTTTAGGTAGTAACTGCAAAATTTTAGTAGGTAACTGCTAAGCATCAAACTATAGTCGAACCTCATATAACGAAGTTGCTAAATCCCGAAAAATAAAGTTCGTTATATAGAAAATTCGTTATATAGAGGTTCATCATTCAATTTTCTTTGTAAACACGTAAAACAAATTTTAAATTCATAAACACTATATATTTAAAAAAGTAATTATCCACTCCTTTTGTAAATTAACATATACTACTTCTTTTATATATCTTACCTATAAAAAAAAAACTGCAAGAAAAGTTTTTTGACGCTTTTATTCACTTCCTGAAGAATTAAATTTTTCTTTGATTATCAAGCACTTACGTTTTGACATTTTTGAGCTACGAGAAACGATGTTCCAGTACGACTGATCAACACTACATATGTACGTGGAGATTGCTTAAGAACACTGAGACATAGCCATCCTGTGATGACCATGTCTTGTTGGAGCCCCTAAGTGTAAGCTAGAGGTGGATTATCAAAATGAAGAGACATAATTTCAATACAACTTTTATTAAGAATAACTTATATTTACCAAATTCCCAATTTTGACAATTATTAATTAAAGTGAGAGTCAAGCCCGAATTAAATCACTACGTATTTAAGTCGATCACGCAATTAGATCCTCTATCTCAATTATTATCCTAAATAATCCTGTTATCTAATTACTTATATCTAATATTACCTTTTCCAGTTCTGGTCCCTTGACCTAGAGAATATAATCTATAACTTTATCTATGAAGATTCTGATCCGCAATGCAGCTAATTCTGACTGCTTATTCTTGGTCCGCAAGATTTCACACTCAAGCTTTGTCACACTATTGGATCAGAATGATTCCACACTACAACCTTCTGAGCCTGCTACTGCCATGCTATTTTATATTATCTTTTAGGTTTGCCGCGCTATCCTTTTATAGTATATCCATTACATATTCGATCCGTTTCTCTTCTTGGTATTGGGTTGGAAAGGTTTTTGCCATTAATCGTGGCCGTCAAAGAACATAGGAGTCATGTTAATCAGAAAGACGCAGACGTCACAACCCTCCAAGAAGAAGAAAAAAACGATTTACTTAAGGTTTTCAATGCCCTTAATAAAATTACTTGTCTTAAATCTCTATTTCTAAATTTCTTCGCTTTCTGAGTTTTATTTAAATTTTAATTAAATCTTCATTTTAACTTTCTTTATAATTTCCAATATCTATCTTGGACTTTAATTTTCATTGCAATTTTAATCTTAAATTTTAACTTTTATAATTTCCAAAATTCTATCTTGACTTTAATTTTCATTACCTATCTAGAATTTTAATATTCAATTAATTTTTAAAACTCGTGACAATAAATTTTACTCCACAACTAGGCCAACATTAATAATTACTTCGTTTAATTTGTGCCCACTCTCACTTTTTACATTTCTCGTTACTTAAAATATTTATACACTTAAAACTACTCATTCTGGGTGCGCAGACCCAATCTAACACTTCATATGGAGCTGGTACTTCTGCTCCTTTTCTTAACACAACCTGGAAACACTTTGAAGTTATACTTTTCAAGATTTTCAGGGGTCAGTCTCCCTGA
Source organism: Trichonephila inaurata madagascariensis (assembly GCA_019973955.1). Lineage (NCBI taxonomy): Eukaryota > Metazoa > Arthropoda > Arachnida > Araneae > Nephilidae > Trichonephila > Trichonephila inaurata. The sequence continues at coordinate 51,990 of BMAV01003414.1, forward strand.
AATGAAACTATTTGAGTATCTATTTCCATAATATTAATCAATTTTACATAAATTATTTATATATCACAATAAATTTTATCTCCATCTCTACATCTGGTTTCAACAAAACTCCCAATGAGCCGCGCAGCATCGTTTATTATTATTGTTGAGTACCTTGACTACGCCGCGTTTCCCTGAACCAGATGCCTCATATTATGTAACAATACAACAACATATATATATACACATATTATACAATTACAAGCATTTTTTCAATAAACCATTATAACAAATAACCAAAGGAATTTTCGCATCTCACGAAGTCATACATCGAAGTAAACAAATGTGTGAATACAAATGTTTTCTTCAGAAAAAATTTTTAACAAGTCAAAAAGTTCCAAAATTAAATGAACACTCATTGTAGTGTTGTTTGACTTGGCGCAACTTTTTAGCACCGCCAGAGACTTCCTTCTTTGCGTATAGTGCTTCCGACCACTTGTTGGAAGATCATAAAAATGAAACAATACAACCTGATTTTTATATTCCGGTCTCCCACGTTCACGTTCAACGATGAGGTGTCTCATCCTCTTCATTCCTTGTTTGTACTGGAACATTTCTTGTTGTAAGGCTTGTACTCTCGCGTCGTCCTGCTTGCCTTCCCAACTTTGTTCTTGGCTGGACGGGGTTCTTCTGTTCTCCGTCGTGGCCTTAAATTATGAGATGTCTCATATGGAACTTCGGTTGATTCTCTCTGCTCTTTTTTCTATCTCTGGAAATAGTACTAGATGACATTTGTCTTTTATTATTACAATTATTACTACCCTTTCTTTGCCACTTCTTTGTGGTCCACTTGTCCCTGATATACCTGATCTTTTAATACCTTGGTTATATTTAAACCTTTTATTTTTATTTTCATTCCCTACTGAACTAGGTAGTGATCTGACCAGTGATTTGTTTTTATGGGTCCTCTCTGTATTTTTGTATTGATTTGATTGGTTACCAATCCTTTTGCCTCTAACCTACGTTTCACCGCAGATTTCTTTCCATATTGTGACTCATTTAATCCTTGGTGTACTTTTTCCGAAGTACAGGTTTCCTATTGATCTTATACTATTTGGGATACCTGTTCCTAATTCGACACTCGTCACATTTTCCTGTGACGATATATTCTTATTTGATCTACGTTAACTGTTAATCTTTTTCCCGATTTCCATATTACAATATTGTTAAAGTTCTAACTTCTAAGACTCTATAAAAAAGGTCCCTCAAATTTTTGTTTTAAATTTAGCACATACTTTGTTAGCAGCTGAACTTACAGGGTGTGTTTCTAATAAAACCCAATCATTTACCTTTATTTTTTATGTCCTTTCTACGTCTATTATAATATTTTCCCACCTTTCTTGTTAATTTTCAGTACTTAGTCTAGCTTCTTTAAAAAGCTTTTCTGTATATCTTGAATTTTTTGAATTTAGAGAGCTTTTCCGATATCATAACTAGTTTTGAAATGGTGTAATCAATTTTCGACCTAAAAATAACTCAGCCGGTGTTGTTTTTTCCCGTTGTTTCATTCACCGCCGTACGAATAGCGTAAGCAAACTCACGTAAATTGATCCCAAGTATCATGTTGATCATTAACATGTTGCAATCATTTGCATATATCTCGATTAACTCTTTCAGTCGATTTGCTTGTGGTCGATATGCAACAGTCTTCACATGCCTTATGCTAATCTTTTCACTTAGGTGTTCAAAAATCTCGGATATAAATTGGGGACCATTATCACTTATTAATTTTTATTGGAGCTCCATAACGCGATATAAAGTTATCAAAAAATATCCGCTATTATACGAGATGAGGCCTTTTTTAAGGGAGTGTAATTTCCAGCCCATTTGCTGAAATGATCATTATTACTAAAATATAGCGGTTACGTCTTATTCTCGATATAGGATACGGGCCTAATAAATCTAACGTCACTATCTCGGATAATTCGATATAATTGGATTTAACCGACCAGCTGGTAACGCGTTTTATAGTTAGTAACTTGGCACATATGGCATGTAGAGACATATTGATCAATAAATTTTCTCATGAACGGGGAAATAACAAACGTCCGAATTTTTATGATTACGTTTTAAATCTGCCGACATGTCCACTTATTGGCTTGTCATGAAATTCTCTCATTTCATTTCCTTAAAAAGATTTTTGGAATGTATACACGCATTTCACCTAATGACGTTGCGTGTTTCGCATAAAATAACAATCCTTCAATTAAACGGAAATCGTGGGACCAATTCTCTCACATATCGTTGCATTAACCGAGAGTTATCTTCCGGGTTTTCTAAATATCTATATATATGACCTAATTCTGGGTCATTTTCTGTTCCTCTATTAATTGTTCCGCAGAAGTAAGTACAAATCTTTGATTACGGCTTCTTAATTAATTTTATCACCAATTATACTAATGGTGTTAGTTCCTTGAGAATGTCAACCACTGCATTTTGAGTTCCCGGTCTGTGTTCCCATTCTATATTGAATTCTGCTAACTTTAGTGCCCATCTAATCATCCCTACTCGATAAATTTTTGCCATGTGTTAGGCGTGTTATTGCGGCGTGATCTGTTATTACCTTTATTGGTAATATTCTAAATATGTTCTAGAATTTGTTCAACGCCCATACTACTGCTGAACTATACTTTCGGTTACTGTGTAATTCCTCTGCGTTGTTCAGTGTACGTGACGCAAATACGACTGGTCTGTTTTTGTTGGTTTAGTACTGCTCCTAAACCAATCGAACTGGCATCTGTAAAATTAACTCGAATGGTTCCTGAAAATTTGGTAATTTAAAACTGGCGCTTTTTGTTGTTACCGCCTCCTTGACCTCTTCGAATGCCTTTTTGTGCTTCAATGGACCAGACAAATTTTTTAAATTTTCGTTTTAAGATTATAAAATTGGCTCACAAATATCCGCATAATTTTTAATAAATTTCGCGTACCACTGGGACATACCTAAAAACTTAGATACCTCTTTTGAGGTTACGGGGTGGTTTCATCTCTTGTATAGCTCAGCACTTTGTCTCATCCGTTTTAATTCCTTCTTTACTAATAATTAATCCCAAATATTTCAATTCATCGCACCCGAATTTACATTTTCCTTATTTAATGTCAATCCCGCATCCTTTAACAACAAGAAAAACTTCCCTTAAATGTTCAACATGGTGAGGTGAATGATGGAACGCATGTAGTCATCATGTAAACACTCACAAATTTCCCTATCACCGGTTTTTTTTTAGGATTATGTCAATTGCTTTTTGAAAATTGGGAGCTGCTCTGATAAACCGAATGGCATCCGCTTGAAAGCATAAGTGCCACTTTTACTACAAATGCGGTTTTTAACTATATCGCTTTTGGGGTTTACTGCCATTTGAAAATACCCACTTCTTAGATCAAGAGATGACATTATTGTTGTATATGGTATGTTCGTTAATAAATCATCTATTAACGGTAAAAGGGTATCGCGGATACTTTGTGATCGAATTTAATTTTCTATAGTCTACTGCAAATCTATATGCTTCGGATTATCCGGTGGTAACCCATTATTTTCTTGCACAATACAACAGGTGACGCGTATGGGGACTGAATTGGAACAATCGTTTCCTCTTGTAACATTTTTTGTATGTGAAAATCTTTGCTTGCTTAGTGCGATCATACTTATAAGGCCTTGAAGCTACTGGGGGGTTTTATCTCCCGTGTCAATTTCATGTATAAGACATAGAGTAAGACCTGGTTTGTCTGAAAATAACCCTTTAAAACTACTAAACAATTTTTGTATTTTTTGTTTTTCCTATTTCCCCCAATTTTGTTTTAGATAAATCTATCTCAATTTTTTTCCTCTTTAATTGGTTCAACCACCTTATTTATTTGAGAATCTGGAATTTTCACGATTTTTGATTAAAATCTAATACTATTCTTGACACTTATGAAATCTATACCTAGAATACATGGGTATTCTAAATCTTTCAACACATGAAATGACCAATTTCTTTCAATTGTCTGATCTTAATTTTAATTCTACAATCCCCTTGTTTTGGCATTTCGCACCCTGTGCTGTTATTACCTGGGCTCGCGATTTTTTATTTGTTTTATAGAAAAATATTTTTTTATATACCTCTTCCGATATAAAGATTTATCTGCTCGGTGTCCCATAGCGCTTTCAAAAATGTGTTATTTAATAATATAGGTACGTGGGGAAGTTCTACGGGTGCTATACATATTGGAGAAAGTCTAATTGTCTCTCTTGTCGACACCTCTTGAGGGTTGATCATTAGCCCTTTTCAATATTTAATCTCCCCTTTTTCCCCATCACCTCGATTGAAATTATCACTCGAACCTTATTTCTACGGTCCCCTCTATTAAAATTATCATTTCGCTCATTTTCGAAATGGGTAACCCTTTGCTGAATCTTTGATCATTATTATTAAACCCATTCCTCTCGAAACCCCCTATTATTTTGACGGCTATTCTCGTAAAACTCATTTCTGTTATTTGGTCTACTCCTTATTTCGAATTCCTCCAGTTTCTACCATTAGCTTCAAAAATTAGGCATCCTTGCGCATTTGACCTCGTCTTTCCATTATGGTTCTGATAACCCCTTTGTAATTTGCAAGAATATCTCTCTTCGAATTTAGCAGGACTTCTAAAAGTTGTATCGTATTTTGTGGATTTCACTTCCACGTAGTCCTGTACCTGTGGTTCGAGTCGAACTAAAATATGATCCACTAAGTCTGCTTGGGACATTCCTAATTCTAAACTTCTCTCTATTTTTAGTAATCTATATACAAAATCAGTCGCCTCCTGATTTCTTCCCTGCTGTGATGCATAAAACTCCGACTGTAGTTCTTTTTTATTTTTGATCGCGGGAAAAGCCTTCGCTAATTCAGCTTTGAGCTGCGCAAAATCCGTGGCTGTATTTTGCACTAACAACGAACCAAATATCGAATACCAATCTTGAGCCCTTCCCTGAGATGACTTTTTAAGTAAGCACATGACGTTACTTGGGATTTCAAGTAACTGAATATTGTTATCGATGCACTCGATAAACTCAGCAACATTCTCTGACCCACAGAAAAGTACATATCAGGTAGAAATTCTATTTCCACCTGCATTACCCTGGCAAATTAAAAACGTTCGGGCGCCATTGGAGACATAGCCATCCTGTGATGACCATGTCTTGCCGGTTCCACTTGTAAGCTAGAGGTGTGGGATTATCAAAATGATGAGACATAATTCTTAATACAACTTTTTATTAGAGTAACTTATAATACTAAATTCTAATTTTGACAATTATTAATCAAAGTGAGAGTCAAGCCCGAATTAAATCACGTATTTAAGTCCAGATCACGCAACTAGATCCTCTATCTCTCAATTATCCTAAATAATCCTGTTTATTTAATTACTTATATCTAATATTACCTTTTCCAGTTCTGGTCCTTGACCTAGAATATAATCTATAACTTTATCTATGAAGATTCTTGATCCCGCAATACAGCTAAATCTTGACTGCTTATTCTTGGTCTGCTAGATTTCACACTAAGCTTTGTCGCTATTGATCAGAATGATTCCCACACTACAACCTCTGGGCCTGCTACGCTATGCTATATCTAGGTTTGCCACGTTATATCCCTAAGCTTATCACGATATCCTTTTTATAGGTATATCTCATTTACATATTCGATCCGTTTCTCTTCTTGGTATTGGGTTGGAAAAGTTTTGCCATCAATCGTGGCCGTCAAAGAACATAGGAGTCATGTTAATCAGAAAGACGCGAGAGACGTCACAGACTTTGGCAGGAGGGATCCGTTTCTGTTTATCGACTAGTGATAAGTCTCTGAGGTGGCTGTTCCGAATACTTAAAAAGAAAATTTTGTAGGTTACCTCTGTAAAGAAGACATGCCTGTGGTTATCCTGTTGGATTCTGATGTCACAGAGCTATATTCCTCAGTAACTCTAAGATAGAGCCAAGGTTGACTTTTGCCAGTTGACAGGATCACTTCTTTCCTTGTTGTAATAAATTGTTGGTGGAAACCCGCCCCGATGATAACCATCTATCTGACCTTGAATTCAGTAATTTGATATTTTTTGCGTTGTTTGATGCGTCAAAAGCGTGTTCCTTGCGTCAAAAGCGTGGACATTGTTAAACTCATGTCACAGACAACTAACGTTCCTAGATAAACGTCTGCTGAGCATCCCTCCACGAATTACAATCTAATGCCAAAATGCCTTAAAATGGTGACATTTTCATCCATCTGATTCAAAATTACTTCTCAAGTGGAATTTAGAAAAACAAATCCAGTGAATTAAAAAAATATTTGAGAGCGATAAAATTTATAGCCTTGTATATATTACAAATATATGCATATGCTCTTGAATCAGCAGCTTTAAAAATTACAATACAAACAGAAGAAAATATTAAAAATTATATGTCTGACATAGCACTCCATAGTTTATAGAAATATTAATCAAATGTTTTCTTTAAAAAAAAAATTCATATAGAACACTCCCAGTCATCGGAGGCATTCGTAGAATGTGCGTGCATGGCTTGACCGTGGCGAAGAATTTAACAGCACACAAATTGCAACTAGATTAATAATATAAACTGAATAATCTATATGAAGACATAATTTGAAAGCATTCTATCGACTCAAGAAGCGGGTTAACCGAGCATAAAAACATCAACTGATTGATTTTTTCCGTTGCCAGAATAATATAAGACTGCATAATATAGGAATATAATAAGCCTGTTTTACATTATTAACTTTATAGAATTACTGAGGGTTAATCAACTCGATATTTGAATGTTGGTAACACATATAGTGTGGTTTCTCCAGTAATGAATTTGATATATAAATAAACTTCATGTATTTTACTTTTATGTATATTAAACTACCTTTGTTTTTTTAAACAAATATGAACAACATCCCTTAAGTAAATAAAACATAATACAGTTCTAATAAAATTAAATGTAAATATAAACTAAAATTTCTTGGAAAATGTATCCAATTTAAATTTTTAATTATAATGAAAATGTTTAAATCGGTTCCTTTTTTGTAAAATTTTTCCCCTTTTTAAATATAGAAAATAATAAATGTCCGTTGGTGTGCTGTACAATTAATTATTAAAAAATTATATAAGTGCCACAAAATAAAAGTTACTTGTGTGTCTCCTATATATTCATTTGTATAAATCTCGTATGTAAATCAGTTATGTGAAATGTAAACAATTTACGTAGCATCCTCCTTTATTTGCTTAAAATTTCAGATTCCTTTAAAAATTGTTCTCTCTTTCCCTCTTTCAAACAAAAATTTATTGTATTTCTTATTGTGTACTTTAACAACAAAAAATGTTTTCACAATATGTATGCAAAGTTCCAATTTTAGATTTACATCTACTGCATGTTTGATAACCATTAAAATCTGAAAATAATCGAGGAAACTTTCAAAAATTTTCAAATAAACAAATAAAACCACTCTGGCAGAAGATTTTGCATAAAATGTCACCTATATCCTGATTATTGTTGTTAACATTTATCCACCAAGATAGAGATAAATGACCCAACATATTAATAATCTTTCCAAAACGTTTTCAAAATAACCTTCATCCATCTCTGCCACAGGTAAAAGAGATGAAAATATATTTCATCTTATTTTAAAATAGATTGCACTACTTTACTCCGCATATGCTTATGCAAATATCATTATACACTCGAGAAGTTTTGATAAATTAATTGCAAGACCTGTCGACTTATTGTATTTCTTTACGGTGAGAAATGTTTCCAGTTGTGGTAGTGCAAGCATTGGTAAATGTTTCAAAATACCTTTCCTGTTCAGATTTTCAAGTTTTAAGTTTTCAGTGCTTGTGTTAACAATAAATTAGAAATGGATAATTCACAAATGGATAATTTACAAATGGATAATTTACAAATGGATAATTTACACATGGATAATTTACAAATGGATAATTTACAAATGGATAATTTACAAATAGATAATTTACAAATCATAAGGTTTAAAAAGAACTAATAATTTATTTATGCAAATTAACAGTGCTTGAAAAATTAAAGAAGTAAAATATATAAAAAATGTTTAGTTTATATGTAAGATTAAAAAGTATTCAATCCCAAGTATTGTCTCTAAAAGTTTCGATTCAATATTTTCTCCAAACATTATTGAACTTAAATGGTGAACATGAACATAAATGGTGAACTTATTCAAAAGGCTTTATTTTTATAAACTTTAAAAATTCCTATAAAGAGTGTTTAATTTTTAATAATAGTTTTAAGTAACTTTGCATGTGGAAAAAATACATTCACATGTTTTATTAGCATTTCCTGTTATCTTTCTCCTTTATTAAATATGTTATTAAAATCTTTAATGTTTATTTCTTAAAGCACTATAAACGTATTATTTTCTTTAGGAACTCATTATATATAACTTTCCTTTCGCACATCAATGTAATTATAGATTTCATGTTATTTCGCCAATATCAACTATAAATTTCTCATGTAGAATTGCTAAAAAGGATATATTATTATATTAAAGATATAATAAATAACCAAAGTATACTGGAGATAAAAGTGCTAATTAAAGATTTCGGGATTCAAAATTATAAAATAAATTAAATGCTGAAATATCAATCACTTGATACTTCAAAAGCAGAGTATCATTAAGTTAAGAATAACATAACAAATGTAATCTATATTTTACTAGCAACTGAATTCCATTTAGTTGCAAAAGTATATATGTTTGTAAGCGCTTTTAAAACTTGTATTTTATGAAAATTTTATCATTCTTACCATCTATATCGAAATTTTTAATAAATATAAGTTTTTAAAAAAAATCTGCCGAAAGCAATATGTTTAAGTAGAATAGAAGCTTAAAAATTTAAGTGCATGTATCACCGATTTGCTTGGATTATTTTGAAATAGTACTTACAAATTCTGTTATTTATTTGATAAATATAATTTTAAATGCGTGTAAAACATTAATACATCAAAAATCGTTCAGAAGAGCTAGCAGAATACTAAGATTAATTTAAAAGTTTTCTTTTACTTTTAAGTTTAAGTAAGACTTTCGTTGGGTCGTGGATGTATAAAAAGAAGTGCAACAAATGATCAATATATTAAAGCTGTATACATTCGATGGCAAGAATATAATAATAATAAATAAAAACATTCTGTTACTCATTAATAATATTATCCGGGCATCCACTGTTTTTGATGCTGGCAGATATGTTTCTAAGTATGAATTTACAAGACACATTGCAGCTGTGGACGAATATTGTTCCCTGCTAAAAATTATTAGTTCTTAATTTCTGTATATAAGAATGGGGCATCACGAAGCTTGCAAAAATCCTTTCAATTTCGGCCTAAAAGTACTCTAACATCAGATTTGTGCATTTGAATCAATTGAAATCTCAATCTAATTATCAAATCAATTAATGGACATTTTCATCCAATCCTGCAATGCTTTGTCTTGCATTCTATAATCTTCTGCAACATTTTGGCCCTAAACAATTTTACATGGCCAACAACGATGTGAAGGTAAAGGTGATATGATGTACTAAATACCAGGGATCAAATACTAGGAAGTATAGGAAAATGCTCGCCAGATCCTGATCCCTTAGATACTAATTTAAGCTATCATCAAGAGGCATGCTGAATGACCTCGTGGCTTCTGCAATTTGTACCACATAAAAATTCCACAATCGACGTCATGGAGAGAAAATGACGTACCACATCGCATACTCTTCTTTCATTCATCAAGTGTCTATTTCCTGCTTTTTTAGCCCATAAATGCTGATTTATTTTGTTTTTTTCGTGAGATTCAAGTTCCTCGGTCTTTGGTTATTAAACCCAGTTGTTCATTAAGGTTCATTTGGTAACATACATTTTACAATAATCCAATGATGTTTAGCATTGCTATCAGTTGAAAAGTAGCTTTTCTGCTGCGGGTGCTCATGCAGAAACATACGCATATAATTAGATAATATATAAGACATTATGTATATATATGTACATGTAAGGATAATGAAATTATAGATTAAAAATTAAATTCCCTATCTAGCACTTCACTTTTATATTTTTTCCTTACCTCTTCAATTAGCAAACTAATCACCCATTTATTTCTTCCGAACATATGGCCAAGCCAATAAACATGTATAATTTCAGATCGTTATATTTAATATTCCTATATGTCAGTATTAACTTTCAAGTGCACTCATGAAATCCGCGATTGGTGTCTTAAGTGTTAACCCACTTAAGATTTTCGGTGGCGTTCGCTTCTCTCTCTGCCTTTTTGCGTAAGAATTTGTCTAACTTTCATCAAATAAAGATCCTTTTTAAAAACTAAGTCTGTTTCTGACTTCAAATCATGCCATATATATAACATTTTCATGCAAAAACAGCTAAAGTGTTTATTTTGCAACATTTCCATTAAAAAGATTTCAATTTAATTTAAATGTATCATCTTGATGTTTTATATTTGTGCCAAAGAATGACAAAAGCAATTAAATAACAGTTTAAATCTTATTGCAATGAATTCTAATACACAATGGCAGTAAAAACATAGGAAATGGCATAATTCTAGAAATTCTTTGAAGTAAGGAATCCCGTATAGATTTATGTTATTTCTCAAAGTTTTACCTCCCTTTTTTTCGATGAATATAAAAAGAATTACGAAAAAGGCTGATATTTTTTTATTCCAATTTATCTTATTTTAGGAGCTTTGAGTTCTTTACAAACTTTTCTAGGGTTATAAGCTCAGACTAAAAGCTTTTAAAAACTTTAAGGTTTGTAAATATGCACAGGAAAAACATAGCTGAAATGCCTTTTTGTGTGTATGTATGTTTTGATTCCATATGTTTGCAACTGTACCATTTAATATTACATGGGTATCAAATATTTTGTGATAAAATGCGTTTTTACTAAATAATTGCTTTTTTTCTCCATATGGGTAAATGGTTATGACGTCGGTAAGCTTTAAAAAATAATCCGAAATAACAACATACCGATAGTATAATCCGAAATAAAACATACATATGTTAGTGTGATAACTACAGAAAATAACTTGTAAAACTATTGTATGTTACATGTGATACATATGATAATGTAAGTATAGTAGGTGTGTTTATGCATCTAATAGATGACTTCGATTCGAGTTTCGAGTAAGAAACGTAATTCTGGTGCTAATAGCATCACTATGAACATTCAAAACCGGTTTGCTTTATATGCGTGCTTTAAAGTTTGTGAACGTAATTTATCATTGAGATTTATCGTAATGAGTTGATGTTAGTCAAAACTGCTTTTAAGAAGACGAAGGAGCCATTATCAACAGCTCGCCGAGTTTGAAAGAGGTTGGGAAGTAGAGCTCAGAAAAAGTGGGTTTTCTTTCGGGGTATTGCAAAAGACTTGGCAGGAATGTATTCACTGTATATCATTGTTGGCAGCAATGGTCAAAAGAATATAATGCCATAAAAAACCCAGGTGCCCACGTTGCACTATTAAGAGGGATGACCATTTTCTTCACCTTGACACATCGAGCAGCGTCTGCAGTTGGAGTTCGAGTTAACTCCAATGTTAAAAATTGATTAATTTAATGATAGCTTCTAGCCGGATTTCAGTGACTCCAAACCACTGCGAATTGCAAAATCAGTGGTGTCAGACTGGGGTACACTTAAAGACCGAGTGGCTAAATCTTGTGTCTTCGGAAGAAATACATTCGGATCTGCTTTGGAACCAATGATGTAGCCGCGGTAGCCGAGTGGTACAGGTATCGGATCGTGGCTGGCTTTGTTACGAGTTCGAGCCCAGTACCACTAAAGACCCACTGTGTAGGGCAGCGATGCACAATAAATCTGTCGAGAGCTGAAATATCCTCCCGTTGGTGTGGTGTGGTAGTTAGGAGAAAGGGGGTGCCAGCTCAGGTGTCGTCCACGTCACTTGACCATGGTTCAAAATTACGTGGTCAGTCGCCAAAAGCCCTAGTGTAGCTGAACAGTGCGACGTTAATATTCACTCACTCACTTGGCGCCAATGATGAGCGTGTGTTTGTTAGATGGAGGTCAGGCTGTTCCCTAAATAAGTTTGTCCTAAACTTGGGGTTATGGACTGAAGAGCAATTCTCTCTGACGACAGGATTACTCTCATAATTATTTTATGAACCCTGGATGCATACTTGTAAGCTGTCTAGTAATTTAACATGTTGCTTTGCCATTAATGAACGACATTCAATGTGTTCTTTACAACAGTATAAACTCCACTCTTATATTCCTTTAAGACCCAAAATATTTTTATCTTTAAATATTAAATTCTTCTGGTTATTAACACTATATTGACCCCAATGACACTGGAAAAAAATAAATACAAAAATTCGCTCCACCCCTTGAACGTAGACGGTACCCGCACGACCGTTTGAGCTGATCTTTATCTGTGAAACAGGTCATCTGTGAAATTTTACGAGTTATACACATTTTTTAGCTCTAAGTTGATTGAAGAAACAATGTTAAATAAACTAAAATTGTTACAAATTAAAAATTGATGTATCATTAATTATTTTATCGACTCATTTTTTATTTACTGTGAAACCTTTAAAGCATGTTTTTGCTTGGGACAAGTATAAATAAGTGTTGCATTTTTAGCAACATGTTTTTAAAATGAGTTAACAATTTTTAAATCTGCATTTGCGAGGACTTGAAAACCATCGATACATCGGAAATGGCTATACATGTCATGGCCTTTATCCTGGAATGTCCAGGATAAAAGGCATGGAATGTATAATAGGCGGATTATAATACTTCGATCTTTTTGAAGTAGAATTTACATCACTGTTATCTTCTCATCAGTTAAAATACTTTTGTTAGTAAGTGGAGAGGTTGCAAACGCTTCAGCTACCTCTAACATAAATTTTAAGGCATCCATTTTGGTTTGGGGAGGAATTTTATTTGGTATTACATTTTGTTTGCATAGAAATCAAGAACTTGCAGCAGCTTAAACAGTACAATGAATGCATTAATGAGACTTTTATGGTAAAGAATGATCCAAAATTGTCTTTCCATTGCAAATATTCTATGTTTTTCTTCATCGCTCTCATATAAACTTAATTCTCCTTTCAGTTTACCCAATCCATATGTATTGTTCGCAGCATACTTATTATCCGAGAGATCACTAAGCTCAAAATTTGATTTATTCACCAATTGCAAAATTTTTTCCTTGAGGAGAATTATTTTCCTTTTAGACATCTAAAGAAGTCTTTGGTTAAAAGTTAAAACAGTATTCCATAAAAAATAATAAAATGTATCAGTTTTTTTTAAACTTAAAACTAATTAAAGCATTTAAACCACACTTATCAATTCCCATCAGAAAACCCCGATTTGGGGAGGAAGAGATATGGATGTAGAGATCTATGTAAGAGAATGAAAACACCAAACCCTTCAACAAATGTATGAAAAAGAAAATTAAATACAAAAAAGAGCGAGAGAAAGGAAAAAAACGACTCCTCCATGGCAACCCTGCCGGAAATATGGTATTAATTATACAATAATATATTTCGTTTTTATTTAGGCTTCTATCAACATTGTTGAAACAGTAAAGAAAACTCACATGGCAAGTACTTGCCTTTACAGCTGCCGTGATTCAAGTAACGCTCAACAAGCATGATCGTGCAGTTTATGAAATCCCGAGTCCTACAAGCAACACTAATAGAGTATAATTAATATTTTTACAATTTTACAATTATTTCAAAATAAAGACAAAAATTTGTGTCCAAGCAATTAGAACAACATGGATAATTACCTTTTAGCGACAGATAAAAAAAAGGCGTGTTTTCGTTGTAATTGAAAACAAAGCTAGATTACCCAGATCAAAGTAAAATATAGAATACAAAGTCCATATGATGATAAAAAATGATACTTTTTACATTCTGTGCAAATCCACTCAATCGTTCGATTCGGGCTTTTGAAACGTATGACTATTCAAGAAGCAAAATGTATAAGAATATCTAACCCGCACGATTGTGTGGATTGGTTCTTAAATGGATACCGTAGTTGCAACTAAAAATGCAATAAAATTGTTTGACAACCCCAGCGTCATATATAGCCAACAAAATCTGACCCTGTATTCACTGATCATGTGCAAAAACCATTTCATAAACTGACATTCGGTACTAATTCAATGCAATGCATGCACGATAGCATGCTTGCATTCAAAATTCTGGCGATTACACTAATTTTTAATAAACCCGCCTTTCCCATTTCAAATGGCTTTTCTTGCACTAACATTAACCTGTGATTTTGAAACTTAAATCAATTAAATATGTTACGCAGATTAATATAATGTCGAGAAATTTCATTACTCTACAATAACATTTTCTTACTGATGGAAATTTTTCCCTTTAGAGTAGTTTAGTTCTTGAATTGAAAGGCCTCTTGTCGAGTAAAACTTCATGTACTTAATTTATAAACCTATGGTTAAACTTTTATTGCATTTAACACTCCTTGTTTAAATACATTGTCTGTATCTCACTTTTCCCGCATATACTAATTAAAAATTGGGAACCTTTGAATCTATTTTTGTTATTAGAGTCAAGAAATTCCTACTAAAAATTCTATGGCACATTAAGCACAAAATGTTTATTACTGTCTTTATTGTATGGGCTTTTAAAAACCAATTTTAAATATTAGGAAAAATAAATATTTTAAAAATATATAGTAATATAATTAACTTAGGAAACTGGAATAATTTAAAAAAGTGTTCACACAATAAAAAAAAAGGTTTGAAACATTCAATTCGATAAATATTAAAATATGTAATGCTCAATAATAATATAGTATGACATATATTTAATAACATCAAGAATATGTGAAACAGAGAATGAAGAAATAAATAGCCATAAAAGATTTCTTAATATACATATTGAATCTTAAGCTATTTAAAAATATTTTTGTTTAAAAAGTATGATTTAAAAATATTTCTGAAAATTAAAAAGGCAGATTTCATAATTACAGGGTTTTCAGTGGTGAATTTTCCTTCTTTAATCTAATGATGTTAACTTGTTTCATTCATGCAGATATTAAGTAATATCATTGATAGCATGTAAAAAGCTAAGCCTAAGCCATGCAAAAAAAATGTAATTAAACAATACGTTACATCTAGAAAAGAATTATTGAAACACTTAAAGATGTTCAAAATTTGTTTTTTTAGAAACAAAATAAAATAAATATATCCTGAAAATGGAGGAGAGACAAGGAGAGAAAACTAAAATAATAATTAATAGTTATATTTATAAATGTTAAAGCTAATGAATGCTCATTAAGAATATTTTTTAAACTAACGAGTTATTTTATTTAAGTAGGTTTTTTAAATATTTATTCATGGCAGCTAAGAACAAAGAAGATTGCAAATATTTAAAATATTGCATACACAAGTGATGAAAGGACATTATTTTTATGTGATATATTTTTTCCCCATGGAGTAAGAGAGTTTTGAACAAAAATTAATTTTCTGTCATATTCCTTAATTAATATGAAAATTATTTAAGTTGTTTCAAAACGCTCAATCCCTTTAATTAAAAAATATCATTAAAAATAAAATGTCATCGTTGAAATATAAGTACCCTCAGCGTGTGTTAAATATCAGTGAACTCTTAATTAATCTCATAGCAAACCTGACATCCAGACAAATATTGCTTTTTATGGGTAAAAAGATTTCTTGTTTTTTCTCCAGTTTCACAGTTTGTCATTCAATCCTTCAAAAAAAAAAAAATAATAATTAAATCACGAGTAAATTACATAGCTCCAAAACGGAATAATTGATTTGTAATTTATGAAGAAAATTGACGACTGTATGAGTGATAGCATTTTCCTCAATATGAGAAAAAGAATCTTCTTTGAAGATATATGAAAATTTTTTAAATATTATGTATAGGATTAAGATTATCCCAAATTTAAAACACGCATTATGTAGGGTAAATATACTTTATTGCAATTTCAACAAGATTGGTGCTCATGTGGGATTTATATAAGATACTATGAGAAAAACATTACAAATCATTAAAACAAATTATTGATTTCGTAATATATCTAGCGATGTACTCTATTAAATTAAAATTAACTTCAGCAGTTTAAAATCCAAAAGAAAAATTTAAGAGGGATATAATTATACAAAAATTAATGAATTGGTGAATTTTGAAATAACCGTATGAGCAAATTTAGTTTACTTCAAGTTTGGCTTTGCATATCTTTCGTAACCTTTTTTGGTGAAAGAAAACCAATTTTTTATCATACTATTTTCATTGGCTACGTCTCATATAGTAAACATGTTTACAATAATCAAATATTTTGCTTTGTCATTAAAGCTGCACTTTGATTTAATTTTATACTTAATGCATTATGAAGGGTAGGTAAAATTGTTCATTTTGTCAATAACTTTTTCAATTACATTGACAAAACCAGTATCAATGCTTTTCTATTTCCTTACTTCTTGCGCCTGGAAATTCATGGGACTTTGCGAGAAATTTTCAACATTCTATAATGTCAGCCTGACATTGAATCGAACGTCAGTAATTCAAAAGTTCAACTTCAACTACTTTCAGTCAATTCTATTTTTATTGCTATCGGATCCATTGTGAATGGGTATGCATGTTAACTAAAATCTACGTTTTTTCACTGTAGGATGTTTAGAAAGATTCATGGATACATTCTAATTCTACGTAAAAAGGCATTACACAATAGTCAAACTTCAAATAGTGTTAAGACTAAAGTAGACCCAGAAATGGTTTTTAAGAGAATATTTTCAAGAATAAGTAAATTTTGGGTTTATTATTACTGAAGAAGGTGGAGGTAAACACAGCATGAAGGTGAATGATTAAATGTTGCGTTCCATAGAGAGCACTGACAGTAACTTAATGACATTTGGAATTACTTCAAAGTTTGTATGTTTGCAAACCTCACGACAGTTCTTGGAATTAAAATTAAAGTCATATGAAAGTAAAAATATTTTTAAAATGTTTTTCGTGATAAAAACCCTGTATCTGTCTGAAACAAAGTTTCATTCAAGTACCCAAATTTAAAATATTTCACGTTATTGGTGAATAGTTTACAAGCTGCAATTAAGAGTTAGAAAACCTTATTAAGAGATAGTTTTGTCAAAATATACTTTAACTGGGGATTGCAATATCAGACCAAAAGTTCAATACCGGAGTTCGGTATTTTTTAGATCTTAATACCGGTAGTCGAAATTTTAGAAAATGCAAGAAAACACAGACTTTGTTTTATATTTGCCAGTTTTAATAAAGAGTGTAAATATCACAAAGAATAATTTGTAACTTGTAAATTATAACAGTATATAAAGAATCACAAAAAGGTAAAGCGACATCTTATTCAAATCACAAAAAATGTGAAAATCACTGTTCAGTCTGTGGTATTATAACAAATTTTAGAAATGTGATCGTAAAAACATAATGCATCAATTGTACTGTCATTAAGCCTGGAACGAAATTTTGTGCAATAATTTCATCCAAACTATCTTTTTTTCAAAATATTATAAAATCATTGATGGCTTGGGATTAGAAATGTATAAAATTTGTATCTTCATCGCAATTAGATTCTTTCCTCTTTATCAAATTTGTATCAAATTTTGTTTTTAAATGTGTTTGGAGTCCGCTTGTATTTCCTTCATTCATTCCAACAACACTTGAACAGTTTTTACATTGTGTCACTATATTCTTTTCATTACATAAATAATGAAACCATCCCGAAGTATTATCAACTGATTTCTTTAAAATTATTCTTATTCATTATTATGGCTTATTATTTATGAGCATATATATATAGTTAACCTAAAAAATATTTTAAATCCTAAAGTATGATAAGCATATACAGTGTAAAAATTTTAATTTTACTTAATTTCTTCACAATTACAACCTTGTTTTTACAGATATGAATATCAGATTACGAATCCTTAGCGTGTGCACTATCGCTCTGAGCTCTAATAGAATAGTTTTGGCCCGCTTCCTTGGAGGATTCACATATTTTATCACTTCTCTTAACTGTACGATACAACTTTATATTCATAGTTGAATTAATTTAGCCCGTAAGGGAGACACATAAAATTAAAAAAAATATACTATTTTGCTATGTTGATGATCCCTGAACATATAGTGAAGACAAGTTTAAAAATATTCTGCTAAATACCGAAAAACCGGTTTTTAAATTTGTGAATTCCGATATTTAAAAATTGTACAAATTGCTCAAAATACCGGTATTCGGGATCCCGGTATACCGATACTGCAATCCCTAACTGTAACTCATACCACTATCAAATGATGCTGCCCGTAGAATTGGCGATATGAATGAATTGGTATGGCATCTACTTTTCTGGAAGTTGCGTGTCACAGTGTTTTCAATTCCTCTTGATAAAGTAACGAATATCAATAAAGGAATAAAGGTTCAATTTCCTTGTCTACTACCGATTTTATGGTAGAACGCCAGCAGTAGTATTATTTTTCAGTTAACTAATAGAATACAAAGAAACAGTAATCAACTGTTTTGCTAGTAAATTAAGTAATTAAAAGTTAAATAAATATATAAGTGAAACAAACATAACGCTAGAAAATTTCGGAATAGCAACCGATGGTACTTTTTCATCATCAGGAAGATTCTAAATTATAACAGTACTTGTGAAACAAAAATATCTACAGCTAGTCTAGACATATTATACGAACAACGGAAAGCTATGACTCTTAGAGAAATTATTCATGGTTTTAATAATGTGCAACGATAGTACCATAGTAAATTACATAAAAATGAAACCTCTTAAGTCAAGAATATTTTCTGCACTTTGTAAACAATACTTAAATAATTAGTGTATTGCATTCAGATTTATTAGTTAATTGCGAGGCATAATGGTTATGAAACTAGAATTTCTACACCGTGTTTATAAATTAAGGTTGGAAATCAATTTGGCATCTTATCAACACATCATATATATCTATTGGTAATTATAAAACATTTATTATTACTAATATTAATAAAGCTTCAAAAATGAGTTCATTTGTATGATACTTGAATAACTTTATACTTTTTAGTTAGTATGAATGTATATAAGCCCTTGAAAATACGGTATTTTAAACAAATTTAAATTATAACTTATACATGTTTGGAGTGAACAGTGTATTATATTTTATATAAATATTCAAAATCTCTCTCTCTCTCTCTCAAAGTAGTATGTAATGTGTCATAAATTACATATTCCTCAATATAACATTTGTATGACCTATTGAACTCTTTAGACATTTTTTCTGAACTTCTAATTTACAGAATTTGATTTTGTACATATCACAAATGGTTCAAGTAAATAGCAAAGAAGTTGACAAGGGACAGAATAAAAAATATTATTTTATTTTTAAGAATGCTATATGGTACGTGAAAAATTGTTTTTTTAACAGTTAGATTTATAAAAGTAATCTTTTAGAGTACAGTGTTCTCGTTAAAGTTCGTTGCCACCCCAATAATTTAAGAGCGGAAAGAGCTATAGTAGTAAAAGTAGGGTTTATGTATAATTAAGTTGTCTTGTGTTACAAAAAAGAAAAAAAAATCCCTTTTCACACAGCCACCTGGTGGATAAAATAGGCGTTAGAGTTCTGATCTCAATAACAGTATCCAATACTAGAAAAAAGTCAATAACTTAGTTGTTCAGCATCATGGATTTAGTAAAAACAGCCACCTTTTGTTAAGAAATGTTAAAATTATATGTAGTCAAATGCATCCGAATTCTGTGCAGGCACCAGTCACAGAGGTTGATCAGATAGGCTATAATTATTGCCAGTTCATTCTGCACCATTTGGAGGTCCAACGTTTCTCGTAGGCATCATGTGGACGAATGAAGCACGCTTTGAGCCTAATACTATGCACAATAAGAAGGACATCCATTTCTGGTCACTGAATAATCCTAGATGTGCGGTCGAAGATCGACATCAAGTTCATTGATTGATAAATGTCTGGTGTGGAATGTTCAAAAATAATCAGATATGGCTGACGTTTTACGATTTTTCTTTTGAGGAATCCTGATACTTGTCATTACAGAAAGACGTACTATCCGATTTTCTAGAGGATATACCATTGTGTGACTTTCACAATGTATGGTTCCAACACGATGGTGACCCACCGCACAAACAGTATTACGTTTCAAAAAGTACTTTCGAGACGCATTTTAGAAACAAGTCCTCGTGTATGATGGTTACGTCGAATGATCTACACGATTACCTCACTTGAGTCCATTGGACTTTTTCTCTGAGGATATATCAAATAAAAAGTGTATGCTAACTCTCTACATTGCAGGAACATGGAAACCATATTATTGGTGCTTGTACCAATGTGTCACGTGACATGTTGAAGAAATTGCAGGGACACGTGTGCAAACACGTGTCCAAAAGTGTATTGTTACTTTAAGACTCCATTTAAAGCGTAACAGAAAGATAGCCGTCCTTTCCAGAAAGTGCAGTTTTGTTCAACGTGATCAAACATATGTACGCTTTGTGCTTTTCATTTGCATAATTTTTGTACGAAAGATATTTTTTGTAATTAACTGATGATGCTAAACAACATTTTCATGGAATTTTACCTGTATCTTGTATTGTTCTGGATATAAGAATGCTAACTACAGATTTATCCAGCAGATGGTGCTGTAAGCAGTTTTTTTTTGTGTAGCACATAGCAACTTTTCTATATCTAATTAGGGTCTAATATTATCAGGGTGACAACGGACTTTTGCGGGCACACTATAAATGTGTATGTTCAGTTGAAAATTTATTACTTGAGTATACAACAGGAATACATCCAAAATGTGATTGCAAATTTTTACTAACCATTTTTATTTATATTTTGCTCGAGCTATAAATTCAAAAGAGATTAGTTTTTATAAATATTTTTAAAAAAAATGTGGTGAATATAATTTTGAAAATAATTAAAATTATAATAATTATAATGTATTAGTTTTACTGAATGACAGCATAAGAGACAAACACTTGATAAAAGAAGCCCAAATTTAAATTCTCATTTGATTAGCCCAGACTGTTTAGAGAACTTACAACATTAGTATGATTATAAATGTATTTTAATTTAAGAAATTCAAGGATTAAGGGTCCCATGTAATGATAAAAATTCACGAGATACCATTGCAAAGTAATTTCTACACATTTATAAAATGTGCACCATTTTACAGGCACCGTTATGAATTTAATAAGCGACAAGAACGATTTTCCATAAAATGGCCGAAATTCCACACACGCAGGCATTCAGAACTCTCAACCATTGCATGGGTTATCAATCTCACTAACACGAAATCAATAAGTACTTTGAATGGTTCAGTTTGAATTTTGAACTTATAGAAATCATACCATGCATTTTTGGATATATTATGAATAATGCTATGCAAGGATTGAGACAAATTTTAATCACTTGGACAAGTTTGTAAATCACACTAAATGCTACAAAATGTATCGTTCTCAATTTTCGAATGCGACTCTAAAGACCTAAGCCTCGTAAAATATTTTGAAACGTATTTGAAGCTGCTTCTTTCAGTTATTAACTTCATGTTTTTCTTTCAGTGGTTCTGTGTTTCATCAGTTTGCCATATGATGTACTTTCAATTATCTATAATAATATAAATAATTATTTCATTTTGGAATTCATATCAGATTTTCAACACATTTAATATTTAATGGAAGATTTTTATGATTAAGATCAGATTTTATATTGCACTCAATTGATGCCAGACATAAAATGTCTAAGTTTTATTTTCAAAATTTATTAATTTATTTATTTGTTGTGAAACTATTTAATTCAATTATTTGTAGTTGTTCTAATTATGTATAATGATAAAGGGAATAGTTTCATCTCTGGAAATTATTGAAGAAATACAACCATCTATCATCATTTGAAAAATGAGTTATCAAAGAGAAAGATTAGATAAATAATTTAATTTTTGAATTAATTTAATATATTACTAATGAGAGGTAGTTTACATGTTAGTGAAAACAAATCAGTTCGACAATATTTTCTGCCCTTTTCATATGAGAATCTTCAACAATAGAAACATTTTATAGGTATATATTTTTTATGGAAATAGTGCATTTTTTAAAGAAAAAAAATTTGATACACAATTTTTGGTATTATTTAAGATTAACATTTTATGTAACATTCTCAGTAAAATATGAAGGATTTCTATACTTAAAATTCGATGCATTTAATGTTTATTTTAAATAATTCATTACTTTTACAAATTCTATTTTTAAATTTCATCCTTTTGGATCGTATAACGTCAAATTACATTTATCATTTTAGAATAACATCATATTTCCCTTAAAATAAGAAAATGTTAAAGAAAATAATGCTAGTCCGGGATCTCATAGGATAGAAATACTGAAAAATGAAGTTTTATCCTCCATCCAAAAATTCAGTTTAAATATGGGAATCCTTTTCAGTATTCAGTTCACATTTAACGATTATCATATTTAAAGATATAATAACCGTTTAAACTAAGTAGCAATTCTTATTCTGAGATATGAAGAAGGCTATTTTTCATTTATCTCTCCGTAAAGTTGCATTTTGAAAGTTAGTATAGCGGTTTAGAAAGAAAATATAAAAATATGATAAAAGTGAGTTTTGATATATGAGAGAAAATTTCCTTTGAGTCACAAATAAAATTCTTGGTATGACTTCATATTTTCAACTGAGGGAATATAAATATAATTTCAAGTGTTTTCTTATCATTTTTGTTTGTTTTTTGTTTATGTAAGTTTATAGTTTGTGTAGTGAAAATGTTATTTTATAGATTTCTATGCTGAGAAACCAGACGTCTATTGCAGTATAGTACTTGGATAAAATGTCAAATATATTTGTAGAAAATATAGCGATACTGAAATTTATTTTTATAATTTCATAAATATTTCTGTCAAGAAATTGCTTTTGAAAAATTGGCAACATTTTATAAACATATACTCGTATATTTGTACTAACGATTTCAAAGAATATAACTTTTGATTTTTAAGAAGCCCTTAAATATAAACTGATTTTTCTTTGAAACAGATTTCAAAATTCTCAAATTTTAAAGATTTGAAAATTGTTATTTGTTTTCTAATTATTAAAATTATATGCAATAACATTACTTAATGTTTCGAAAAAAATTAAAATTAATTAAAATAAAGGAATGATTGTAATTACAAATCAGTTTGGTTTGTTTTTATGTAAATAGCAGAAAAAACATATATAAGGGGGGGAATCAACACTTTTTATTCAATTCAAAATGCTGTTTTCGAACCATTTTTATCACTACTTTAATTAGAAAACCTTCATTTTCGTCTTACTCTCTAAGCACATCACCCCGATTTATTGCATATTTTTACTGTTTAATTGTATTTCCTGATACTTTTTTATACCTCTAATTTAGTTTTATGTTTAGTTTATTATAATTACATTTTATAAATTTGTTCTTTATTTTTTTTGTTCTGCTACTAGGTGATCACAATCAAAACTGGCCTATTTAAAACACTCAGTGGTTAGAAGTAAAGTGTGGGTTGACTCGAAATTTGCAGACAGACAATTCAAAAAGTTAGACATTAAAAAGACAAATTATTTGATAAACAATGACTACGTTTTCTATATATTCCATTATATCAATTTCTTTTTCAATATCATTTTCATGATATTTAGGTACGTTAAATAAGTCCTAGTTTATTTTCATTTATTAATCTAGTATTTTTTGTATCCAGATGCTATTATATTTCTATTTTATTTCTTATTAACGCGTTTTTTATTTTTCCTTGATATCCCACATAAAGGTATTTTAACTGAATAATTTTCTTTCCATAATATATTTTTTTTCCTCGAAAATTCAACCATTAGTCATTATATTTCTTTCAGTCAAGGAAACCATGATAATTCAAACTGAGATAATTTAATATTAATCTATATGTATCTCTCTATTTGTATAAAAGTACAATGTTATTATCTTGGTTATTTATACACATTCAGAATCTGTAGGTATAATATATTATATTAACATTTTGGAATATACTATTTAGTTCTTTTATTCTTATCAAAAAAATTTGTAGATTAGAATGAATAATCATGTATAATATATCACTAGTCATTGAAAATGTAATGGAATGATATTGTTGAAACATATAAAAATATCAGTCACCTCGTGAACTATGGCCAATGTACTCACTTTTTTGTATTGTTTTTTTTTGTGATGTGTATTCAAATATATATATTGTTCATGTTACCTTAAATCAATTTCAAATAGTATTCTTATCTAAACTAATTATTCCTCAAACCGCAAGAAAATGAATTTATTTTAATATGTAGATATGTCAGATTAAAAAAATATTGTAATAAACTATTACTTGAAGTGTTTAGCATAAAGTTTGGATTTTAAATGTAATATGATGTTCAACTCGATCTTCAGTTTATTTCAATTTATCATTTGTGTATTTTTCATCAATAGTTATATTAGATTTACATGTGGCTATGTGATGATTCAACTAGTTGATCGTTTGGAGAACAGGAATCTAGTTAGGTTTCAAGAAGAATTATCTTTCTTTCTTCATATGCACTCTATTTAACCTTCCCACCCTCCATTGGAAAATCTACTAAGAAAATGAACCAATCACGTTTGCATTCCAAATAAATGAATGGACCATAAATAAATAATCAATTCTAGGGTCTTTTCACATGTTACTTAGTTTATTGGAAACAAACAGAGCCTTTTTAATATACTAGGTGGAACTTTTAATAGTTTTACCGGAAAGTTCTGTCCATTTTTGAAATTAAAGAATGTAATACGTTTTCACATTGATATATACTTAAGAATCCAATTTAGATGTTACTTAAGGCCATCCTGTAACTTTTATTTCTTCGGAATCGAATTTGAAATTCAATAAAGGAAAATGTGTATAAGATAGTACTGAGTTTTTGAAAAACAACAAAAGGCTCCTTTTGGTAAAGTATTGTCAACAACTGGATGATTTACATTAAGAATTCAAGAAGAGAGATTGACACTGATCCATATAGTAAAGATAATATTCTACACTATGACACAATCCGATCCCGTAGAGCATTAGAAATCTCCAGAAAATCTCGGCTAGTAAAATTTATTACATCTACAATACTCACTATGGTTAGTCTTAAAGACGAAAATAATTCAAAAATGAAGCATATAACTACTAAGTATTTATCTAATGTTACACCAAGAATAGTGTTAGTTATATAAAAAAGAACCTCTTTAGAGAAAAAGGTGATTTTCTTTTGTTCAAAACCTCCCTAAATCTAAACCATATCTGAAGTAAATTTTAAACTATCCAGCTTAAACGTCTACCAAAGTATCTTTCTTCCCCTTTTGACTCTAGCCTTTTCTTTTTCTTTTTTGAATTCCTACTATTAGTTTTCTATCTCTCTCACTCTCTTTATATTATATATATATATATATAGGCAAGATATATATAGAGAGATAGAGAAATAGATAGATATAGATATATAGACAAGATATATATATATATATATATATATATCGTTAATGAAATACTTTTTTATCAACTGAAGTTCAAATACTTTTTATAAACTTGTAGTGAATGACATTTGATGTTAATACAGTTTTTTCAAATATTAATTCATTAATTAAATTATATTTTTAAAATTGAGATTTATTCTACGTTATTTCTGACGAAGTTAGAACTATCACCAACAGATGGCGTTAGTAAGTTTTTCTAATGAGTTTTTTCTTGGCTTCAAATATATTGTTTTAATGTTGTAGTGATGACACTTGATATTAATACAGTTTTTTTTTTCAAATTTTAATTCTTTGATTAATTGTAATTAACCAAAATACAATTTTTCTTTGTTGACCTAAGTAGGAATTGACTTTTTTTATATTATTTCTTTTTCTTATTATAATATTTAACTTTAATGGTTTTGGCACAGTCAGCAGCAAGCATGGCCCTGAAATGCAAAATCAAATTGATCTGGTCCGATTCTAATTAGATGTCAAGTCTAATTAAGTTAATACCTATTTTGGTTAAATTAATTATAGGTAGTGTTTTTTATGAATGAAGAAAATTAGCGAAGAAAGTTTCATATTTAGCCATGAAAATAAGATTGATTTGCTACATATATACCAGATTTTTATTAGAGAAGAAATTTATATAATTATTTCAATATTTTCATAATTTCCAAGGAGGTTAGAGGTATTTTTTTTCATTCTTTGGCAATCTTTGCAAATAGTTTGTAATTGTCTCAGATGTTTACAGTTTAACGTAATCTTTATTATATACCCCATAAACTCTAATATAATCTGTTCAAATATAAGTAATTTATCTTCGGCTCTTTATGTATCTATATATTTTGTAATATCTATGTTAATAATCTGTTCTGGTTTCTGGTTTTTCTCAAGAACGTTAAAATATTGCTCTTTTATATCAAAGTAAATTTTTTTCCTTAACATGAATAATTTTATGTGTCAAGGTTTAAAGAAAAATTACAAGTATTTCGTAAAATATAAGTGCAAAACCACAGTGTGTATGTATTTCATAGCACATCCGACCCATAAATTATATATTCAAAAATTTCTATGTTTAAATCACCCAAATAGATATTGGAATCGAAATACCATTTGTAATACATGAAATGAACCTCTCTCTGTCGAGTGTTTGTTATATTTATATTGAAAAGTTTAGTTGAAATACACTAAAATTCATTAAAATGTTCTCTTATTCGAAAATCAGGATGTTTTTTTTTTGAAGATAAATATTATATATCAATACATTTTCAAATTTTCTAGAATAAGATTATTAAACTATAATACTAGATGAAAAACAATTTGGGTTTACATACTATCGCTACAATGTCAATGTTCTACAAAGCTAGCAAAGTTGTCAACTCTGATTTCACATTTGGGATACCCTCTGAATTGACAACCATGGGCTTCATTTCATATTTCATATAATGTCGCCAATACGGCTGCGATAATAAGTAACATATTTGGCTGTGCATTTTTAATTATGGTCAGATTCTTGTAGAAACGGGAAAATGTTATTACTTGATTAAATATAAATAATAAGGGTTAACTATCCTTTCTATTTTTATTTTTAATTCTTACTAAACATCATTAATACTCCCATAAAATCGTTATTAGAAGATTTTAGCTACATGAACAAAAGTATTGATTTAGTTTCCAATAATGTGGAATATTTAATCTTTATTTTAATCTTTGTTGTTACTTTGTAAATCATACATTTATCGAAAAATATTTAAAAAATTTTCGATAAATACCTGTATTTTTCAAAATATACAAAATACTTTCAACACATTTTAAACAGCTCAGAAATTTAATTTACTAACACCTTTCAAATGTCGTTCATCTAATACAAGCCATATGGTTGTTAATTTATTTTTCTTTGGTTAAAAAATAAAAATTATTTAACTCATTCCCATTTTTCTACACTACTATGAGTGTTGGATAACTCTTATAAACTTCTAATAGAGACGCATCACATATGTTCAGAGTTTAAATATATAAATATAAACATTTCTTGTACATTGTGGAACAATTTCTTCCAATTTTTATTCGTACAAAGTACCACGGAATTTCAATTTGATCACATTTTTCCTAAAGCTATTCATTCTAGAAAATGCATTCATCTTGAAATCGTATAAAGAATGCCAAGAAAATATTTCTATGTATATATATATATATATATTTGCCATTGAAAATTAAATCAAAAGTAAAAACATTTCCTCGTATGATATCCACTATTAAAATAAGTCGCACGTCTTTCTCTTAAATGAAAAATAATAATCACTGCGAATATTCGAGGAAGGAGTTATTTTTATGTGTATATTATTACGAAAAATTTTATATGTATATCCCTTTTTAAAAAAGAAAATAAAGAGGACATTTTACAGAGTTATTAGTTTTACACATTTTTAGAGTAAAACTTTTTTTAGAAAAATTTATAATAATTTAATGATATATTTTATGTAAGTAAGAAGAAAGGGCGTAATTGTAATAGAGCAGTACTGTGAATCTCTACATTTCTATAAGACGTTTACGCAAAAAAAAAAAAATTATAACATGTTGCATTAACTGTTAATTTCCCCAAAGAAATTTCAAAGAAATACCCCCAAATCCCTTTCCCCAAACGAGTTAATTTCATGATTAAATAGATATTACGTGAAACTAAATCCTTAAAATTGATCTAAAAGGTATCGTTTTTTGTTTCCATTATTTATTCTTTAAATTTACAGAATTATTCAATCTCTCCCTTCTATCACTTAACGATAGTCCTCAATACCATAAAAAATCTTTGAATATGCTGTCACTTTACCCCCCTCCCACACACGCGCATACTCACTCGCACATACACACACTCACGTTTCTGTTAAAAATGCCTCATATTGAAACTAACGTTTTTATTAAAAATAAAACTGAAATCTTTAGAATCAATCAATGGTTAACAATTGCAAATTGAATGGGAAAAGCTGTAATTGGTAAATACTTCTTCTCAGCCGTGTCTCTCAAAAGGGTATAATGTTTATAACCATACGGGTATATTCTACCAGGCATTCTAAAAATGTTGCTCTAGATGTGCTATATTTTGAGGTGACAATGTAATGGCCTCCCGCTTGTTGAATCCAACTCTTCATCTACTCGACCTAAATTTGTAGGAGGAAAAGATTGATGACCCAAACTAGCCATGAAAAAAAAAACCCAAATTTATTATTTCCAAATATAAAATTAAGACAAACCCAAAATAAGGGGAAAAACTAGAGTGATATAACGTAGTTCAAAATCTTATGTGGATACGCGCATGAAATCCTAATCGCTTAACTTTACTCAAAGTTATTTTAAGATTCCCAACTTCCTTAATTTATTTTAACAACTTAAGCCCATCCTATAATCACGCGTCTAAATTCCGATCCTTACTTTAACAGCACTGCGTTCAGAAACTCGGCTCTTTTCCTTTTCCCCTCGATAACTAAACTTCCACTATATATATATATATCAGCTAATCTGCATATCAAGGTTTCTTCTTGAGAAGGATAGCTATGAAATAACTCCATTGATGGCCCCAAAGATTCCTTCAGAGGATTAATAGATAATTCCGTAAAGCCCCGTCGCAACTAATTTGGTAGCTTACCGTGTCTGATATATTTTCGATTGGTGGAGAATTTTGTGATCCTTCTCGTCAAAAATTAATGTCAACAACATAAGTAGTCCAGAGATTTAGAATTTTTTCCGAAATTTGGAGTTATCGTATTGAAAATTGAATACAGGAGACAAACCCCGATGGTAAAAAGAAATCGATTAAATGCTTTCATTAATATATCATTGCTCTTATAAAATTCTACAATAGAGCACTTTACTATAGAGCTTTGCTTTACACTAGGGCATGCTTATGTAAGTTTAATGTTGATTAGAACCACTGTTATTGACTACTCCACTTTCGGAAATTATCAGCTCCAAGACTTAAGCATGATTCATGGTTGAGCACTGTGTGATTCCAACCTACTGAAAGAAGTGATGTGATAGGCTACGACACCACTCCAGATCTCTGCCCATGTTGCGGGTTTGAAAGTAGGTGTCATAAAAAATGTCACTGCTAGCACAACTATGTATATAAATATCTATTAAATCTCTACTTATATATGTGTGCTTGAGAGAGAAGGCCAGAAAGACAAAACCTGATTTCGGGATGTTGATATCGAAAAAATTGAAAGTACACTGTTACATTAAAAAACAAAAACGTACTAAGATTACGTTATCTGAAACGGAACGAAATATTGTATGTACATGAGTTACGATAGAATATTCGAATTATTATTTTTGAACATCCAGTGTACTGCAACGCATCATCGGGATATTGCATAAACTTATTCTATATTGTGGGAACTTATCAATGCTATACGGAATAACTTCAAAACGAATGTGGTTCCGTCATCTCACATGGATTGAAAGAAATGCCTCTCAGTCGAATTCACAAATAGTATTAGCAGATACTACCATTTAAAAAAAATACATGTCACTCCACTAAATCGAGAAGGGTGGTTAAATAGCAGGATAGCTTGACATTTTGGGTCCGAATGATTCTATCATTCAACGATACTTGTATGACTACAGGAGGCATTTCCATTCAGAATATTAAAAAGGTAGTGATCAATCGAGAGGGAAAATACAGTTCTAGTGAGACCCAATCGAAAGAGAGATCACCCAATCTGCTCTCACAGAACCTGATACGTTCTTGTCTTTCATTTGACGCATGATATAGACATCAATAACTATAAACAGGGAGCTAGATGGATGGTGGCTTCAGTCTCAGAAGTCAATGTGAGGGATGCCCCTCACAGCTGCACACCACCAGTGATTTGAAGTGGTTTCGAGTGCATTCGACCTTGAAGATCACGGATTAGATCATAATTGTTTTTACAGGTATTGATTATTTTACCAATTGAGCGAGAAGATCAGCTCGAGGACGCATCTAAAGACATAGTGGACAGCACCTTTAATTAACTTAAATATTGTCTCCCCTCTATTTTTTAACTAGAAATAATGTTTTGGGGTCATTTCAATTAGCACTCGTATTGTTTTGGTTGTTTCCCTGAACCTCTGACATTTAGACTGTATGTTAAAGATATTTTGCACCCTTATTGCCCTTCCTTTCGTAGACCCTGGGCTTACATTTCAAATAAACTTCATCCATCCACACACGACTCGTCCTTTTACTGCTTGTCTTTGTACTTCTCTAACACTTCTGTGAATGGTTGTTTGCTAAATTTCTCCCAAACAGATAATGTAGACGTACATGGCTAGTATGTGGAGGGACATGATCCAATTCTACAAGCTAATGCCCAATCAAATAATAGCTTATATTACAGCAAACATATAATTTCCGTAGTGTTTTGCTCTTGTGGCTGTATTTCTTGACTGAAGATTAAATTTATATGACACTACTAATGCATAAATTTATTCTCAAAACTTATATATCACTTACACCAATACTATTCCCATTTGGATTACTACGTGACACATCCTTTCTCAGTAATAGAACGCGTAATGGTGCTTGCATATAAGTAAAATATTTGCTCTAATTCTGTGTAATACTAATTTAATGATACTGCGTAGTAATCAATATAAATGTTGTATATTTTTAAAGGGTTTTGCTTGAAAATAAATGAAGTTAGTTTTGTTAATAAGATTCTTGTGACATTTTACTCAGATTCATAACAATCAATCAAGATGAGTAATGCAGCAACTTTTAAGGAATAGTAAACATCTCGCACTCTTACTCTTCCTAATGTTTTTCATGAAACATTTACTTAACAATGATTAAAAGTTTAAATTTCCTTAATAAAGATTGATTGTAAGTTAAAGGATGGTTTTTAAATATTTAATAACAAGTTAAAATACATAAATATGGCATCCAAAGATAATGCGTTGGCTGCAAAATAATTACTAGAAGTTAGAGCAAACTCTTAAAATGCGTCTCTTTTATTTTTATACTGAACTTACATTCCCTTCGGACTATAACTGACATTTTAATAATTAATGTAGGTGCTTGTCTTTGAACTTTTGAAACATTAATTTAAAAATATTGTAAACTTCTATCATGAAAATTGATGATTAGCATCAACCGTTATACATAAATAAATAGTTTTATTCTTTTAAAGCTTTTAAAATCAAGCAATTGCACTGTACTAAAAATCAGATGCAAGTGACTTTGAAAGAAACATTCTTAAATAATCCTCACAAATTTGTGAAAACAATCACAAATATCCTTTCTTATGTTTATGTCTATTAAACACATTAATAAGAAGGTTTTATTTTTTTTTTTTGAAAACTAAAGCTTTTAAGGTGTCCGTATACTTTCGGAACCGTGATTTTGCAAAAGCGTATAAATGGATAATATTTCTGATATTTAGTGTCACTTAGATTAGAAAATGTATATAAAGTTTTAGAATTTTTCCCAAAAAATTATTTGGAAACAATATTTTGACAAAAAATGAACATAAAATTACCCATTTTCAAAATATTCTCCTTTTGCAAAAAATGCTTGTATTATAATAATATTTTGCCTGTATATAGCTCAAATCTCTGTACAGAGGCTCAACTAGAATTTTAGAAATATATAACTTAGAAGTGGGTTTATCCATGTTTTACGACAACAGAGAGGAGAAATTTAAAAAAAAAAACGCCGATAATTATTTCAAATGGTTGTAACTCTGAAAATAATGTGGTCTTTTCAAAAATCATAGTTGAGCCTCTGTACAGAGGTTTGAGCTATATAGAGACAAAATATTATTATAATAGAAGCATTTTTCACAAAAGGAGAATATTTTGAAAAAAGGATATTCTAAGTTACTTTTTTGCCGAAATATAGTTCTTAAATAATTTTTTATGTCCTTAAGACAATTTTATGCATGTATTCTAATCTAAGTGACACTAAATATCATGAAAATTGCCCATTTATGCACCTTTTAAAATCTTGGTTCCGAACATAATCGGATACCTTAAATAATTTTAATTTTAGTTAAATAATTGCCCTATCATTGTGTCCCGGAACTTAACGATACTCGGGTGCAAGGTGAAAGGTAGGGTCATTTCTGTTCTGGGAAAATTAAAAATAAATAAATAAATGCATTTGGCTAAGTGAGGGCGAGAACATTTTTGAAAACGTGGGAAATTGACACCCTTCATCACATCATTTGCTACAATGACCACAAATTTTACAATTTTACGATGATTTTTTCGCTAATGTCATTTTTTATAGCCGGACTATTAATCGTCATCACAAGTCGGACAAAATGGTTTGTTGATTTAGTTAAAATTAACCTTGTTTTTGTGAGTCGGGCCTTGAGAAAAAAAATAGCAACCTCACTTTGACTCTCCATAAATAGAAAACTATTGTGCACACAACCCTAGGTAAGTTTCTCAAATGTAGACCCATTTAGTTAAGATTCCAAAATGGTACAACAATTGTTCTTTCCTATGCAGAACAACCACTTAGATTTTTTTATTTGCACAACATTTTCATTTTAAAAATCCTTCTTTTGTTACTTTCCACCCC
This sequence comes from Trichonephila inaurata madagascariensis, assembly GCA_019973955.1. Taxonomy (NCBI): domain Eukaryota; kingdom Metazoa; phylum Arthropoda; class Arachnida; order Araneae; family Nephilidae; genus Trichonephila; species Trichonephila inaurata. The sequence goes on from BMAV01003414.1 coordinate 85,130, forward strand.
ATCATGTGACCGCAAATTCCACAATTTCAAGGTGACTTTTTCACTAATGTGATCTTTCAAAGCTGTGCTATTAACCACAGTTACAAATGGGGTACAAACCATTGCTGGTTTTGTTAAAGTTAACGTAGTTTGAGCCGATTTGAGAAAATGATGTCACTTAACTTTGGAGCATCTTAGAAAGAAAAAATATTACATACTATACTTTACTCTAAGGAAGTTTCTTCAAAAGATGATCCATTTAATTACAATTCCGATATCATACAGCATTTGCGACATTTCTATCCCAAACAACCTGTGCCATTCTATATTCGTTTACAAAAAGATTTCCTTTTCAAAAAAATAAATCTTAAGTGTGTAACTGAAATCAAACAACAGATTTAAAAATAAAACATGGGATATTTTTGTATATCTCTGAATTCGTTTCAAAATTCTTCAAAAAAGTATTGTTTTTATCTCTGAGTGACGAAGACGACACCCGAGCTTTCCCCTTTCATCCTAACTATTACACCACCCAACATCAGGACTTGACTCGAACACGTAAAACGTGGGATGCGATTTCGAGACCATACCCACTAGCTTACATCATCCATCCCTATTTCTCCACGTTCATAAATTCTTGAATTGAAACGAAGGAAATCCCCATTACAGTGCTGTAATAATCATACATTTTATTTTTTTCAAAAAGAGAAACAAAAATGAGATAATGTTTAGTTTTAATATTACATTCCCTAATAATTTAAAGTTTTTGTCCTGTCTATATACTATTTATTAATATTCCGATTTAAAATTCACCTTATTCTGTACCTGAAATAATTTGGCGTAATTAGCATTACACTTGTCTCAATCAATTGTATTGAAAAATTTATCGTGATATAAACATTTTATTACTTGTCTATAAAGATTGCGACATTTAACCCGTTAACCTGTTTTTCATCCAAAGAGTAAATCAGAATCGATGGAAAATTATTCAGAGAAAACTAGATGTCTGAGCAATATACAGGTAAAATATTAATACAATAGAATCATTTTTTACAAAGGAGAATATTTGGAAAAAAGGTTATTCTAAGTTAATTTTTTGCCAAAATATTGTATTTAAATATTTTTTTTTGTCAAAATGCCCTTAAAACAGTTTTATACATGTATTCTAATCTAAGTGACACTGAATATCATGAAAATTATACATTTATGCGGCTTTTTAAAATCATGATTCCGAACGTAGTAGGATACCTTAAGGACATTATGATAAAAACAATGATTTAAATACAATATTTTGGCAAAAAATCAACTTAGAATAACCTTTTTTCAAAATGTTCTCCTTTCATAAAAAATGCTACTATAATAATAATATTTCGCTTATATAAAGTAAAGTTCTCCAGAGAGTCTGATCTAGGTTTTTTGAAAAATTCTCATATTTTCGGAGTTGCCACCAACTGAAATAATTATCGGCGTTTTTTTCTTTAAATTTTTTCCTCTGTTGTAGAAAATATGAATAAATCCACATCTAAGCTGTATATTTTAAAAATTCTAGTTGAGCCTCTCTACAGAGGTTTGATCTATATACAGGCAAAATATTATTATAATAGAAACATTTTCCATAAAAGAGAATGTTTTAAAATTGGTCATCCTATGTTCCTTTTTTTGTCAAAATATTGTACTTAAATAACTTTTATTGTAATAATTTTCTTAAAACAATTTTATATAAGTTTTCTAATCTAAGTGACTCTAAATATCATAAATATTATTTATTTATGCGCTTTTGTAAAATCACGGTTCCAAACGTAGTCGGATACCTTAAAGCTTTCATGAGCCACAGAATCTAAGGTTCCTAGTCACCTATGATAACCTCAAAGCATAATACCACCACCACCATTCTGAGTACATGGAAAGAGCCAACTGTTTTACTATGGAAAACAGCGCAACCGGACGCAATTATAGGCGTAATGATTGAGAAGTTGTGATTCATCCAACCAGGAAAAAAACTCTCTTCCAGTTATCAAATCTCAATGTTTCTGAGCCCACTCTAGGCGTAGTTGGACAATGACGCTTGGTCGACCGATGCCCACGAGTGGGACGTTTGCTGTAATACTACACGAAAACTTAAATCGTAAAACAATTTTGCATATTTATTTTTTCTTAGAGCACAATGATAAATTCTTGAGAGAACATAACTTCTTCAAAGAAATGGTCCTATATTTTTTGTTTAGTTTTAAATCCTATCCAAATTAAACAAAAATCAGTTACACAACAGACCGTGAAAGTCATGTCACTCAACTTAGTTTTCGTGACGTTGGGTGCAGAGGTGCTGGGTGCAGATGTTCCTGGTCAGTGGTCAGTCTGACTCGAAACACCAGTGTTTAATTTCGAAGCAAGCTTGAAACTCATTTAACGATCCACTTAAGGGATGAAAGGCTGAGTCAGTCCTTGCCCAGCCCGGGATTTGAACTGTGGACCTGTGGCGTTGAAGCACAATACACTACCACTCACCCACTGGACTTCCAATTCCTATCTAATTGGATATAATTTTTTAAAATAAAATTCATCAACTAAAGTATTAAAATAATATCCATAAATAAATGGCTTTAAATAATACGTAATAAATATACTAAAAATAAATCATAATGATCACAATAAGAGATTCATCCTAATAATCATACTAAACGAATCATAGAAATCATAAGGAATTTTTTTTAAAAAATATTGAATATAGGATCAAAATGATTAATATACTATGATAAATATTTTGAATAAAAAATATATGAGGATGATAAATAATTGAACAATAAATCGTATCAAATACCAATCAGTTTGCCAAAACCATACCAAGATTTACAGTCTTATAAATTTTCTAAATTATTTTTAAAGCAGCAATCAGGGTCATTCCAATTTGTTTCCTAGGTAGCAGAATTGAGTTCCTTGCTTCTATTCTCGTCGATAGTCACAGGAAATAAACTCAAAATCAATAATTTGTTTCCTGAACATGCAACTTTGATTTTCATCGTTCACGCTGCATCGCTTTAGTTATCGCTTTAATGATCGAGACCTTTTATAATAAGCTAACCTTTTAATAAGGTGAACAAACTAATTCTAAAACATAACCTTAAAAGCTAACGGTTGATATAATCCTGAGGGGATACTACGCAAACATCAAAACTGCATTCCCTAAGGAAATGAAAGGTAAACTTGATATCTGTTAAGAATCATCAACCGCTGTTAATGCTAGGATTTCTTCCATGACGTTATACGTTTTCTTTTATGCATTAAGAAAATGGTTCAAGTTTATGCTTATTCTTTAAGCAACACTATTAATAAAAGAACATTAGTAAAACCAATATGATGAGTTAATAAAGAGAAAAGAAAACTCGATAAGGTATTGATGTGTAATGTTATATATTTTCGTTTCCGGATTATAAAGTATAGTTGATGCTTTAGACCAGGGTTGGCAAACCTTTAGCTGCGGCGTGCCAAACTAAACTACCAATATGATTCAGCATATCACACAGATGGACATTTTTGAAACAATTCGATTCCCGTAATAATGCATCCATGGTTAGAATTTGAAAATAGGGGAACAATAATACAAATTTAAGGTTGTATGAATTAATTTTTCATTATTTAAAGATATTTCTTAATATAAAAATAAACAGCATAAAATATAATAATATCTTCAATGAATAAATAAAAAAATAAAGTTGTTCCTTTTTATGTATTTTTACACATATTTATTAAAACAAGAAATAGACAGCATGCAATATAAGTATTTCCCTTCATTATAGTTAAATATAAAAACATAAACAAACATTTTGATGCGAACCTAGTACTTGCACCGCTTTTTTTTCATATCGCAACATCAGGGGATTAATGTTGGACTTTCGAGACGATTCTGAGCATTCAGGTGTTGGAACAATTTCTTTGCGGACTCGAAATATTTTTCATTTCAGGAATTATTTTTTATTTTGATATGTGTAGAACCAAAAAAGCGGAGAGATGAGTAAATGCAATTTTCTTTCTTCAAATAATTAAATATATCCAGCAATGTATTTAGTAATGAACCAAATAGCTGTAAATTTATCTTTAGAGTTATATTTCAGATTTTTTCATAATTCCGTAAATGTCCATAATTTTGAAGATGTTTTTCAAGTAAGATTCTTTACAAATTGATCAACTTCTATCCAGTCAAAAATTGACAAAATGGTAGATTAGTGCAGAGTGCCACATATAGCATACGTGCCTTAAGTTGCCGAACTCGTTTTAGACAAAATTTTTACATGATTTTACAAATTTATGTGGAAAAAAATGTCGATTTGGTAAGAATTTCGCAATAGATTATTTGATTTCTTTTAAAATTTATATTATTTTGTAATATAAATTAATATAATACATGTTCAGAATATGTATAAAATAGTGAAATTACATCCATTTCTTTTCTATGAATAAAAATAGTTCTTCAAACACCTATCTGAATTTGTTTTGTTCATGATTAATTTTAAGTGTAGCATCTAAATTGACTGGAATAAATACGAATATCATTACTTGGAAGAAAAATATTGTTTTATGCACTTTTGTACATTTCTTATTGAGACGGATATATAAAAAATTAAACGAAAATCATATAATACGGATGTCGTATAAAAAATGAATGTTAAAGAATCGATTATATAAACTATTTTGATATTAAAAATTTAAAATTTTAAAAAACAGGTTTTTTTCCTCATTTTATTTTAAAAACTAAACCCCCTTTCAAAACCCAAAAAAATTGATTTAAATTTGGTTAAAAAAATGCCCTGTTGTTTTTTATTACATAGCAGAAAAAGTATTTCCAATCAAATTTATTGTTACTTATTTTCAAAGAAACGTTTCCCAGAATATTCAACACAGTTGTAGTAAATTAAATAAGCTATTTAAATTAATTAGTCAATTGTATTTGTCCCTTCTTTAAAAAAAAAACATTTAGGCTTATTTGTGTATTTTTAATTATAATAAAAGTGAATTTATGTCTTCATATAATGAATAAGATATAAATGCATATTTTTCATATTATTAGAAAATGATAACATTCAATCTGTAATGCGTATGTCAAAAAAGTTTATTTGCATATGTGTCGTTCATAAATAGTTTAAGTAAATACGTGTATCAATTTTTTGAAGTTATTTTGAAGCAAGGAGAACATTTTTAATTTAAAATTCTATATTAAATATGACACATTAAAATAAAATATAAATGATATTTATCTTAGTTATTCTAAATGATGTTTATTTTGTTTTTATAAAAATTTTTTTTTTAAAAATTTTTTTATATTATATTTTAAAGGGAAAAAAATCAAATATTTATTTTGTTTCCTTTGGAATCTTTATGAACTGAATGTAGATTTATATTCATGTTTTGCAAAAGGGAGAAACAACAATGAATTTTCTATGTAAGAGTCTGTTTCCGCTTTCTGAAGTATTCGTTTTAATATAAGGATACAGAAAAATGTTTAAAACTTTTATAATAAAATTTTTTTAGCTAATGGAAAATTGCTATAAGCCATTACAACAGATAATGTTTGAAATAAAGCTTTTTCTTATCTTAAACTAGTTGAAGGGTCATCAACCATTTGATGTCGATTGATTCTTTACGATACGCTTCATTAGTGGCACGGAAACAGTAGATAAATTCCAGAGATCCCTCTCAGAGAGAGCAAAGTTATCACTCAATCAATGTCAAGACTTAAAAAATATTCATCTATTAACTTTTAATTCGATATTTAGATCAAACATCGGTACCGATAATTAGCCAATGAAATGATAAAAACAATAATTTAAATTAACATTTGCATTATAGGAAAAAGTTGTTTATATTTCAATTGTTTATTTTTATCAAATTCTTGGATGCGTATACTACATATATTCCTTTTCTTGGTATCATTTGTTTCAGTTAGTGTTAAACAGAACATATTCTTATTATGCATTTTTAAAGTATTAAATGCTTCCTACTTTTAAAAATTTCGTTTGTCCACGAAAATTTGAACTTAGAATTTTTCTTTGCTATGATAATGTGCATCTTATTCAGATATTTTCAGAGCTCAGAATCCAATAAGAGGGCTTTATACAATGGTATATTTGTGTAATTTATATGTAGGCAATTTTATGTTGTTCCATGAATCTTTTCTAATTAAAACTCTATTCGTAATTTATCTATAGAGTAGCATTTAGTTTTTTTCTAAATATAAAGTACGTTTGTAGAAATATTTAGCCAAAAATACATGAAAATTTTATAAGCATTGTGTTATAACAAAAAAAAAAAAAAAAAAAAGTGATATTTCTTGAATAAAAAGAGGGGGGATGGAACTCAAATCTTTAATACATTGAACAATTTCCGGGTTGTCAGTAAAAGAAAAGGAAGCTATTTAAGTGCTAAACTGATAAATATTATTTTTTAATTAACATCAATTTGGCTTATCTTGTCTTCTGTTGCAACATTTTAGAAGGAAAATGTTTTTTTCTAATTATATTTTTCAAATAATAATTATTTATGCAATTAGGTTAGTTTTTGCTTCATGGGCAGCACTTTTTTTTAGTTTTCATTTATTAAAAAGACAGAATTTCATAAATATTTATAACTTTACATTCAGAGCATAATCTATTAATTAAATCGAAATGTGAGAATTATATTTGTTTAACTTTATACACAGATGTGACACAGTAAAATTCCTGTCTACTTATATTTGCATTTGTTTTCTAGAGCTGTATTGTAAAATGGTAGTCATTTTCTTAGTAAAGAAAAATCCCACGCAAGAATATTCCTTATTTTAAAATAAGGATTTTAGTGTTTTGTCTCGTACAACATTAATGATGTTTCTAAAATATGTGATTGTTTTATTTCATAATGATACACATAAATGTTACATATTCTATATACATACTTTTATAGTGATTATCAACATTTAATATATAACTGTACAAGTTCTTTTTTGATTTCCTTCACTCTCAAAAATACAATTTTTTCTAATGTGCATGAGAATATATAAGTTTTTGTATATGAATTATTATCATGTATAACTGTTTGATTCAACTATTGATTTGTTGTATATTGTAACTAGTATTTACAACATAAAACTCTTCTTTCAAGAAAAAAAAACCTTAACTTAAATATGCTGTTGTTCATCTAGATGTCATTAAAATAAATTTGGATCATTATACGCCAACAAAACTAATTTATCCTCGGCAGTCGACTGAAATATATTAAAGAAGTGAATATTCAGTCAAAAAAAATCTATGCAAATATAAACCATAATCTTATTCTTATGATCTTTATTATATTTGAAAAATATGAGCTTTTCCTTTTTTAATGCGAAAAACTGTTTTGTAACATGAATTGTGATGCAATTAATCAAAAGAAATTTATTTTTAGAATGTCACGAAAAATAAATGCATCGCTTCTTCTTATTATTTTACGTATAAAATCTTAATGGTTAATTTATTTTCCTATCATTTTGAATTAGAAACTATAGGGTAAAATCATTCTGATTGTGTGTAAAATTATTTTCTTTAAAAAATAAAAATTTTTGATCTTCTAGACAGTAATATCATACTTAATGCTTCATAAAAAATTGTCTTAATTGCAATGTTTTCTTGCCTTGAAATATTGTGTTGAAAACTCTTTTAAATTTGTATAATTTGTAACTATTTTTTAGAATAATGATCAACAAATAACGGTGAACAATTAACAAATTTAACAAACGCTTTCTTTTAAATCTTGAAATATGTATTTCATAAAGCTAAACATCTAAGATTAGTATTTTCTTACAAATTTAGCATAAAAATATATGGTTCTCAAAATTGAAAATCTTTAGAGAGTTGCATATTTTATGAGCTTTAAGAGAAATATATAAACAAGTTATAATCATACTAACAAACATGTATATTTCTTATTCAATTACATTCAAAATATTTGAAAATGATCCTCATCAACATTTTGTGAATAAAAATTGAAAATACAAGGTACTTATGTACTTCTATAGCTGGAAACACGCATAATGTTTTCACTTTATAAATACATCAGATTATATGAATATGTTGCATATTCCATTTTTAGATATTGAAGTATTTTGTCCAGATACATGGAATGATGCATTTGGGACAATAACCTGCTTCCCATTAAGAACAAATCATAAGTGAGATGTGTGCTGATTTCCGAAGGATCCAAAAAAAACAAGCTAAAAATTAGTAAAAGAATAACCGAAAATGAAATACAGATAAATATTATTACTTCATTAATAATTTTGTTAAAATAAATTTCTTTCCAGAAACTTATATTTTGTCAATTATTGTATAATTCTAAAAATTTTGAAAGCAAAAAGCATTCAAAATGTATTTTATTTAAGAACTCACTTTGATAACATATTTATGCGTAAGTTGGACAAATAAATATGTTATACTTGTGTTCTAAAAATATTACGCGTTCTTTCTTGAGGTGAGCACAACATTTTGAAAAATGAAATATTTTAAAATTGTAATAGTTAAGTATGTTATATGTACTACTATATTTCAACTACTACTGCTAAATCCTACTTCCACAACTAAGTTGTAATTTTTACCCTTTTTTTATATTGTATCCTCTTTTTTTAATCTTTTTTTTAAATTGTATTTTGCTAAATTAATACTTCTAAAAGTTGTAGTGATGCACTGCAAAAAATGTAACATGAAATTTTATCCCTGTTTTGAATGTTGCTTCAAATACAGAAAAAATTCTTAATCAATAAATTAGCATTGCATTATAGTAGAATTTAATCTAAAGTTAATTAAGAAAATAGAATGAAAGCTAAAAAATAGTGTTGCTTTCTTTCTAAGATTCTATTTTATTACTTTTATTTATCTTTTCCTTTTGTTTTGGACAGTAATTCATTTATCTAGCTTTACTAGCTTTCGATTTTAGGTGAAATAACAAGTAATGGTTGTTATACTTCGTGACTAATCTAAAAGAACACTTGGCTAAGTTCCATAACAAAGAAATATATCTTTTGTTATCTGGACATATTTTTGTAATGCAATGGGATGGCTTATAGTTATACCTTGACCCGAAGTAGATGTAAATTATTTAAAATGAAAAATATTGTTGTATAGTACAAAACTGTTTTAAACAAGAAACTTCAGTTTGATAAACTTCCTAAATTAAAGAGAAAGACAGAGAACGCTGCCATTGTGAAAATGAAATTTTGTTGTGATATTTTTTAAGCCCTTGGGAATTATTACTTTAAGTTGATATAATTACTTTTAAGTTGATATAGTTACTTTTAAGTTGATATAATTAAAATTATCCCTTTTATTTCAAAGTTAATTATTATTAGTAAATTTGTTCCAAAATAATTAAGTAAATGTTGCGTTTAACTTACAATTACAGTGCTTTCAGAATAAGAAGGCTACTTTATTATGTTTTGTATCTTCCATGAATTTCAATTTAGTTTTAATTTTAATTAATTAATTTTTTTCTTGCGCTATAGCGACATGTTTTGCATGTTATTATTACAAGCCTGTGACAAATAACTGTTATTGCAAAAGGGTAATAAGTAAGAAAAATGAATCTGCAGAACTTCAAGGATGTGGAACAAGGGACTAACGAGAATATACACTTATTATAAAACATATTTATACATTGTTATTGTATACGCTAATCAAAACACATTTTGAGTAAACTTTTATTTATTTATTGTAAATTACTGCCACATCATTTGCTGCTTTAGCAAAAATTAAAACAAAATTTAAATTTTCTTATAAAAAATCACTTATATCATCGATGAAAGCATGGTAATGAGTTTAATGAAATGGAATAAAACAAATTTTCAAATAGAAAAAAAAAGAGTTACAGCTTTTTTTAAAAAAAAGAAATGTTTATTAGATCCTCCTGCTTTTCAAAAGCATGTACTTCAATATTTTATGGGGTATGTTTAAATTTTTGATTTTATATCAGCCATTTTTCTTGTTTTATCTCATGATAATTTATTGATATACTTTTTTGCATCGTTTTATTCACATCAATTGCGAACCTCATAACTAATAAAATATTAGAATGTATGACGGGGGGGCCAAAGATAAAGGACAGACGGGGAAGGGGTTTTATAAGTCCATAGGGTTAAAAAAGTTTATTTGACAAAACAAACACATTTAAAACATAACTAGAAACAACAGTTGCAGAAATTTAAAAGGGTCGGGCGCAGCCATTTTATCCTTGTTCCCCAAACTTTGGCCATCATAAAAATTGTTCTGTTCGCTAGAGGGCGCATGCCCTTTTTTCAGTTAATATGGAAGAGCAAATAACGGGGGGTTTCTCCCCATGGATCCGGGCGACGTCCCCCGAGGAGCCCGAATCAGAATTTAACTATTGTGGTAGCATTTGTTGAGGGATGAATGGGTTTGCGGAAATGGCTGTTGAAGAGTTGATGGGGGTTTGGGAAAAAGGTATTTTTTTGATGACGTAACTTTTCGAGGTGGCCCTTTTTTGAAAAAGGGGGGCTATGGGGGAAAGGGCCATGTCTTTAAAAAAGGGGTTAAAGCTGAAGTATGGTAAAAATAGCATCGGTTCAGATGGATTGGTAAGACTTGCTAAACATAAGAAGTGGGTGATTTTTGTGTGAAATTAAAAGGACCGTCACGTTTTGGCATGAACTTGGAATTTTTCGTTCTTTGCATTACTGATGGGATGTGTCCCCCGACTTTCTCCAGGAGAATAATAGAATGGACGACGATTTTTGTCATTTTGCTTTTTCTTTGGTTTTTGTTTTGTTTCTATTTTTTCGTATTCTTGGTAAATTTGCAAATCGTTTTAAAAAAGGTGTTATTTCTGAAACAAAATTGTCATTGTAACGCGCTTTTGAAATCTTGAACCAATCGCTCAGTTCAGCTCTTCCGAAAAGTAGGAAAGAGAGTGTGCCCTTGGGGTTACGACGTTTATTCATGGCGAAACGAATGACTGGAATTTTGGGAATCCCAAATTTAGAATGACGTCCCCCGACGAGATTGCAATCGAGGTTTAAGGTCTCTATTTTTTCTTACTGATTAGACTGTGGTGAATAAACTGGTATTGTTTTGACTTATTTTTAACGTAAAACAAATCTGTTGTAGAACAGCACTGAAAAACGGTTCCGTTGTCACGATAATTGTCCCGGTATGCCATGACCCAGAAAACTTCTTCTTGAGTTTTTAGCCATTGACGTGCAGTGGCGAAGGGAAAAATAACTAAACCCCATTTGTAAACCTCAACAATGAATATCCATTGTTTACCTGAGTCAGTTTGAGGCAATGGCCCAAATAAATCAATACAATGACCAAATCTTTTGGGGGAACTGGGTTCTGCAAACCAGCAGGTTTTTTGGTTTGTACCAAAACGAGCACATTCTGACATTTTTTAATATAATGGGATTGATTTTTTCATGCCTGCCCAATAATATCCTTTGGATTTTCTGGAATTTCCATCTTCCCAAATGTCCAGCCCGGATCAATGATGCCTTTCATTATCAATTCACGTTCAGCAGTTGGAATGACTAACTGAGCTTCTGGGGAATCAGCATCGGGAACATAACGATATAAAACACCTTGATTCATAAAAAATAGTTCAGTCCAGTTTGCATATTCTTCAGTTTTCAGAGGGGATTAAAACTGTCGATGTTTTTTTAAATTATCATCTTTAAGCTGCGCCTCGCGCATGCCCTTTAAACTTCGGTTGGCATATCAGCTATGGATATTATTGGCTTCGAAAAAAGATTCTTCTTCTTGAGTAACTGGGGGGATAACATGTCTGAAAACCATTTGCTTTACCAGGTATAACTGTACTTTCAGGTTAAAAGACGGGATTTCGGCCCATCTAAAAGTCGCCCGGTTGGAGACTTGAGGTTTAGAAGCCATTTCAGAGGTTGGTGGTCGGATGCCACGGTTATTTCTTTTCCCTTCAATTACCCAAAAAATTTTTTCAAACCCCATACCACAGCAAGGGCTTCCCTTTTTGGGTGGAATAGTTCGTTCTGTGGAGTTAGCAGTCGACTGCGTATTCTAGGGGATTTCCTCAGATCCTTCTCCTTGAAGAAAACGCCCCAAAGGGGCAAATTGCTTGCGTCTGTTCGAATAATATATGGCTGAGTACCATCTGCTTGTTTTAACACAGGAGGTGTTTAAACAGTTTTGGGTTTGAAATGCATTTGTTGGTAAAAACCCCATGCCATTGACTTTTTTCTTGTAAGATAACTTAGTGGACGTGAAATCTTTTGCAAAATCTTGAATATATCTTCAAAACCAAGAACAAGTTTGCGGGAAAAGATTGTAGTTTTTTACTTTTTAGGGGGGGAAATCCAGTATAGGGCACTTTTCTGAATCAACTTCTTTCTTTTTGTGTAACCCAAAAACCAAGATATTTAACTCGAGAAGAGGAAAAATGGCATTTTTCTCTTTTTGCTTTTAAGTTTGAAAAGAAGAGTCTTTAAAAAAAAATAGCTTTAAGATCAAACATTGTTTTTAAAAAAGTTTCGCAAAACAATTATATCGTCTAGATAAGGTAATGCAGAATGTCTTGCCCCATTACAAAACGGTTCATCAGTTTTTAAAACGTAGCGGTGCGTTCGAAAACCATATGGCACCCGTAAGTAACGGAAAGGGCCCAAAAGGACATACAAATTTTTGTCTTGATTTTTAACATGCACTTTAACTTGGGATATCCGCTCGCAGATTAATGTAGACATGAAAGGAGTGAGTTTTGTTTGATGTAGAAAATTTCCCCATTCTGGGCGTGGATATGATTGCAACTGTTATTTCATTTAACTTTCTGAAATAATAAAAGGCGAAATTTTCCTTTTGGGTTTTGGTAAAAGCGACAGAACTACGGAGCACATTCTTCTATTACCCTTTCCGCAGAAGTTATCGTTTCTTGTTTTAATTTTTCCCTTTTCTTGGAAGGATTCATCCATTTGGGCACTGCCACTGGAAGATATCTTTTGTATTTATACGATGTTCAATAAATGGGTAGGCTCTCCCCTGGTTGAAACATTCTTCATATTTTTCCAATATAATTTATTTTTTTCCGTTGTTTAAGGAAAGATGGTATTTTTTTTCCCGAAGTTGCGGATGTGGTTAGTATTAACAGTGAGAAGACATTGATGTTAGGAGGCGTTTTACAAAATTATATTTTCTGGGGATGTTTCAGTAAAATACCACTGTTTTTTTGGAGATCTAAGACGTCCCTGCAGCTTTTAAAAAAGTCAATGCCTAGAAGTGTTCTGTTCCCTTTTTGTTTTTTAAAAAATTTTTAGCTCCTTGGGAATGACTTTCCTTGAATACCAATGTCTACAGAAGTTGTCAATTTCTGTGGTTTGCAAAGACCATCAGGGGTCATCGGGGTTTTTTTCTTCAAAATTCAACCTTTTTGTTTAAGTAAATGATACAATTTTTTACCACCATGAATTTTAGCACCAGTATCAGAAAACTGCTGCTTCTGTATTACAAATGGAAATTTGAATAAAACTAAGGGGTTATTTTCACTGGGGAAACTATAAAAGTTTGATTGACTTAGACTTGATGACAAGGTATCATCTTTTTGTCGAACTGGGTGAAGTGTGGCATCTTACGAATGATTCCTGGGCACCACATCCATCAAGAACAGGAGTTCTGTTTTTTTGTATCAACAATTTTCTTTTCAGGTATTCTGTCATTTGGGGATTCCGCCTACTGTTATGGGGAAAGGTTTCCCGCCTACTTTGACTGGGGAAAACCTTTACAAAAATTTCATGTGACACAACTTAGGGTTTTGTGTGGAGTTATCCTCCCGGACTGGCTTATTTCTTTTGTTTCCAACTAAAAATTTTGTTTTTTTTTTATTTCCGAACTTCTTCATAGTCTAAACTTTTCCACAAGTTGTAGAGGAGTTCCAATTACACCACTGGTCCAAAAAAAAGGGTCTTTGAATCTTGGGGTTTTTTTTTTAATTTGATCTGCCACAATCAAATCTTTTCAATTTTCAAGGTGGTAACTTTGGATTCTTTTTACCACCCTAAAATATGTTTAATCAAAAAAAAGGTACGCCAGGTTTTCTAGGGTCTTTGTTGGGCCGGGGGAAAAAATTGCCGAAATTTTTTTGCACTTAATTTAAAGGTTTTAGTAGAATTTGGCTTTATAATAGTCTTTAGCATCAACAACAGATTCTTTTTGGGGTTAAATTTGAAATTTCAGTCGGTAAAAAAACCAACAAGGTACACCACCCATGTGGAACTGGAACTTTTTAAAAAGTTAATTGCCTTCGAAGAGGTCAGAAAAATTTTACATCGTTGTTTTTGGGTCAAAAATTGGGAAATAGTTATGGAGTTCTAACTTTGGCATGTTGGCTGCAGAAGAAGACACCAGCGCAGGTTTGTAGTTTTTGAAAATTTTAGTTTTAATTTGAAGTTTTTTCAGTTCAAATAATCGTTGGTTTTTTTTTATCTCTTTCAGTCAATTGAGCTCTTTTCTATCACTAATAATACGATTTAAACTTTTAGTAAAATCTACATCATAACCTTTACTTTTTTAAAATCGCGTCTTTTTTTGTCAAAATTTTGCAATTGTCTGGTATTGATATGTCTAGCGTTTCCGCAATTTAAGGAGGTCCTCTTCAAAACCCTTTTTAAAAATAGGCCATCGGAATTCCGAAATTAATTACAAATTTATTCTTTAAACTTTTTAAAATTTAAATTTTAACCAAATTTATTATATTTAAAAAATAAAAAGCATTATACCACAAAAATAATATTTAATTTGTTACAATTCGATTCGAAAAGTTTTATGAATTTAAAAAAAATAAATAAATGTTCGTTCTTTTCACTTTTAATAAAAACCCAAAAAAACTATAAAACTTTTAGATTAAAAAAAATCATCAAAATGATCAGAAAACACATTTGAATTATATCATACCACAATAAAAAAAAAAAATCAATACGCATAAGTAAAAGTTCTACTTAAAAAACAAAATTTTTTTTAATATTCAAAAAAAAAAAAAACATGCATGAACCAGAATTATTTTATGAACGTTTCTTTCAACCTTGAACTGTCTTTTTTTTTTTTTTTTTTTTTATTTATTTTCGCTTACGCTAAAAATATCTCATCATAGTTTTAAAAAGAACATAGCTTAAAATTAATTCTAGTAAGAGAAGGGGAAAGGATAAATATTCTTTTTTTTTTTTAAACCACTGAATATTTTATGTAACTGAAAATCTTTAAATAATACACATTTTCTACCAAAATAATACACATAAATGATTTTATCAAAATAGCACATAACAAAAAAAAAGAAGTTTCCCGAGCATTAATGCTTTTGAACGTTTTAATCATTAAAAAAAGACAATACATATGTATATATTATTTTTTAGTTCTCACTTTTACTTTTGAAAAAAACGTTATACGCATTAGCTTAAAACAAGTCAGCATATATTTAAAGAACATAGAATATAATTTAAACAAATCTACTGTTTAGCAAATGACATTTTTAAAATAAGAAAAAGATTTTTTAATTCAATGAGAACAGTTTATATAATTTGACAGGAATGTACAGAAATGTTTTCTAATACTGAACAATGAGACAATACTTAAAAATTAAGAATTTAACTAATAAATTCGTATATTAAACCCCAATTTCAACGGGCATGCAAAATGAAACAATATTAAAAGTATAATACTTTAAAGAAAATTCAAGATAAAAAAACTTTACCTGTTCTACGGGTGGGAAATGAAAATTAAACCATATAAGTTTAACAACATTAGTGCTGTTAACCCGAAAATTAATAGAGCAATGGCCAAATTTCTTTCTGCAACTAATCACGTTGGGGGCAAATTATGACGTGGTGGGCGCCAAAAAAAAGGAAGACGGGGGAAGGGGGTTCTTTCAAGTCCACTAGTTATTAAAACACGTTTAAGACAAAACAAACACATTTACATACATAACTAGAGAACAACAGGACATAGAATTGAAAGGGGTCGGGGCGCATGTATTACATCCTTTCAGTTCCGAAACTTGGCCATCACTGAAGATTGTTCTGTTCGCTAAAGGGGGGATAGTCTCTTTACTGTTAATATGGAAGAGTCTAAATAACGGGGGTTACAAATGTATAATAAAATGATAAATAACATTTGAAAATAAAAATGAACTTAATTAATATTGGAAAGTTAAAACAAATATTTATTTTTCTGTTATATGTTGAATGTTTATTAAATTTTCCTAAGTATTTCAATACAGAAATAAAAATAAAATAAAAATTAACAAATTAAATCTACGTAAAATTTTGATTATGCAATATAAATTGCTTCATAATTTTCCAGAAGACCTTCATTTTCTTCAATAGAAATAATAATTTTAATAATAATTGGAAAAAAGGCAAACTTATATTAAATCATTCATCAAGAAATCATAGTTTCTTTAAAGTAATAACAAGACTTTCGACTATTTCGTTGCTTTTACCAAATGAATCTTTAATGGTTTAAATAAAGCATGATTTCAATGAAGTTTCTCAGCTAAGAAAATTTAAATATAACATTTTAAGTTAATGAAAAAAATAACATATTTAAATATAAAAAATAATGGCATCATAAAATAGAAAAACACTAAATGCATATATGACACAATTGTTTATCTAAGCAAAACACCGAAGAAATATTATATCTACAAAAATTATCTAAAAAATTTATACGAAAGCTTCAAAGCACGTCTAAGCATGCAATGATAAAGATAAAATCAGTAACATATAGTTTAATCTAAAGAATTTTCATATGAGCTCTATCATTATCCTAGGTTTGGAAGTACTATTTCTTCAATCAATACAAAGATTATCGATGCAAAATTAGAAAAATATGATTTTAAATAAAAACATGATATAATATAAAAAAGCAATGAAACTTAATGTCGAGTAAGAAAGAAAAATTTTTTCGAAAAAAAAAG
>BMAV01003415.1:0-13901 GCA_019973955.1 Trichonephila inaurata madagascariensis
CACAAAAGAAAAAAGGTACATTATGTGATATGGTCGATCTTTGGCGACCATATTTTTGGTTGTCAGCGTGAATTAGAGGTGTGGGATTCTCAAAATGAATCGACATTTTATAATTCTTAATATGACTTTATTAAGAGTTTAACTTAAATTTCTAATATATTGGACAAACTTATATTAAGTAAGAATAAACCAAACACGTAGCTTAGCTAAACCGAATCGCGCAACTTGGATCACTTATCTAAATAATTATATTATCCGCCTACTTTTAATTCTAATAATATTACGAGTTATAATATTAAATAATCTGTCCTACCTTGAATCACGCAACGGTTCAATCACTTTCGCGTGGTTCAATATTATCGTGTGCAATAGTATGCACCTTGTAGTAATGGCTAGGAATCCGTTAATCTTTGGTAGGCCGTCAAATTACACTTCTATCTTTTCCAAACAGAACTTTCTCTAAATTGCCATCCCTCTTACTAAAACTTCTGTTCTTTTAAAGGCCATCTTATTTGCATCTACAATTGCATTTCACTTCTTGGATTTGGGTTGGAAAAGATTTGCCATTAATCTTGGCCGTCAAAGAACCCAGAGGTTATGTTACAGAAAAGACGCGTGAGCCCGTCACAATTAGTACATAAAAGTATAAAAACATTTTAATATTCTTTTTAATACTATATATTTCTTATACTACATTTATATTCTTTTTATATAACTTTTTTATACTATATGCTTTATACTATACTATTACAAAAGGCAGTTATATAATATATATAAATAATATTTTCAGTTTTTATGGCTGGGATGAGCTTTAGATACTATTAGTTATACAAACTTCAAAGAGAACATGAATTCATTTTGCATACACATTTACAATTTTCTTTTTTATTTCTTATTGTGACTCTTGGAACTCCTGGGTATGCCTCGTAGAACTCCAGGGTTCAGTGGAAGACAGTTTTAGGACCAATGATCAAGAACACAGTGGTCTTCAAACTTTTTCAACTCACGGAAACCTTAGAACTTAGGTGTTTTCGTGTAACCCTAACAACTCTCTAGAAAGTGTTTTCGTGGAAACCCATTCCATACACGTACTTAGAAGAACATTATCTCAAAATAATATTTAAAGTCGATCAACTTGTTATAGGTACTTTGTGTAAAGAAGTATTGCATTTATTAATAAAAAGTTCTAATCTAGTTTTTTAATATAATTTACTGGTCAATAGTATTAATTTGTGATGCAAATGTCACCTACCCGTGCATTATATTTAATAACTTAGATATATACTTGCTTTTTTTCACACAAATTGTCGAAGTCTATGTCTATTGAAATTATCTGCAGTAGCATTTCATATTCTGCGTTAGATTTGTTTGTACACTTTGTTTTTGTAGCCACTCACGTTGAGAAATATATTTCACTTAAACACAATATTCTGAATGGCATTAAGGGCTGCCGTAGCTCAGTGGTCAAGGTATCGGATCATGGCAGGAATGTCATGAGTTCGAGCCCAGTACCACTAAAACCCGCCGTGTAGGGGAATGATGCATGCTAAATCTGTTGAGAGCTGAAACATCCCGTTGCTGTGGTGTGGTAGTTAGGAGAAGGGGTGCCAGCTCAGGTGTCGTCTACGTCATTTGGCCATGGTTCAAAATTACATGGTCCGTCGCCAAAAGCCCTCGTGTAGCTGAACAGTGCGACGTTAATATTCAATCAATCAATATATATATAATATTTTAATATTCTTTTATTATATAATAACAAAAATTTTAAGGGGACACTGTACGATTCAATTGACTAAAATCGGTCAAAAAATCAAATTTAATTTTTTTAGCCTACATTTTTTTTTTTATATACTTTTCTCTATAACCTCACAAAATTTGAAAACTCCAAACTTAAAAAACGCAGAATTATGATAGCTTTCACGTTCGTTTTTATTCGCATCTCTATGGCAAATCAAAACTTTAAACTTACTTATCTCAGAAAGATAAAATGACTAGTTTGTCTTCATTTAAAATGCTAAGGCTTTTTTTCTATTGCGCCTAATGCTTTGAATTTTTTTTTTACCTATTGCTAATAGTACATGTAACACAAAAGTTGGTATGCATTTTTGAATCAAAGCAACGTTTGTTTTTTAAAAAATAATTAAACTCAGAATTTATACATTTTTTAAGGAATTTTCAATAAACATTCATAAAAGGAAGTATTGTATGAATACCAATAACGTTAACGTAAAACCCATACCAAATTTTATTGTACATAGTTTGACGTCCTTGTAAATCAAATTTCATGCATGTACGTCAATTTTTGTACGAGGAGTAGCATTTTAAAATCACTTCAAATACTTTTTTCCTTAAAAAATTACAAGGGTAGCTTTTTATGAAATTTTGAGCACAAAATCTGTTTGACATAGTATACATACATAGGAGGCAACGAAAAAAATTTTAAAAATCCTTAAATTAAAAATTTTTGTGTATAAATTGTACCATGTCCCCTTAAAAGTTTTGAAGAATAAAGTTTTTTTATGTATAAATAAAATTTTCAGTTTTAATTAATAGGATGAGTTTTAGATACTTGTAATTATGAAAACTTCATAGAAATAATAATTTTGCATAAATATTTAAGTATTTTTTCGATTTTTTTTATTGTGACCAGTGTAACACAGTTTGAAGATCACGGATCTAGAACAATAAGTCTACCTGGAGACAAAACATCGATTTTGGAAGCTATGTGTTTGAGGGACTGCTCACGAGCAACCGTTTTAAGTACGATATTGATCTAAAATGGTGCATAAATGGTGAAACAAGCTTCCGGCCAGTGAATCTTGAGGACAGCGGAGACTGTTACGTGCATTGTGAAGGAAATTGCAAGGTAGAAAAGTAGTTATTTCGTATTAACTCGGCACCACTCGCACGAAAAAACGATCGAAAGTTCTTGCGCAGGGTATCAAGGGTGTTTACATTCTGTTTTAACCGTAAAATTTGTATACGAAAGTTAAAATGAAAAAAAAGTAGGGAAATACAATATGTTTTATACATTTTTCACACTTAAATTTAGTTTTTCTGTTCTTTTTATAAGGGCATTCAGTACATTGTTTATACACTCCTTTAATCTCGTCGCGAGTGAGTGCGATGTTTTTACTGAATCTTAATTTTTTTTAAAAAAAAAATCTGTGTCTTTTTAAAGCTAAACATATATAGAAGTAAACTTTTCTATTCTTTAAATTCAAAAATTTTGGAATTTCTTTTTCATTTTCTCTTATTGTTTCAGCAATAGTTTTCATCTTTTTTTCAAAAGTTCTTCTGAAAATGGATAAAATGTGTATCAGTTGTCTCCTTTAAAATTACTCTCTTCCAAAATGTTTTTGTGTCTCGACATATAAAATATTTTTTTGCAACGTTGTCTCCCTGTTCTAAATCTGGATCAGTTTTAGTGGGGGAATCATACTTGCTGTTATACTCTTCATCATTTGATTCTTTCTCATAATAACCGCGAAGAGAATTTCTTGATCCGAAAATACTGTTGTACTATATCCCCTCCCCACCATTAAATACTGTATCAATTAAATTACTTTAATATCACATTTATTCATTATAACTACAATAATGCACCATAGCATAAGGAACATTTAAAACATACTCATCCATTCAGAACTGTAACGGTGATTCATGCGCAGGGTATGACATACCCTAAGAAGCGGTATTCAAAAATATATATTTAGAATTCACCTGCAACCTAAGGCCCCTAAAAGGATATGACCTTAAAGTCTGCTGCATGAAAAATTATCCATTTTCCAAAAAAGGTTTAGAAGGAGCGTTGGAAAAGGTTAGACGGTGGGTATGACACACCCTGCGTGAGAAATGACGGGTTAAACACGTGGTCATAACGTATAGGTTTTTCAGTATTATATACTATGCAGATATGTATGTTAACTAATTGCATAAAACACGTTAATATTTTTTCAACTTTAAAATTTGAATATTTTATAAAAACGTAAGCACAGATATTTTTTACGAAATTTGGTACTTAGACTTTAAAATATTCCCTATTTTTGGGGTTTTTTTTAATTAATTTATTTGCAAAACTCCTCATGCTTCCGCATTGCATAACATGAGGTTTACAGACGTAAGTGGTAGCACAATTATATCATTTAAAACAAATTTGGAAAAAAAACATTTAAGACAATAACATAAAATAAAAAGGAAGAGTGGAAATACACAAATATAAACAAGGGGAGGTACCAATATCAAACTTTAAAAATCTGTACAGTAAACAAATTTTCTTAAGACACTTAGGCTTTCAGTACAATTGACCAACAAAGACAAAACAGGTGGCCGGGAAATACCTAAACGTTTCAACTCCTTTTTGAAATTCTCTCTTTTACAGAAAGATACCTATTTGGGTCTGACTTGATTTGATTTTTATTAACGCCCCAGATGGGCAATGAACCTCAAATGGCAATGGATCTCAAAATTTTGAGCTCTGCTCAAGTGACGAAGAGGATAATAGTTTCCTATCGCAAAAATTTAGTATCGTCAAAATACAACACCTTTAGTAAAACGACAAAGATATTCTGTATAAATCAATTTTCAGAATTAATAGCAATTCAAAGCTGATAAATACTGAGTGATTTAAAGTCATGAAAAGACAAGTTGCTGAATATTTTAAAATGGAATATTTTAAATTACCGCGTTAAATCCGGCGTATAACGCGCACCTATACTTTCAAGCTTATTTTTTTAATTTTTAGGTATATTGGCCGTAAAACGAGCACCCCCTTTTTACGAAGAAATCTGAAATATTACTATACATTGCTCTTATGTTTTGAAGTCATCGATTCGAGGTATTATCCCAGACTTTTGACAAAATAGTTTTCTTCCAGAACTGAAAATCCTTTAGTTCAGTGTGATTTCTTTTAAATAAACAGTATTTCGATGCATATAGAAGCAAAGAAAAAAAAACTTATGCTCATCTCTTTTGTTATTTTTAAAGTTATCGTTTTTATACCCGGCGTATAACGCGCACCCTTAAGTTTCGATCTTATTTTTTGTGTTAAAAGTGCGCGTTATACACCGGATTTTACGGTAAGTATATTTTTGAGGATTATATATTTTGGTATTAAAAGGTTTTAACACTATAAAAATTTTTGTGATTTTTCTGATAATATGTGATAGCAAGATAGTGGAATTTACAAATTAAGGGAATTTTCGAAATTACAGTTGAAGAAAAGTTAAGTTAAAGAAAGAAAAGTTTCTGAAAGTAATAGACATATAAAAAAGATGATGTGATGGAAAAGTCAGAGTTTGGGGTTGTCTGGATCAGGCATGTTAAACTCATACGATATTATGGGTCGCAACTTTTATTTCATGTTAAGTTGAGAGCCGCATGTTTTTATAAAGTTTAAAAAAATTAATGAATATATTCAAAATAAATGTACGCATTTTTGTTTAGTAATAGCAAGAAAAAAAAGTATAGTTAAAAAAAAACGTTTAGAGGATTTTACCTATCTTATTTTCATTTGCGTCCGTTTGTTATTTTATTATATATTATTTTGTGCCACTAGCGTAGCCAGCTCTGGGCGGGCTCCGTATCAAAATTCTTTCGATGTCCTTTTTTAAATATGGGAGCCCTGTTAGTGGGACTGTAGTTACATATGTTTGTGCCCCTGTAGCTTGCGGGTCCCGTATCATTGATACGACTAATATGGCGGTAGCTACGCCCCTGACTGAGATGTATATGCCTTGCTCCATGTTAGATTTAAGGAATCGTTTGATGAGAGAGTTAAGTTTCAGGTTCTCTTTTGGGTCAAAAATCCGAAAAATCACCAATGGAGTAGTATCATACCTATTATATATATATATATATAATAGCGAGCAAAACAACGAACTATTTTTTCTCATGTGTATTTTTCAGAGAAAAATTACCTCTTAAAAATAGTGATGCAAAAATCAATATTTCGTGGTTTTTCAATGAAAATTCCTTGATAAAATGTAAAAAGGCTAATGAATTAACTTTACCTATAACTAAATTTTGAGGCTTATGTTAAGGCGAAGCATCCACATGTATATCAATTGATTATATAAAACCACGATTCTCAACCACGGTGCCGTGGCAATTTTGTGTGATGCGAATTTTTTTTTAAATAATTAATTACATTCTGAGAAAAAAAAAGCCGGAACCGCATCACATTCGGCCGTTTTATAGAAATAAACTAGGAGTGTATTCGTATTATATTTAACTCCTCCTTTCGTGGATAGATGAATATAAAAAAAATGATTGGGTTTGTAATCCATTTGCGATACCGTATACATCGGTATATGAACTTTGAATGAAGAGGAAAAATTAATTTCGCTTTGCAATAATCAAGATTTAATTTTAAAACATTCGCAAGAGTCAATTAGTTCATTTTGCATTAAAATTAGAGACAATTATTTCATAATAGCTAAAAAAGCTTTAAAATATTGTTACAACTTTCTACATCTTATTTGTGTAAATTTGGAATTTCTGCAGAAACAAATATAAAAATGAAAAAAAAAAAAAAACTAAACATTGAGACTTTTAAAAATAGATAACGAAATAAGAGTGGCATTATCATTTTTACGACCAAATATTAATGAAATAATCAAAAATCATCAAGCTCAATGTTCTAATTAAATGTATTCTTATAATTAATTTGTAATTTTTATTACTTACAAACATTTTACTGTCTTTGTTTTACATATTTTATTTAACATTGAAAATTGTTATCATAAACTATTATGCATCGAGAGAGTGTGTTACAAATAAGTAAAACTCTTTTAAACTTATTTTATTGTTAGTGTGCCTTCAAGTTATGACATTGTTAAAAATGTATCGCATCATCAACAACAACAAAACGTTGAGAATCACTCATGTACACCAGTAGCGCACACAGGAATTTTTCAAGGGGGGGGCGGGGTCCGGGGTTGAAAGTTCACCATTATTGTATCATGCTATTTTTGATTTTGTCGATTTTCAGGAACAAAACACAGTAAAAAGCTAATTATTGAATAAATAATTAGCATTAATTAATAAAATTAATCATTAATAACAAATATTTAATTAAATTTTACGTGTTATATACTTAGAATTATAACCAATTGGAAAAAAATCAAGGGCTTTTGACGGGGGGGGGGGGGCCGACCCCAGGACCTCGCCTTGTGTGCGCCACTGATGTACACAATGCTAAAACTCTTTATTTTACGTACCAGTTACAATGTACAAGAAACAATTTGAATGTTACTGCACGTATTGAGATTTTCTAATTGAAATGCAATGAAATATTTCTTTTTCTAGGAATAATAATTTGCAGCACATTATACTACTCTATAAGATTCTTATTGTAGTTTTTCTTCTGTTTATTTTTAGCCCTAAGCCATAACATTGTTCATCGCAGGAAGAAAGAGAAAGATGGTTATTTTACTTTCGTTGAGGCTGGATCGCTAAACTAAAATATCAATCAATTTATCGATTCCGCTTTTTACCTCACATTGCCTAAGAACCTGTCGCTTAGCAACGCCCTTTTGTTTGCGCAAGGAATATCTCTCTACCTTCCACTAACTGTAACCGAATTCACCCCGATTAATATGATCTCTAGTATTTTCAAGGGAAACAAAGAACATTTCGCGTTGCATTCTAAGGCTTTTGTTTATTGTTTTTCACTCACTCTCATTTGTTCATTGATTTACTGATATTTTTTTTTTTTTTTTTTTTTTGCATTCAATTATTTTTTTATAAATAATTAGTTTTCAAATAATTTCAAGTATCTCATGTCATTCAGTAATAATTTTATTACAAGAAAAAAAAAGAGCAGTGTTTTATTTTGCCATTGCAAAACATTTATTTCCTCCTAAAAATACACAAAAGCTTACCGAGATCTTCAGAGAAAACATTTTTTATAACTGTTGCGCATGAAAAAAAAACATTTGAATCACTTTCAATACTTAAATACTTGAATTTTGATTTTTTTTCCCATTGCTTTCGATTTTTTTTAAAAGAATTTTTTTGGTGCATATATTTTATGAATGAATCAATCTACAAATAATAGAAAGATTTGTGTTAATAATCCGAAAAGTATGGGAGAAGAAATTTCATCAAGTTGTATGTGGTTTCCTGGTTTCTCAAAAGAGTCTTAAATTAATGTAAATTTCATAGGAAAATACTTTTTCATAAATTTCATAAATATGATTTATAGAATATATTTCCTTTTTGTTCATTTTTATTTACAATTAATTTTGTTTAAAATATCTTCTGTGAATTAATTTGATATTTTTTTTATAAATCGCGTTTGGTAGTTATAATTAATTATAATGCTAGATATTTTTAATATATAAATGAATTTGTAGTTATAGTTGTTTAATTATAATACTAAAAATATTTTTTAATATATAAATCGTTTATTATAATGTTTTACTGATGACTATTTTTGGAATTTATTTAAATTGAAATCTGCGTAAAAAAGAACAAATATATAGCACAAATTTTATACTTGGAGTTTATACTGATCTACATTTCAATGCAGTAGTGCCTGGAGAACAAAATATCTGTTGGATGACGTCGATGTTTTGACTTATTTCAATTCCTACTATTAGCTTACAATTTCTCTCTCTCTCTCTCTCTTTATATATATATATATATATATATATATATATATATATATATATATATATATATATATATATATTGCTCAAATTTCCAATCGTTCATAAAATACTTTCTATTCATCCAATCTAGTTCAAATAATTTTTTATAACTGGTACTGGATGACATTTGATGTTAATATAGTTTTTTTCAAATATTAACTCCTTAATTAAATTAATTACCATTTTTGATGCCAACTTATATTCGTCTCCATTGTTGTAACATTGTAACTGTTAAAACTATGACAAAAGTTGGCGTCGAAAACCAGTTTGTCAGCAAAACCGGGTGTACATTGTTACAACAATGCAGACAAATCATGCTCTTTTTTCAATTCCTACTATTAGTTCACTCTCTCCCTATATTTATTTATTAATGTAGTTTAAATTTTCAATTGTTAATAAAGTACTTTCTATTCATCCATTCAAAGTAGGAATTGACTTAATTCTTTATATATATATATATACATTAAACAAGTAATTAATACATTAAACAAGTAATATATACAAATCCATTAGCAAAAAAAAAAAATGCTACTCAATTGTAAGGATGAATTTAAACTTTAATAAATTATAAACATTCATTTAATAATCCATTTTAAAGCATGATCTGAAGTCATAATTTGTAAGTTTCCCTCTTATTTTTAGTTTTTATACTGTAAGTCAGGGGTGTCAAACTCGTGACCCTCGAGCCAGATGCGGCCCGGTCAATATATTGACACACAATAATGTATAATAAAATATTTGTCCCGCAATAGGAAATATAGTAGCAGAAAAGAAATGTCAAGTGTTAGGACGTACGTATTAAATTTTTCTTGTCTTTTTATATATGTTTATTATAATATATTATTCGAAATAAACCTACGTTTCTATGAAATTTGGTTTTCTTTGTGGTCCTCCTTAAGTTAAAACTTATTTAATTAGCCCTAGTCAGTCTTTGAGTTTGACGTCCTTTCTGTAAGTAGTTTTAATTTTCGTTATCGGTTATGCTTCTCCAATGGGCTCACTTCCATTTATCGTACTTGTTCATATAAATATGCAAAGAACTGAAGTGAACTGTATTTTTTAAATTTTGCATTTAACGGTATTTCTGGACACAGTCAAGAAAATTCTTTGATGTTGATCATTTCATTACTTCCGTAAGAGGAAAAGTTGAAAGACTCTTAGTAGCTTTTAATGATTTTTTTGCTTAGAGTATGATGAATTAAATCAAGGACAATATCTAGCTTTGTAGCTTACAAATTAAATTGTTTAATTAGTTAGGTAATTAGCCTGTTTTGCAACCTTGCATTTTTCGTTAAGCTGTTAAATCAGTGTTTACAATAAAATGAAATTGGCGTTTTCAAGTCGAGAGTTTGTTAAATCATTTAGTTAAGGTATCCGACCACATTCGGTACCGTGATTTTAAAAAAGTGCATAGATGAATAATTTTCATGATATTTAGTGTCACTTAGATTAGAATACATGTATAAAATTGCTTTAAGGACATTTTGACAAAAAAAAAATATTTAAATACAATATTTCGGCAAAAAATTAACTAATAATAATTTTTTTTCCAAATGTTCTCCTTATGTGAAAAATGCTTCTATTATAATAATATTTTGCCTGTATATATCTCAGACCTCTGTACAGAGGCTCCACTAGAATTTTTGAAATATATAACTTAGAAGTGGGTTTATTCATGTTTTACGACAACAGAAGGGAGAAATTTTAAGAAAAAAACGCCGATCATTAATTCAATGGGTTGTAACTCTAAAAATAATGTGAATTTTTCAAAAATCATAGTTGAGTCTCTGTACAGAGGTCTGAGCTTTATACAGGCAAAATATTATTATAATAGAAGCATTTTTCACAAAAGGAGATTTGGAAAAAAGATTATTCTAAGTTAATTTTTTGCCAAAATATTGTATTTAAATAATTTTTTTTGTCAAAATGTCCTTAAAACAATTTTATACATCTATTCTAATCTAAGTGACATTAAATATCCTGACAATTATCCATTTATGCGCTTTTTAAAATCACTGTTCCGAACGTAGTCGGATACCTTAAATAAGAATATCTATATATATTTGTTCAAACTTCACCTCAAGGGATACCATATTTGTAATAAGTTTTACGAACTAAGGCTCCGTGTCCTATTCAATACATTTTCTGTTATATACAATTAATGATATATTTTTCTATTGAGATTAAAATATCTGTGGCATTCCTTGGATAAAAGACATGGAAAATTATTGAATTTGAACATTGTCACTACCTACAATAACTGCATACATCATACAATTTCACAAAACAATGCACATTTTTAAGCACTTCTGATTAAAAAATCATAAACGCAGTTTTATTTAGGTAAGAAAATGTTTTAAAAAAAAAATTAAGCAAGAAACAGTGCATTGTTGTTGTTTTTTCAACATTAAAAGAAAGATTTTCCCATTTCTGCAGTAGATAATTAGAAATCAAAATCAAATATTCTAACAGCTTGCAATTCTATCACATTCTTTATATCTAATTATTTTTCCATTTCAATTGAGTTAGAGCTTATTTTTTTCCTTGGTAACAAAGGATCAATTAAGAATATCGTCACAGAAGTTTTGATGATAATGAGCTCGTATTTATCGAAAACGAAAAAAAAAATCCTTTTTCGAGGAGATTAATAGTGTTTTACTTCTCGAAACTATCTAATTAAAAGACGCTGGGACATCTTCAAATGTGTAAGAAGAATAAGTACACCAGTCCCTTTTTTACAACACATTTATAAAATATTTAAAAGAGCATTGTTTGATATAGGAAACATGTTTAAATGTATTCCTTTTTTTCTCCCAAAGCGAGGATTTAGAGCTTGGATTAATTTATATGCATCAATTTCTCTACACGGCAGGTCTTCATTGACACTACGGCTTGAACTCATGACTCGCTGGCCATCAGTTCTTGACCATAACCATTAGGTCACCCTGGTGACGAAGAAAGGGTGAAAAACAGGAGCTAAGTCGTGTATTATTCCAATGGACTGGACATTTTCAACTAGATCCATAAGCATATATAAACACTCATGGACAAAAACATTAGCGCACCAAAAAGGACTCCTCAAAATGAAATGAAATTTTACCTACATAATGACAACTTTCACGTGTTAATGATTAGAAAATCAAAGAAAAAGGATCCTTTATTTCAGAGAAAAAAGCAAAAGAACGGAGGATTTAATACCCTGTTGAACACCCTCTATATATATAGCGCAAATGCACGATGCGATACGATCAGTTCAAGTACGATCGGATACAAGTTCTGTATGATGTCTTGAGACATTTCGTTCCATATTTGCTGTAACCTTGCCTCTAGTTCGTTCAAACTCGTGGGATGCCCAACTCTCCGTTCCAAATGATCCCAGATATGCTAGATTGGAGACAAATCTGGGGATCGGGAAGGCTAAGGTAGGGTAGTAACAGTGTGGAGACAGTCTTGTGACACCCTTGTTGTATGAGGTCGAGCATTGTCTTGTTGAAAAATTGCTCCTGGGAGCCGTTGCATGAGTGGCAACACATGTGGTTGCAGGATGTCATGGACATATCGCTGGGCTGTAAAGGTTCCTCGGATCAATACTAGGAGTGACCATGCATTGTAGGCAATGGCACCCCATACCATCACACCAGCTGTGTCGCTGTAAAGCAAAGGCAGGATTGAGGCGTTCACCACGGGGTCTCCACACAAACACGATTATCATCACTGCTGAGATTGAATCTGGATTCGTCGCTAAAGACGACCTGGTTCCATTCCTCTGCAGTCCAGTTTCCTCGTACTCAGCACCACTTCAAACGGAGGCATCGATGGGTGGGCGTCAAGGGCAGCACACGTAATGGGTGCCACGATCCCAAATGTCCTTCAGCCAGGCGCCTTCGTATGGTTCGAGAAGACGCAGGGGCCCCTAGTGAAGGTGCTACCTGTGCTTGCATGGTGGTCGATGAAGCAGTTGGCTGTACGCGTGCATTTCTTACGATGTGACGGTCTTCTCGACGACTGGTCTGTCGAGGGCGTCCTGAGCCTGGTCTTCGTGTAAATGACATTTATCGGATCCACTGGTCTCAACACCTCCTCACAACACAATCAGAGCGGCCTAATTGACGAGCTACTCGCCTAGCTGACCACCCAGCTTCCATGATGCCGATGATTCTCCCCCTCTCAAACTGCGACAGCTGCTCATATTGTCTTCGAAAACGGCATAATGGCATGTCTACCTCAGCTCTTCCTTTGTAAATGATTCAGTACACTCAAACAAGCTTTCGTTTCCTGTTTTATACTCCATGGAGAATGACGTCAAACGCCCTCTACCGGCTATACATAAAGCGCAATCACGCTGCATTTCTAATCGTTTGCATATCTGTCCGACATGTACCTTCATGCCAAGTTTCGTTACGATCCCGCAATTATTTCTTGGTGCGCTAATTTTTTTGTCCATGAGTGTGTGTGTGTATATATATATGCTGTTGATAGATAGATAGATATCGCCGTTTTTATTCCGTTAGCAACACATTACCACAAAAATTGCGTGAGTTTTATCACAACCTTTACAATCTTATTTGTATCACTGAATCCTTGCTAAGTGAGCACAGTCTTTAGAGAGTAAATGAGCTTATCTATAAAAACATTCTTTGATGATTTTATACATCATTTTTAAAGAAATTTAACAGACTAAGCTAATTCACATACAATGAAACTCGTTTAACACGAAACTGAGAGGACTGAAGTATTTTTGTGTGTTAAAAGAATTTCGTGTTAAATGATTTAGCAAAAAGAATATAAATATATATATATATATATATATATATATATATATATATATACAACAAAATTAAGTTTATTAGAATACATTTTATTTACGCAGATATGTATATATGCATTTTTTAATAAAAATCATTGAAACAAAAACATTCGCAAGAACTTAATGAAATTTAACACAAAATTTTCAAGTTTTTTTTTTAAACACAAGCATTTATTGAGCTTTTTGGAAAATAATCTGATATCTTTTTGTATTGTCTTTCTTAGCATCAAATTGTCTACAAAATGTTCGATATGGTCCTTTTTGTTATCATTTCACCATTGGAATGGGCGTCTAAATAATTGCGCATATTTTTCATGATGCTTTTCATTTCGGATAACGTGAGAACAGGAGTTGTGCATTTTTCATTTCATTTTCACCTTCGGAATCTGCATCAATGATATATTTGGAACTTTGAACGAACATATGAAAAATGCACCCAA
>BMAV01003416.1:0-10306 GCA_019973955.1 Trichonephila inaurata madagascariensis
ATTTTTTGATATTGTACAGTGGATAAAGGAGAAATACAATCATTAAAATTTTTAAGTTCTTGAAACAAGGGACAAACTTTTTAGTTTGATATGTAAAATTCTTAATGTTTTTTTTTATTAGCATCCCTGAACATCTGTGATTTGATCACGAATTTCCCAGAGAGATGTGTTCTAAAAATAAGTAGTGTGATACAGTTTATATTAGTGAATGTGTGTAAGAGAAAGTAAAGAATTTTCTCTATGAAACAAATACTTAGAAGGTTACGGAGAGATTCAAAATATTGTTTGCGATATTGTTAAGTTACAATGAATAGTGTGTAAATTTTACATAAATACTAAAGTTGATGATACAAGAGAGTCCACATTTCCGACTCAATTATTTAAAGAGCTCTTTAAATCTTATAACTCTTATATTCTTTTATTCCTATATTCTTATAATTTTTATACTTTTATATTCTTATAGTTTATAACGCATATGAAAAAAAATATTGTTTATTGTGTTGAATAGTGCATATAAGTTGTTGTACACCGTTTTCATATTATTAATAATTTCATTTTATTAGTGTCTATATTTTTTTTATCTTTTTAAAAAATGTATGTCATGTATGCAAAACATTTTGTGTAACACTACGATGGAGCCAGAGTAGATTTTTATACAAAATTAGTATTTTAATATTTGTATGATACCATGTATTTTTATGTCTACTGTCTTATTGTTTGATATGGTATTATTTTCCAATATAATTTTTTAAACATTATCTGCTAGCTATAATACGAATCTATTTTATGAAGGAATGGGGAGGAAACGTGAGCTCTTATTCTGATGTCCAATAGATTTGAACAAGCTAATCTTCAGTTATATGAACGGAAATTCATTTTTATAAATTTAAATTTTTTGGGAAGTGTCATTACTGTGTTTGTTGTTATAGTTTCGTTTATTTTAGAGCATTTTGATTTTAGTATTACTTTTTATTTTTTAAATATTTCTACTGAGTGTAATATGCGTCTCCAAATGATGTTATGTATTGTTTTCTATATGTTGAAAATTGATTAAGTTTGTAAAGAGAGAAAAACGACGCCCTGACTCCCTTTTAAAATTAGGGGGCAAATGTAAGGATAATTAAATTAGATTAAAAATTAAATTCCCTATCTAGCACCTCACTTTTATTTTTCTCCTCACCTCTGCAAGTATGAAACTAATCACCCATTTATTTCTTCCGAACATATGGCCTAGTCAATAAACATGTCTAATTCCAGATCATTATATTTAATAGCCCTATATGTCAGCATTAACTTTCAAAAGCACTCATGAACGCCGCGATCGAGCTTTTAAGTGTTTAACCCACTTAAGATTTTTGGTGGCGTTCTTTTTCTCTCTGCCTCTTGCGTCAGAAGAGATGTACTCATTCTAGAATAAAGACCTTTTTTAAAACTAAGTCTGTTTCTGACTCCAAAATCATGTCAGAAATAAAGCCGGCAGGATTTACCTGAAAACTCATTTCAGAATTTAAACTTAAATGTATTCTTATAATCATCTTAAAATTAAAACGAATGTCAACGACCGTAATAAATGCTATGGAGAATTTGATGGAACGCCGACGGCGCTCTCTACATATCTTTGCTGAAGATGTCGGGTTGCCGGAATTAAAAGGAACTCTATAGTACGGAAGGAGAAGAAACGCGCTATTAAATCCCCGGTAGAACATCGCTCTTACCGCCAAGAAACTAGAATCATCGTCTTCTCCTAACAAAATTTCAGAAATTTATCTTTCAAAAATGGATTCAAAGAACGAAAATAAAATTAAGCAAGAGAATATAGATGCAGATGAAGAAAAATTAAAACAACCTATAACCATTATAAAAAATGATATTCGATTTGAAGATCTACACAGACTTTTTTCCAAAAATATAACCTGGAAATGCCCATCCAGACATTCCTTCGAAATTCTGAATGTTAATGCTGACATATAGGGCTATTAAATATAACGATCTGGAATTAGACATGTTTATTGGCTAGGCCATATCTTCGGAAGAAATAAATGGGTGATTAGTTTCATACTTGAAGAGGTGAAGAGAAAAATAAAAGTGAAATGCTAGATAGGGAATTTAATTTTTAATCTAATTTAATTATCCTTACATATATATTTACTGAAAATTTTATTTCAGTAAAAAAGTTTATAAACTTTTTTTTTTTAATTTGGGGGCTTTTTTGTGAAAGATTAATATAATTTTTTACCTTCTTAGTTGGTTTTAATTCAATAATTCACTTGAATTAAATTATGTATGAATTGTTGATTTTTATAAGCATGTTTTGATTATTTTGAAGACATGTTTTATAAAAAAAAGAAAGAATATTTTTTATTACTGGCACTCAGTTTTTCTTAAATAGTTTTTATTTTCTAGCACAATAGTTAGCACAATGAAATCACATTATATAGGTGTAAAACTTTTGCTGAGACCGTAAATTACTCATATAAATTCACCATAAAATTTAGAAGTGTCATTTATTGTTTAGAAAATTTTAAAATTGCGAAAAATACATATATCCTTGCTCCTAGAATTTTCTGACGCCATGTTTGGCAAGCTTTAATATAATGGCTACAGATGGCGCCACGTGTATGCATTCTAAGCACAAAGTTAAAATAACTTTGTTTTAGAAGAAAATTATGGCTTAAACTGCTTAAATACATATTAGTAATACTACATTTTATGAAAGAGAATATTTTTCTACACAAATAATGACTTTAATCACTTCAGAAACGTTAATTCTGCTATTTTCCATGAAAAAATGGGAGAGGGGGGATCGCAAAGAAAAAAGAATATAAGGTAACCCTGGACCTTAAGACTACGTAATTGCATACGGGTTATGTCCCGGGTTCTCCCCGTTACATTCTAAAAATAGTCGTTGGGGGAAGGATGACCAGATTGGGTAGCTCTTTCGAGCTTTGATCTAGGATTTTGAATTACTGGAATGTGTTACGACTAAAGATCGTTTAATATTTCGTATTTCAAAAACTATGCGTGTTGTTTTATGATAGTTGTAAGGAAATTTTTTTATATTTGTAATGAAAATAATTTTCAATATAAAAAGTGATATCTCTAGTACAAGGAGGAATATTTTCGTGATTTCTTATGAAATTGACTCTTCATTGTATTTCATTAATAAGATATAATAACCTACGATGGATTTATATACTCCAATATATTACTATATAAATTTTAGTAACACCCAAAATAAAAAATTGTTTTACTTAATATTATATTCTGAACTTCAGAATAATAAAATTTATTTTTTTATTAAAGACAGAGTGCTGATGATTACTTTTTTCCATCATTATTTTTCTAATTTAATCTAAAAATTGTTTTTCTATAATTATATACCTGAAACCTTATGTGAAAAAGTTTTTTTTACCCTTCCAGATTAAAATTTTGTATATCTAAATTATTCAGAGTTAATTGTTATTCAAGTTATTTCTTTAAATACGAAATTGAGAATTTTATCTACAATTAAATTTAAATAATACTTTTATCATTAGATGCTCTAATAGCTTACAGATTGTATATAAAATGAGTGAAACGATGAACTTCGCTCTTCTAAGGAGATTTCACGCAAAGATGTTATAACGTTTTTGATGTCTTCCTCGTGAGTGATAGCAAACCTCGAATATTTTAGTGAAATGAAAAATATACCACCTTTTGGTGTTAGGGGACTATATTGAGGGATCGCAAATTTGTTGTGAAGAGTTGCGGGACGCATTCTCCCGGCATTCTTCCCCTCTTCAGTTTTTCGATATCTGCAAATGCACATCCCCTGACCCGGGTTTATTCAATCCCTCTCTTTATCTTCCAGTTATTATTTTCCCTGCCTGGGGGAAATTTCCTTTATGTTTTAATTGTTTTAAACTTTTAAATTATTTAAACTGCACATTGCTTTCCGCTCTGAGTCTCGGGCGGAGATTTAAACCTTTAGAGACATCCCTCAATGACCCCATGTGCAGGGGTGGGGAAGTTTAGCACTTAAAATATATGCCCCATGTTAACGTATGGGTCTCGGGAAAAAATTCACCCTTTCCCCAAGAATTGAGCTGGGACTTGATTTTTGGGGGTTCATCATATTTTCGTATGCAATTTACGGGAATTGGCCCTCCGGATTCTCGACTTTCATTTAAAACTCGAACCCTTTTTGCCGCACCCTGATTTCCGATTGTTCTCCCTATGAGTTTCAAATATGGGTTTTATCCCAAGCCTTTTTTCACGTTTTTTAAAAAAGTTAAAATTTTAAACCGATAGCCGAGGATTTTTGACCTGAATGATTCGGAAGTACAAGAACTCGACCTCCCAGGTATCTCCCCCCCTTGAGTAGCATTTTGCCAATATTTTAAAATAACATCTCTTCAATGTCACATTTACATGATGAAAGTAAGTGATATTTTTCAAATCCCTGAACTGTTTTAGTGAAATGATGAAATGAGCTAGTCAGGATTTGCATTAGCAAAATGCTGTCCAGGAAAGGGGGAGACACCTGCGAAGTCGAGTCCTTGGACTTCCGAACCATACACGTCAAAAATCCTTGAAGCTATCGGGAATTTAAAAATTTTTAAAATTGTTTAAAAACGTGAAAAGGGGGGAAAGAAATGGGGCTATTGGGATAAAATTACATATTTGAAGAACTCATAGGGAGAACAATCGAATCCAGCAGGTGCGGTTGATTAAGGTAGCACAGGATTCGAGTTATTAATGAGGAAGCCCTGTAGGGGGTTGAGCACCGGAGGGGGCCAATTCCACGTAAAGCTCGCTCATACACGAAAATATTTCGGACCTCAAAAAATCAAGACCCAAGCTCAATTCCTTAGGGGGATTTTTTCACACCGCATAGGATTAACATGGGAACATGATATTTTAGTGCTTAAGCCCTCCCCATGCCTACACAATGGGAGTCAAGTATATGACTGGATGGGTCTCGACGAGTAGAACTGTTGGTTTAAATCTCACGCCCGAGACTCAAACAGGAGCCAAGATATTGTGGATTTAAATAAATTTTAAAAGTTTAAAACAATTAAAAACTATATAAGGAATACCCCTATGAGAGCATTAAATTATACTAACTGGAAGAGCAGTTAGAGAGGGGTTGAATGAGCCAGGTCCAAATGGACTGTGAGGCTCGGGTGTCGAGATATTGGCCAAAAAGATGTAGAGGGGGTGGGAATGCTCCATGGGGGATGCGTCCCAGCAGATCCTAACCATAACAAAAGTTATTGCAATCCCCCAAATATCAGTTCTCTTGCACCAAAAAAGTGGCATATTTTTTTCATTTCATCATTTCACTAAAACATTTCGGGGATTTAACTAATTCACTTACTTACAACTGGGAGAAGTCATCAAAGAGACACATTATTGTAACATCTTGCGTGAACTGATTATCTCCTTTAGGGATTTGACGAAAGTCCTAATTTCATCGTTTCTCTGCGACATATACAGCTGTAATAATATTACAGATATTAAAACGAAACATTCATAATCAGGAAGTGAAAATATGTCATTTATAAGTTAATTAATATTATGTTGGGTTCCATTTGGATTAGCGTTTTCACTGCAAGGAATTCTCATAAAGTAATACATTTTCTTGATTTTTTTTTATTTCACAATGATTGTGATGTTCTTTAACTACGCTATGCCGTAATTGTGATTCTCGCTTCAGTACAATACGCAAAAGGAGGTTTACAAGACATAAAAGTGATTCTAATCCCAAGTAGCAGTTTTCAATTCGCTATGTTTTTAGATAATGTTGCATCCGTCTTTATTATCCAATTTTATATGTCTAATTTAGAGTGTTATACATACGTCTAATTACTATTTTTAAAGTGATCTCTTAGTGCTTATTTTTAATGATTTAAAGAAATAAAACTAGCTGAAACCCCGTCGCACTTTTTCGTTAATCCATGGCTTTGGGCGACCGACCTTGTAATTATGATCCATGGTCAAGTGACGAGGACGACATCCGAGGTAGCATCCCCAACCTCAACTCTTTGAATCTCCAATCAATGAAAGACGAAAAGCGTGACGTCAAAGAAGCAGTTGAAGTTTTATTTTTTTAAATTTAAAAACCATAAGATGACCAGGACAAAGTGCAGTCTTTACTCAATAGTTTGTGAATGAAAGTAGGTTTTGGGGGGTTTTTATTCATATTAAACTAAAAAATAATTTAATAAAAAAAATAATTTAAAATTCAAGAAAAGGAAAAAAAAAAGATGAACTGAGGATGAAAATGTAATATTAAAAAATGGGGAAATTCAATATTATATTTTTATTCCCCAAAAAAGAATAAAATACTGTGCCTGACATGTAAAAACTGAAATAAAGTTGCTAAGGAATTGGGTTTCCCAAAAGGGATTATGAAAAAAAACCAAAACAAAACTATGACTAATTTTTTGCAAAACCTTGTAAGACGAGTTGTCGGAATTTGGAAATCACATCTTAAAAAAAGAAAAAAAAAATATTCACTAAATTTGTTGGGGTGAGGGGTGAGGTGAATATTAACGGCGCACTGTTCAGCTACTCGAGGGCGTTTAGCGATGGACCATGGTCAAGTGACGAAGTCGATACCTGAGCTGGCAACCCGTCTCCTAACTTCCAAACAACACCATTTGGAGAACGTTTGAGCCTCGACTTATTTAATGTGCATCGGCTTTGTGGTGCAAGGCTCAAAATCATGGCTCGAGTTCGTTACCTTGAACGCCAGGCTACCACAGCCACCTCAATTTGTTGAAGACAAAACAACTGCCGTAAAAACTAGTTATATAATATCACTTTTAATCGCAAACACAGATCGAAATCATTTACTAAAGAAGATTTTATTAGTGAATGCTTAATTAAAGCGGAGGAATTACCGTATTTACTCGAATCTTAGCTGCACTTTTTTTCCAATGTTAATGCTACTGAAAATCGGGTGCGGCTTAGAGTCGAAGGGAGAGAAATTTGTTGGTTGGGGTATTTAGAGCAAGTACGGGGCATGTATGTAATTTAAAGTTGATAATGCTGATAAAATAAATAATTATTCACTTCTTATTAGTTCTCATTTTAAATTTATTTTAACTTCGTAAAATTTGATATAGATAAACCCTTTTACACTATTTTTCATTTTTCACAAAAACTTGTTGAGAATTTGGTGTGCAGCTTAGAATTGATGGCGGCTTAGATTCGAAAAAAATAAACTGTATACATCCAGCACAAATAAAAAAGTTTTAAAAAGTGTACTTTACTTTTTTTACTTGCTAGATAAATAGAACCAAAAGCGGAGAGCAGAGTGCATGCAATTTTCTCTGTTTAAACTATTAAATCTCTAAAGTAATGACATTCAATAATTTACAAAATAGATATACATTTATCTTTGCAGTTATTTTTGTTTTTCAAAAATGGTTTTTTCCATAATTCGGGAGATTTTTGTCAAAAAAGGTCCATTACAAATTTATCAACTTTCATCGCCCCAAAAATTGACACATTTCTCGGTAGTGAAGGGGCTACTGAAATTGTGGCACGCGTAAATGGGTTTCCCCCAACCCCCTTTCTGTCGTAAAAAAGTAAAATTTTCATACTGTTTGTTCATTTAATACAACAGATTAAAAGGGAAATTCTTTCCATTGTTTTAAATCCTCTTATTCTTCCTTTAAAATCCTTTTTTAAAAAAAAATTAAATAGTTTCTTTCTCTGCATCATAAAAGTTGTTGCGGACTCTAAAAGATATCCTACTGAATACAAAATTAAAAAAAAGAAATACAATATTTAAAGCTATGTTGAGATTTTTTAAGTGTACGAAGACTTTTGTGGCGTAAGTTTTATAGGTTTTGATTATTAATTTTTTAAAAAGGTTTACTTTTTTAAAAAAAATTGATTATTAAACCCATTAAGAACAAGTTGTAGATTCATTAAAATTACGTTTCCCAATATAAAATTTTTTTTTAGTCAACCCTTTTAAATTTTTTTTTGGAAATTGCAAGTGTACGAACACTTTTGTGGCTACGTACACGTGGTGAGAAATGGATCAAAAAAATTTAAAATTATCAATGAGTAAATAACATTAAATTTTCATCATGAAATTTTTTTGAGTTGAAAAAATTTCACCCTGATCTTTGTCAAAAAAAGAACTCTTCCATGGTCAAAATTTACCGCTGTTTTAACCCCCACCACCCTAAAATAGAAAAAAAAAGAACTAGCATTACTTTTACCCGTTGTATAACTGTGACAGTCCCAGCAAGTGTCCTTTTCGCTGAGGGGAAAGTACACCGGAAAAAACTAAATTTGTCATTTTGAGTAAGAAAAAATAAACACAGATCCTATACAACAGATGTTCCCAAACTTTTTTTGTTTCATAGACCCCTTGCCATGTTTTTTGATTTGGGGCAGAACACTGCTTACCTAATACTGAGTTTTTGCAGATTTACCAATTTAATGACAGGTGGTATAGATCTACTTACTTTAAACTATTTAAATTTCTAACTGAAGTGAAGTATGGTGTTTAAAACTTAAGGAAAACACGTTAATTGAATTAAAATTTAATTAATACATATAATTAATGAGCAACAAACAAATGCTTTTAAAGAGAGGAATAGATCTGGCGCTTCAATAACAATTTTTCAACATTTGGAACAAAGCCCTCGTGTAGCTGAACAGTGAGAAGTTAATATTCACTCACTCACTCACTATTCATTGTTCATGTGTAAGCCGAGATTAGAATAATTATATATTCCTCGAATTCTGAATTATATCGTTGATAAAAGTGTCGCATAACAATACACCTGACATATTCTATATTGTACATGTAAATGAAAATTCAAGTTTAAGTCGCATACTGTTATTGATTTTAGTAACAATAATAATAATTTGATGTTAATGTCATTCGATAATAATCAAAAGTTGCTTCTATATAATATAAATTGTAGGTTAAAACGATTTTGGTCTCAAAGAAAATTATAAGCTTCTTTCCTAATTCATTTCAAATATATTGTTTCATTTTTACGCATGTGTGTGTGTGTTTCATAACCAAATAACAGCTTCATTTAAGGTATCCGACTACGTTCGGAGACTTATTTTTTTAATTTTCTAAAAATCCCTAAACTTTTTGCATTTTTAATTTCATTTTTATGCACTATAATAAAAAATACAGTTAGAAATAATATACATACATAACAATTTACAAAAATTTTAACTTTTAAAAAATTTTAGTTAAATTTTGAATTTTTTTCAAATGCTCTATTTTTAAAAATAATTTATATTTTACAAAAAAAATTGCTGCAGCACATTTTTTAACATATGTCTAGAGGCTGGACTAAAAGTTTTAAATTATTTTTTTTTCGAATCAAAAGTTAAAGCTAATCGAAGCTACGAACTATAAATTTCATTTATATTTTCGA
The DNA here is from genome assembly GCA_019973955.1 of Trichonephila inaurata madagascariensis. Taxonomy (NCBI): domain Eukaryota; kingdom Metazoa; phylum Arthropoda; class Arachnida; order Araneae; family Nephilidae; genus Trichonephila; species Trichonephila inaurata. The sequence goes on from BMAV01003416.1 coordinate 9,408, forward strand.
TACTTTTATAAGAAAATCAACCATAAAATCACTACAAATTGTTCAAATTCTTAGCTTTTAGTCCAGCCTCTAGGTAATACTATTAATAACATTTGTGTAAAATTTCATGTAAGTATCTCTACTGGTTATTTAGATATCACATTTGAAATACCAAGAAATTTACAAAAACATAGTTTTGAGAAAAATGAATTTAAACTTTAGAAATGCCATTTTAAAATAAACTATTACTAGTACATACTTAAAACTCTCCTGATTTATATAACACATCTTCAAACTTTGATATTTTATTAAATTTTTTCTTTCTTTGGGCCCTATTTTTTTCTGGTTGATTTTAAAAAAGGCAAAGAATGTTGTTTCGAGTCACCGACTCGAAAGATGTCAACAAATCTCTCATCACGCAGTCTATAATTCCCTGAATTTATGCCAAATGCTTTCAAAATACCTAACAAATCAATAAAAGCTTTTTTAAAAATAATGACTACAATATAGGTACCCAAAGAAAATGTTTTTAGCTCGATAAAAGTTTTTTTCGAAATGATTTGCAACAAACAGGCGTTAAATGATGCATTTGTGTTTGTGTCTTACCGTGGAGGCAATTTTATAATAACTGCTTATCACACTGCTTCATGTACACATGTTAAACAATATTTGAAAGTTTCACAGAAACATACACTTTTCTGTTTATTGTTTTCCCCCTGTCGTTTCCTCGCTGATAGTCTCACACCAGTTCTCAGCTCCAATCAAGCATGAACCATATATGGATTTCTCCTGCTGGAGCAACAGTGAAAAAATGCCGCTATTGTAGCATTTGCATAGCCCTTGACGTGATTGGTGTTACTGCTACAACAGTTTAAATTTTTATTTAACATAACATTGATAAGTTTTCCCTTCTCACCGAG
>BMAV01003419.1:8628-20040 GCA_019973955.1 Trichonephila inaurata madagascariensis
TTCTTCAGCAGCCAACCTTTCAAAAACATTTTCTTTAGTTAAAACCTCACCAGTCTTGCTGTGTACTCTTTCTCGCTTTCTCTTTGAATTCTCAATGGCTAAAATTGTTTTTACAGATGGGGTGGGGTGGGAGAGAGAGTTCGTACTATTGGTTTCTTTAAATCTTTTAAAGGTGGGTTGAGCGACGCAGAGCTTCAGAAGATACAATGTTTGTGGAAGAATCTGTTCTAGTACTATGTGTGCTCTTGGTTGTTTCCCTTATCTGTAATGAGAATACGGTGTTTAATGACCTTTCTGTTAAGAGGATAAAGTCCTGATCCTTTAAACCCATTCACTGCTTTTTACGGCTACATTCTTTCAAACAACTTTTTCAAGAGAAATGGAAATGATGATGTAGAAACATTTTGTAATCTGCTTTCTCTAAAGCTATGTTTCAAAATCTCCTTCCCAGCTTTTTTCATAGGAGAAAACACTCCAACATCTAATGGTTGCAAAATGTTTTTTCAGTATTAAAATTACCAACCTAATGAATAAATACTAAGTAAAGTAATTGTTTTAGTCCTTTTATTATAAAATATAGAGCATTAGACATTTGCTAAAGTTAACGTAGAGGTAAAGAATGTCTCGATCATAGAACATTTAGCTAAGCCTAACAATACCCCCAAATTAACCCACCTAAATAAACAACTCATGCTAAATAGAATTATAAAATTTATTCTTAACTTTTTCTGTGGATGCGTCCTTAGATATTGCTCTACAAGTCTGAACTAAAATTAATAGTTTTTGCCAGATAATATTGATTTTAGAAGAAAGTTCATCAGCAGCCTAAACTAATGAACCATTTGCAAACGGCATATTAAGAAACTTAAGGTATCCGACTACGGTCGGAACCACGATTTAAAAAAAGCGCCTAAATGGATAATTTTCGTGATATTTATTATCCCTTAGATTAGAATACATGTATAAAATTGTTTTAAGGACATTTTGAAAAAAAATTATTTAAATACAATATTTCGGCAAAAAATTAACTTAAAATAACCTTTTTCAAAATGTTCTCCTTTTGTGAAAAATGCTTCTATTATAATAATATTTTACCTATATATAGCTCAGACCTCTGTACAGAGGCTCAACTATGATTTTTGAAAAATTCACATTATTTTCAGAGTTACCACCAATTGAAATATATATATAATTATCGGCATTTTTTTCTTAAAATTTCTCCCCTCTGTTGTCGTAAAACATCGATAAACCCACTTCTAAGTTATATATTTCAAAAATTCTAGTTGAGCCTCTGTACAAAGGTCTGAGCTATACACAGGCAAAATATTATTATAATAGAAGCAATTTTCACAAAAGGAGAATATTTTGAAAATGGGTCATTCTATGTTCATTTCTTGTCAAAATATGGTACTTAAATAATTTTTTTTATTGTAATACTATTCTTAAAACAATTTTATATACATTTTCTAAATCTAAGTGATACTAAATATCATAAATAGTATCTATTTATATGCTTTTTCAAAATCACGGTTCCGAACGTAGTCGGATACCTTAATAAACATCAAATTTGTTGAAAACTTCAGAAACTAAAATGAAAATATTTACTATAATCTCAATATATGTCTCTAAAAAAGAAATAACTAAATATCTTTATTTAAAAAGAGAAACAGGTATTTTTCAATACACACCCACTTTACCCCACCTGACCATATTGGTTACGTTGTGTGGTAATGCTTATTTTTTACTTTTATTATCGTGCTGAAATTTGTTTAATCACTTAATTCTGAAAATTAAAATGCTTGCACTTCACCTCTTTCTTATATTTTGTAGTGATAAATTTGATCAATACTTAAAGAATAATGGTACTTACGTTTTATTGCAACTTATTGGCGACATTATATGAAACGAAGCACCTGGTTGTCAATTCAGCATGTACGACACATAGAAATTCGGGGTTGCCAAGCGAGTTATTGACGGAATCGGCGATTGTTGCGGTAATTATCAAAGAATTATATAAATACTATATTTTTGTAAGTCAAACTTTTTATCTAATTATTTCAATAAATAACATTTATCTAACATTTTAATCCATAATTATTCAATCTCAGAATATTGTGAATAATTTCACAAAATTAAATCATTTGTAAAAATTATTTTATTTCTCTACAGATACTTTTAAAATCATATTTATTTATTCTATAGCAGATATCCTATTATTACAACACGAATTCTTGGCAACAAGCTTCATCGTTTTAAGCCAACAGTCAAATGACTAAAACGACATCATCATTCTCATTATTTTGCCCGCAACGGGGCACATAAAACAACACGAGGGCTAATGGCAACGAATCCCGTAAATTTGAACCATGATCAAGTGACACGAGAGTGATATCTCACGACACCCCACTCTCATAACTTCCACTTTACGCCAACGTGAGGACTTTGAGCCAGGGCAGATTTAACGTATATCAGTCCCTCTACTTGGCGGATCTTCATCAGGCTCGAACCCGTGACTCGACAATGTTGATTACGAGTTTGTGACCATGACCACTAGACTACCGCGACCATGCGAGAGATTAAATTCGATTTAAAAGTGCAGAAATTTCGCTTCTCCCTTTGAGTGTTGTGAATGATAGATTGCTTATGAACGTTGCATTTCTAGAGTGAATGAGAATTACTTTAACTCCAAAATATACAGCAATACGAGGACTGTTGAACCTCCGTCAGCCTATGAGGACGACACGTGTGCTGGAGCCTCCGTCTTCTAATTAACAAACCAACGGAAGGACATTAAGCCTCGGTGGATTTAACGTGAATCTTCCCTGTTCTACAATGTAAATAGGCCGTGGATAGCCTAGTGGTCAAAGAATCGGACTCCAGACCGGAAGGCCTGAGTTTGGTGCCCGATTACGTGCTCGTTAAATCAGTGTGTCCGAAATTTTTGTGGGCAGTCGCACCTGAAACCGCGAGTGCAGGGGGCTGGAGAATATTTCTCTCCCCTTCAATTCCATGCCTAAATTGTGGAGGGTCAGATCGGTGGTGTCGCCATTTATCGTAAAGAAGTCTATACTGACTCACAGGCTCTGGCATCATTCATTCCTTCCCTTAGGGAATTTCACCGAGCTAAATCGTACTGTCCCCTGTATGGTTCTCAAGGCTGATGTCAACGACAGGTGTACATTTAGCCCCTTGCCACGAAGAATTTCGTGGGCCTCGATCTGACTACGTCAGACAGGAGGCATTAGAAACAATAACAACACAATGTAGGTATTCAAAGGCACCAGAAACGACGAACACCTCGAACCCGATGCTGCATTTTGAAGCCAAATGAGACCAATGTATCACAGATAAGTGAAAAGTAACGCTAGAGCTATTGGCGACGGATCTTGTAATTTTCAGCTACGATCAGTTTATGAGGACAGCATACAAGATGATTCGCTACCAAACCGAAAAACTTGAGTGCAGAGTGTGTACGGGGTACAGATACGACTCGGAACCCCATAAGAATGTAAGGTCGCAAATGCTGCAGTTACAAACTACGGTGTAAAAAAGCAGAGTGAAAAGACAGAAACAGCAACACATTGATGGGACAGAAACCACTTTATTAAAAGGTTGTATCAAAGCAGGTATTCAAAAATGAATGTTCTTATGGGACCCCCATAAAGTGTTTGAGGGGGGGGGGGAGTACGAAATACCCGTTCCTTCAGAAGAAGACTTCATCACTCGAAGATCTGTAGCTGCCAAGAGGATAAGTGGCATGCCACGAATCTTCCAGAAAGTAAGAAATTTCATTCAGAGGGGCTTTCAGGCTTTCCAGTCGACTTCTGGTCCTAATTTCGAGTATCTGTTGTGTATCTTTCCAATAAAAAGTTTTCTATCTCATAAATGTGTTAATGTTTGTGTTCTTTTTCTGTGTTTCTTTTTTTGCACCATAGCTCGCATCTCGAGCATTTGTAAACCTGCATTCCTATGTGATTACGAAGCGTCTCTGTACCTCCTACACACCCTGCAAGTTTGTCGGTCTGATAGAGAATCTCCCTGTATATGTAGCAGGGAAATGGCGAAATTAGGAATCTCATCAAATCCCTAAGTGAGATGGTCAATTGACGGGAGATGTTAAAATAACGTCTCTTCAAGGTCATTTCCCTGATGAAAGTAAGTGATTTGATCAAATCCCTGAACTGTTTCAGTGAAATGATGAAATGAACTAGAGATGGGAGGCTGGGTCGGTCCCCTTTTTCTGGCAATTTCTATACGAGCCCCCTTGACTGGATGTGTGATTCCTTCAGAAGGGGTCTGTCAGAATCTTGCGTCCCTTGTTGGGATCAAAAACCTCGTAAATCTTGTGGAATGTAGCTTTGCGCGATTGGGAATATCCAATTAGAGACTTGGTTTGAAGGACAGTAGTGAGTCCTGCCCAAGAATTTGCACACAAGTGATTCGGTTCACTATATAAAGAGATGCGAGCCAATTTCCCCACAGCTTTCTTTTCCCTATATTGATGAGTGCTACAATATATATATATAGATAGATAGATAGATAGATAGATAGAAGTGAGAAAAGCACCACCGCTCAAACACCAACCGACCATGGGTTCTCCTGCCTTCCTAAAGCTGTCTTTTTCATTGTTTCCTTTTATTGAAAATGTAAATTTTAAATGTGTAATAAAATAAATTTAATTATAACTTAAAGTAATGGTCGTCTAATCTTTGAGTAATTAAAATAGTTGAAATTTGTTTATTAACATTGGCCATGATGAGACTATTAAATTTCGAACTTGGGTTTATTAAGATTGAAAATTATAATTTAATTGGCCTCGCACACATCACTAGTCAGGGTTTGCATTGGAAAAATGCTATACAGGGGAGGGGGAGACACCTGGGGGGTCGAGTCATTGTACTTCCTAACCATACAGGTAGTACTGTCGATCCCATAATATAAATATCAACCCCATATCTTTAAAAAATGTGATACCGTAGGATTAACATAGGAAATGATATTTTAGTGCGAAAGCAACCGAGAGAGAAGATGTTATACGTCAAAAAATATCAGCCAAGTTTTCTAATTATTTGTTAATTAGTTTCGAATAAATAATTTGTATTTCACTGACTATTCTTGTTTTACTTACCTCTACGTTTAATAATGCACCCTATTTGTTAAATGAACACTTTTAAACTCTTGACAATATTATTTCATCATTTCACTGAAACAGCTCAGGGATTTGTTCAAATCCCTTAGTTTTATCAGGGAAATTACCTTGAAGAGACACGTTATTTTAACATCTACCGTCAAGTGATCATCTCACTTAGATATTTGATGAGATTCCTAATTTCATCATTTTCCTGCGACATATATAAAGCGGTACTCCACTCCAAAATTTCCACACAATATTAACGTCAGAAATTTGAGCCTCAATCTATTTAGGATATCTTAATGATTTCATTAATTGATCCTAAAGACCATAACTACAAGAGTACTATGTCGATTATAAGGGGTTTGGGGAGGGGGGAGAGGACCGCTTTGCTATCCCAAACAAATATCGATTCGAAGACTGAAATTCTATATAAGAAAATTATATTTCATCTACATATCTTCACAACAGCCCTTTTATCCCGTTAAGCCTCGCTCTGTCAAAGAGTTGAAATTTCTTAATGCCTTAAATGAAAGGTAAAAAAGTAAATGCGTAGCACGTAAGCTTTTAAAAGTGTTCCTTGCAATGTCTAAAACCCATAATGCAGTTAAAAGGTTTCAGAAAGCACCTGAAATCATTCTCATGGTGGAATTTTAGATCCATCGTCTCCAAAAATGTTTATTCTATTCTCTGAAAAATACTATCGTTGTACCTGCTAGAGGGATATCTATTCCATTTTTCAGACTAAATAGTTTTTTTTTCTTGTCGAAAAGGAAATAGTTTTCCGGGAAATAGCTCTTATAGTGATGTAAAATTTAGTATTTGTTCTCGGAACTCGAAGGAATATAGTTTACAAAAGTATTTTGGGATAAAACTTTCAATAAAAGGAACTGGATGATAAGTTTTTTTTTTTATTTTCTGTCCAGTATGCGCTTTCTTATTTATTTAATGTTTGTTTTAAATGCATCGGAGAAATGGAGAGAGTTGAATTTATTTCGATTTATTTGATATGAAGAGCTTAAATAAAGTTTTAGAGTGAATATATTCGAAACAGTTTTACTTATTTTAAAAAGTATTTTCATAAAGTGAAACTTTTATAAGAATTTTGCATTCAATGTATTGCTTTTTTTTAAAATAAGTATATTTTGCGTAGATCGGCATTCGTGGATTTTACGCTATGTCATTTCTTCAAGAGAGATGGAATTTATTGATTAAAACAGTCCTTAAAATACAACATAAGCAGCAGTAAAAATCGCACAGAAATTCCAGAAGTTTCTTACACCTTCTACAGAACTCAGACAACTATTAGTGTCTAAAATTACAGGTAAATAACGATAAAAACTATCCGCAAGCACCAACTCGGTCGCAGGCGCATACCGAACAATTAAATTTAATAGCTGAAATAGAACTAACTCTGTTTCAGAAAGCGATCGCTATTTATAATCTGTAAGGCTACCTTCCACTGCTTTCTTAAACAATCGCTTATGTCATAAGCTATGACACCATAGACTTCTCCAGAAATTTCGAGAAGCCTCCATATAGGCAAAATAAAAGCCAACTTGTGGCTGTACCTGCAATATTCCGTTAAGTCCTCATTGAAACGCCATTACAATACAAGGGACGGCATTGCTTGCGAATATTACAGTTTTTTCCATAAAATAAATGCTATAAAAAGTAACAACTTATTAAACATGCAGATTAAGTTATTTACAGCAGATTACATGCAGATTAAGTTATTTTAAGATAAAATTAAGCACCAATTAATCAAAATTCATAACAATATATTTTCATGTGTTTGTCTGTGAATTTCAATGTCATTTCTGTTACCGTCATCAAATAGATCTTCAGATATGTTTTCGAGTAGTTTTTATATGTTACATTTTACTTCCAATATATATTATCTCTCAGAATTTATACAGTAAAACTGCATCCTCTTTTAATTAAAAATATTTCTCAATGATGAAAAATGTTGTACCTCAGTTCCTTTTATTTAAATACAATCCCCAATACGAAGGAAGTTAACCAAACACTTTTTTACAATCAATATCTAAATACGTTTAGTAATTTATCCCAGAGGAAACAAATATTAGTCAGCCAAGACAGTCAGAAAAACAATAATCAGGAAGGTTTTTTTTTCTATATTTAGATCAACATATATTTCTGAGCAAAGTTCCTTCATGACAATAAACAAGAGTAAATATTGATGCAAGTTGGTTGACATTAAATTTGCAGGCTGTGATGAAAATTTCAACAAGCAATATCACTCCCTATTCCAAAAACAAAACAAAAAAATGCAAAAAATTGTCATAGGTTTCAATTGTCTTATTCAACTGATTCTAAATATTAAATGCTCTAGAGCAGGGGTGGGCAGACTTTTCCAGGGTACGGGCTACTTCTAATTTTTTCAAGGTGTTGCATTCTACCCAGTGTTACTGGCGCACACAAGGAGGGAAGGGCACGTATCCGGACCCCCTATAGTCCTTGATTTCTTATACCGACTGATTATAATCCCATGTATATAGTACGTAAAACTCAATTAAATATTTGTTAGTAATAGTTTTATTAATTAATGCTGATTATTTATTCAGTAATTTATTTTTTACTGTTTTTGTTCCCCAAAAACAAAAAATAAAAAAATATGTTTGGTTGTGTATTGGGGTAAGATAGAAATGGTAGATTTTCCCCCCCCCTCCCTATTAAAAAAATTTTTGTGTGCCCAATTCCAAGTTTTGTAGGTGTGTTGAGGTGGGAAAAAAAAAGTCTCCCTTTTTTAATAATAAAAAAAACGGAATATGAAATTACCTGAAAAAAACAAAAAAAAACCTAACTTTTTTAAAACTGCTTTTAAAAAGAACACAAAACGCAAGCTACAAACATAATAAAAAAACACCCACAAAAAATAATATCAAATGATGCATTTTTATCAGATAATTAAAAAACGTAAAAAAAATAAAACTTTTTTGATCAAAAAGGTTTTTTTCCCTTTTGTTACAGTCAGTAAAAAATTTATTCTGCATACTTCAGCCAATCTTCAATATTTCCGTATACAATTACTAACTGCAAAAAAATCTTCAAGCGGTCAAAAAAATGTCTTGGGGTCCACCGGTCATCGCGATCGACGTAATGCCCCCCCCGGCTCAAAAACTTTTAAGACACTAAATTAACACAGTAAAAAAATTGAATAAAAAAAACTGCCACTATTTTATTTAACTTATTTATTGATTTTTACGTACAGTTAATGAGATGTAAAGTGAACTAATGAATGCAATTATTTTAAAAAGGTATTCTCCACTTCCAGAATGTGGTTCTCGGAAACATTTCCCAGTGGAAACCATATCTCGTCCCTTACCAAGCCTCATTATATGTTTGTTGAACCTTTCTGTCAGTCTGTTTCTACTAGACTCCTCTTCATTCAAGCAACGCTTCAAGTCCTTTTAACAGTTAAAATAGTTCACAATTCTGAGAACGAAGTTGACAACTAAGTTGGCATTGTATATATCAACGCTAGACTAACAGGAGGACTAAGAGCTCAGACATATTTAATCCAGGAGCAGTAGGACACTCGATACGAACGTTAGTGGTTGCACGGGGGTGACTGAGTCAACCCAATCTTTTTCAATCCCTACTGTTAGCTCACACCTCTATATATTTATTTATCTTTGTGGAATATTCAATAATTAATAAAATACATTTTAAAGCACTCAATTGAGCTGAAATTTTATATACATGACTATTTCGGATGACAATAAAATAATCTAATTATAATTAATAAAAAATTTAAATTGGGTTAAAAAAAATTATTTAAAACTTTATCTACCGACGGTACTTATAAAGGGACCACTCACTTTTAAAAATTTTAGAATAACCATTTTTTTGAATGTTCTCCAAGATACTTAGCAGGGAAATTTTTTTTTAAATACACCTTCCGAGATATATGGGTTCCTTATGATGGGGTATTTCAGCGGGGGAAGGGGGAATAGTTTTTTAAACAGAAGTTGCGTTTTCAGCGCATTGCGAAGATTGTCATTTTTTTTCTGAAAAATAGTTAAGTCAAAAAGGTTTCTTATTTTTTGTACGTTAATGAAAACCACAGAAAAAATTTGACCTTTTTTTATTCTAAGTGAACAGTGTATATAATTAAAAATTTTTCTGTTAAATATATTTAATTTAAATTTAAATAGCCTAATGGGTTAAATTTCCCCCAAAATGGAGTATTTTGTTTATGTATATCCCTTTTTTCCCCCAAAACAATAATTCAAAAAAAAAAATTTGCTGAAAAAAAAATGCAGAAAACATAATGCGGTAGATAAAGGGGGTTAAAAAATTACAAATAGAGCCACTTTTTGGGATCATTTTTGGGGGACTTAGTGACCCTTTTTGGGGACTTTTTGGCCCAAAAATTGAAAAAGGTTTTTTTTTCACGTTTTGATTCAATTGAACTGAAATTTTATATACAGATTGTTTTGGGTGATAATACGATACTTTAATGATAATAAAAAATTAATTACCACTTAATTTGTGATTCTGTCCATGTATATCATATTTATATTAATTGTAACTATTTAATAAAAAGTACAAAATAAAAATTTTCTTTGTTGATCTAAGTAAGAGAATTGACTTAATTTTTTTTTATATTACTTGTTTTTTATAATTATTTTTATTGTATGAGACAAAAATCATTATTCCAGCGAATAGTTTAATTAAGAGAAAGTATACTTGCCTACTTTTAAGAACTTTTTAATTTTCTTTGATAATTTGAGAAAAAATCCAATAAAACTTAACTGAAATTTTTCAAATGAGCGTGGCTTTAATTAGGGACACAAATCACAAACACTTTTCTGTAATATTATAGGAATGATATTTCAGGCAAAATTGTCATATTTCATTCAAGTTCTTATAGTTTTATAGTTCTTTCTTTATCGACTTTTGTCGATCAAGAAAAATAGGCAAAGACTTTGTTGATCAAAATATCATGGACTTTTTCTTGCTTGTATCTTTTTGACAGGGTGCAGTGTGTTTTGCGGTACACTCGTGGTTTTATATCTTTCTTGATGGAGTTTTTCAGGTAGCATTTGAAAATTTTCCTTTCAACTGAAACGTTTCATGTTCATCACTTTCCTACAATTTACTTTGGCTATCGAGATTACTATGCATTATTTCATTAGGTTCTTCCCATGCTTAAGGTATCCGACTACGTTCGGAACATTGATTTTAAAAAAGCGCATAAATGGATAATTTTTATGATATTTAGTGTTACTTAGATTAGATTAGATGTATAAAATTGTTTTAGGGATATTTTGACAAAAAAAATATTTAAATACAATATTTTCGAAAAAAATTAACTTAGAATAATCTTTTTTCAAAATGTTCTCCGTTTATAAAAAATGCTTCTATTATAATAATATTTTGCCTGTATATAGCTCAGACTTCTGTACAGAGGCTCAACTACGATTTTTAAAGAATTCACATTATTTTCTGAGTTACCACCCATTGAAATATATATAACTATCGGCGTTTTTTTCTTAAAATTTCTCCCCTCTATTGTCGTAAAATATGGATAAATGCACTTCTAAGTTATATATTTCGAAAATTCTACTAGAGCCTCTGTAGAGAGGTCTGAGCTATATACTAGCAAAATATTATTATAATAGAAGCATTTTTCACAAAAGGAGAATATTTTGAAGATGGGTCATTCTATGTTCCATTTTTGTCAAAATATCGTACTTAAATAATTTTTTATTGTAATACTATTCTTAAAACAATTTTAAATACATTTTCTAATCTAAGTGACACTAAATATCATTAATATTATTCATTTATACGCTTTTGCAAAATCACGGTTCCGAACGTAGTCGGATACCTTAATCACTTTCAACATCATCCAACAGAGATCGCAAATGCCCATTTCTTTTTTTTAATAGTCTGTTTATTCACATTAATAAACCGTAATGGTTCGTACAACACAGCAATCAAAACTACTAATTCGTTCATAGGGGAAAAATGAGCATTTGTATAGAAAATATTTTGGAACAAAAGTGGCCTCGCGGGGAACTCAGTCACCCTAAGTACCTTATTGTAAAAACCGTCCCAAAACAGAGGGAGAGATATGAGACAAACACACTATAATTCATATAGGAAGATACTGATAGGGTAGGTCATTGGTAACCAATAAGCAGTTTTCCCAGAATTAAAGATTTCGTGAGCCTGGGGTGACTGGGTGCCCCGCTTTACCACTCCTGAGATAAATTGCATAATTTCTATTAAACGATGATTGTTGGAAA
>BMAV01003420.1:20517-104710 GCA_019973955.1 Trichonephila inaurata madagascariensis
TCCCACACCTCTAGCTTACGCGGAACCGGCACGACATGGTCATCACAAAATGGCTATGTCGCAGGTTGTGTTAAGTGATGAATCCCGGTTTGTTTTGAGGACGGAGGATAACCGTGTACGGGTGTGGAGGCGCCCTGGTGAGCGGTACAATTCCCCCCACACTGTTCTACGTCACACTGCCCGCACAGCTGGTGTAATGGTCTGGGGGGCCATAGCCTATGATAGCCGGTCCACTTTAATTGTGATGCGGGGAACCTTAACGGGCCAACGTTACGTTGATGATATTCTTCGACCCCATGTAAGACCTTTCCTAAATGGTCTCCCACGGGCAATTTTCCAGCAAGATAATACTCGTTCGCATACAGCAAGAGTTTCTCAAGACTTCGTACGTCATTCAGACTCTTCCTTGGCCGGCCCACTCCCCCGATTTGTCCCTTGTAGAGCCCGTGTGGGATCAGCTAAAACGGCAGATGCCATAGTGTCACTCTGTACATGATTTAGAGTTGGTTGTTCAAGATTTGTGGGCCCATCTGCCTCAAGACAACATAAGGTGCTTAATCAACTTAATGCCGGACCGTGTGGCGGCATGTATTGCAGCTGGAGGTGGTCCAACACGCTATTGAAGTTGACCAGTATTTGTGTCGTTGCACACCCTGTATTCGTTTAATTGTCTTGTTTTTGAGATCAAGTGAATCTCTCATCTGTGTCATTATGAGTATTATAGTTCATTTCAATCTGATGCTTTCTTCTTGGGTCGCTATTTTCAATGTTCCTGAGTGTATAAATATTCAAATTATGGTCTTACTACTTATACATTCTTTACCCCCCCCCCCCCGCTATAAAAAGGAACAATTTTCAATAATTCTATCTAATGGCTTAATTCTCGATGATTTTCTTGAAAGTCTGTATCAAAATTGTCCAAAATAAATAATTCATTTAATCTTAAGTTCAATTAAAACTGAACCTAGATATCCACGAGGAAAAATTCTACTAATATTTCATTGAAAAAATCATAAGATTTCACAACAGTAATAAAAAAAAATTGAAAGTTCTAGAATTTTTTCCTTTATTTTTTTATCTCTTATATTTGCTATCTATTGCAGCGTTTCTCAAACTGTGGGGCACGCCTTCATAGGAGGAGCCTGATAACTCTACGTGGATATTGAAAAGTCGAAAACAAAAGATTATTAAAAAATATTAATTTACTGCAAGTAAACAAACAAAATACATTCTGACATAACAAAAAATAAAATACACATTTACACTGATATAATGCACTTATAAATGTATCAATACTTCACAATGTATTTTATTGTTCATTTAACAAAAGTAAATTAAGAACATTAATAATTACCAATGATACCATGGGCTTGTCGTATATAAAATTATACACAAATATTAACACTTATTTTGATAATTTGTACGGTTTATAATTACTATTTTAACTGCTGAATCAAATTTACGCGATTCGCTCCCCAACGCCTCATTTTTCCATGCTGGCACGCGTGTGTGATGTATTGTGGGCTGGGGAAATAAATAAATAAGCAGATCTTCTGAAATAAGTAAATCCTTCGCAAACCCTTTAAAGGTCTTCTTATTGCATTCCAAAGTCTTCGGAATAATTTTATGAATATCAGTGTGCAGAAAATATCTTACTTCTTAAAGACGTATATATACGTCAAGGGCAATTTACGCTTTGTCTGAGTGAGACGTTTACATACGATGGTGACACTTAAGAAGTTAAAGTTGTATTGTAGCTTTATCAATACATTGTTATTGTATGAAGGGAGGAGCGGATGAAACTTATGATTGTGTGAATATTGTGTCGCAAATATGGAAACTTTGAGAAGCACTGATCTATTGTACTTGAGTAAACTTTGTATATTATTGTGTAACGCAATCAAAGAGGTGAAAAACTAAACTTTAATGACAATTACCGGGATTTCCGTAGTTATCCGAGTAACAAGTGAGGTATTTTCTTATTTATATATATTGTTTTGTATGTTCTTTTATTTCTCTTCAAATAAATAGTTTCAATTATTTTTATGTGAAATCCTCTTTAATTACTTACAATTATATTGTAGCACTTATCTGGTTTATGTGGATTTATTTAGATCAGTTGTTTACTATTTTTTTTTTACTTACATAAAGAAAGTGTCGAGATCTTTTAACTTATGTTAAAAGCAACAAGAAAGGCCAACCTTCAGAAACCACCATCCCAGCATAAGATGTAAATACAGCTGGTACCCACCTACTGAACCTCATTTGCTTACAATTGTACAAGAAAATAGTTTTGGAAAGTACATTTAACAATAAAGGATCATAAACAGACGCATCTGTAAGCAAAAAAGTAAACAAATAACGACAGGTAGACAGTCGTTAGTATTTGGTAATATACTACAGATTTCAACACGCAAAAATCAAATCAATGTGTTGTTAGAATTTGAATAAACATAAAAACGGGAGTGGTCGTGTGGGGCACAGAGTCACCCCAGGCTCATGAGATCGTTGATTCTGGGAAAAAAACTGCTTAATTGTTACCAATGACCTTAGTACTATCCACCTATATGACAGTCTTCATGGGAACTAAAATGTTTTTGTCACATATCTCCCTCTTTTTGAGGGGTGTCAAACGTCTTTTTTACAATCTTAAGGTACTTGGGGAAACTGAGTTCCCCGCGCGACTACTTTTGTTCCAACATATTTCCTATGAACAGGCAACATTTTTCACCTGTGAACGACTTAGTGGTTTTGATAGCTGTATTGCATGACTCATTATGATTTATAAATATAAATGAACAAAATAAAAAAGAAATAGGCATCTGCAATTTCTATTGGATGAAGTGGAAACTGATTCAGGGAAAAACTTGATGAAATAATGGATATCAATCATGATATCGAAAGTAAATTTCAGAAAAGCGATATATATGAAAATTCGACTTGAAAGGAATATTTTCAAATCCTACCTAAAAAACTCCATCAAGAAAGACGTGAAGCTAAAAGTCTATCACAAGCACACTTCGCCCTGTCCAAAAGACGCAATCAGGAAAAAGCTCAACATGCAATTTGTAAATTATCAAAGAACAATACAACTACAATAACATGAGCAAAATATGTCAGTTTTACCTACAAATATCATTCCTGTAATGTTAGTGAAACGTCTGTGATTTGTCTTCTTTATTAGAGCCGCGGACATTTGGAACAGTTTAGTTCAGCTTGAATGAGTTTTTCCTCAAATTATCAAAGAGAAATTGAAAGGTCCTTTAAAGTATGAAAGTATACTTTCTCTTAGTTAAATTATTCATTGTAATTACGAATTTTATTCGTGTACAATAAAAATAAATATAAAAAAAAAGGATTGGGAGTGAATCCGTCAACCAGCTCGACCACTGCCGTCAGTAACGAGTGCATAAATGTAAAACGATATTTACAAATAATGCCATAGTTGCAAAGCACCTTTTCAATATAAAGTATAAAAAAATCTTTATATCAAAGTTTAATCAATCTTTTTAGTAAATTTAATGCATTTGTCACATATATTCCCCTTTTTGGGGAGTAGCAAATGTGTTTTTTACAATCTTAAGGTACTTGGGATGACTGAGTTCCCTACGCTACCACCTTTGTTCCAAAATATTTTCTATGAACTTGCTACATTTTTCCCCAGTAAACAACTTAGTGGTTTTGATTAATGTGTTGCACAACTTATTATGCCTTATAAATGTAAATAAGAGAAATATAAATAGAAATGGGCATATGTGATCTCTATTGAAGGCAGTTGAAACTGGTCAAGCAAGAAAAGAACCTGCTGAAATAATGTATATTAATCATGATAGCGAAAGTACATTTGAGCAAAGAGATGGACATGAAACATTTGAGTTGAAAGGGAAATTTTCATGTGTTACCTAAAGAACTCCACCAAGAAAAATATGAAGCCATAAGTGCAGCACAAGACACACTTCGCTCTGTCCAAAAGACACAAGCAAAAAAAAAGCTCAATATGCTATTTGTCGATCATCAAAGGAAAATAAAACTACAAACTCGAACAAAATATGACAGGTTTTTTTTCTGAAAATGTTATTCTTTTAATGCAGTGTTTCTCAAACTGTGGGGCGCGCCCCCCTGGGGGGGGCGCGAGCATATCGAAAATAAAAGGTTAAAAAAATTAATTTGCTTTAATGAAGTAAACAAAATACTTTCTGATATAATAAAAAAATACAGATTTACATTGATATGATTTATTATATCATCTGGTGAAAAAGGTCATCAAAAATAAAATATTCTACTTTGAACGCTCATTAGCTATCTTTGATCTTATAACTCAATAAAAAAAATATATTTTGCTTGCCTTGTTGTAATCCTACGATGAGAGATTTTTTTTATTATGTTTCTTTTTTAATCTAAAATATTACTTTTGCTGACTTTCGAGCTTACTGGTATGGTTATCTGCGTCCCTTTCTTTTAGGGAAGTTGTAAATTATATAATTCTGTTGCACTTTTTTCAGTCTGAAAGAGTTTGATGATACACGGATAAGCATATTGAGCACTTTGAAGGATTAATTAGCCAAGATTTATTTTTATGAGTATTTTGAAACATATAATACATAAATCGTTAATTCTGGGAAAACTGTTTATTTGTTACCAATGACCTTGACAGAAAATCCTCTAATATGACAGTCTTAATGGGAGCTAAAATGAATTGATCACATATCTCCTTCTTTTTGGGAGTGGCAAACGTTTTTTAGAATCTTAAGATACTTGTTTTGACCGAGTTCTCGGCACAAACACTTTTGTTAAAAAATATTTTCTTGAACATGCTGCATTTTCCCTTATGAATAACTTAGTGGTTTTAATTGTGATGTTGTACGACTGATTATGGTTTATAAATGTAAATGAGCAGAGTATAAAAAAAAGGATTGGGCATCTGTGATCTCTCTGAAAGGAAATTGAAACTGATCAAACAAGGAAAACACTTGCTGAAATAATGTATATTAATCATGTTAGCTAAAGTAAATTTAAGAAAAGCAATAAACATGAAATGAAAGTAAAATTTTCAATAGCTACATTAAGAACTCTACGTAGAAAAACATGAAGCCATAAGTGTACCGCAAAATGCACTTCGCCCTGTCAAAAAGACACAAGCAAGAAAAAGTTCAACAGGATATTTGTCGATCATCAATGAACTTTAAAACTACAATAACTTGAACAAAATGAGACAGTTTTGCTTGCAAATAATTTTCCTGTAATGTTAGCGAAAAATGTCTGTGATTTGTGTCTTTTATTAAGATCACGCACATTTGGAACAATTTAGTTCAGTTTTATTGGATTTTTTCTCAAATTATAAAAGTAAAATTGAAAAATACTTGAAATAGGTAAGTAAATTTTCTCTTAGTTAAATTATTCCCTGAAATTGTCATTTTTATCGTGTAAATTGAAAATAATTATAAAAAAAAGAATTGGGGTGAGTCACTCCCCGCTGCCATTAACGTTAGTATCGAGTACACACCTGATCCCGGGCTAAAACATTTTGAAATTTTTTCGCTTTAAATAATAAAAATAACACAATTGTTATTCATTGGAATTTTATATTCTTTTTTTATTACTTAACATTTATTCTAAATGCTAATTCTGCGAGGCTTAAGATTACAGTTCGTTCAAAACCGTTTATAATATGAGTATTCATTTCAATAAATTATTTTACATTTTTGTAAACATTGTAATGCACTTGGTTTTACTCTCCTTACAATTTAGCTATTATATCAAGAATAATGTATTATCATTTTTTAAAAAAATAAACTCGTGTTAAGGGTGGTTACTTCAGCCAGTATAAGAACAAGTTTAATAATTATTAGTGACTTCCATGGGCTTGTCTTGCAGAGCAAAGTGTTTCAAAGGAAGGCTAAAAATTAGAAATTGACACTCAGAGTTATTTTTTGATATTTAGCTCAGATCTATATTTTGTCTTCAAAGTAGCCATCGCAGAAATTTCGGATTCACAATGGTATGATGTTGAAAATGGTAATAGTATACGAAATGCTTTTGTTTTCAGTGTAGAAAATTCAGCATCCACCTCTATCCAGAATTCAAAGAGTGATTTATTACAAAATTGCCCTTTAATTTCGTCACTGGATGTGAAATCTATGAAGATCTCTTTTTCGGTAGTTGAGAGCCCTTTTGAAGTATTTTTAAATGGATCCCTAACCCATTCGTAATTTGCTATCAATTTGCCTTCGTCAGTGTACTTGTTGATGCTGTATTATCGTCGAATGCTCACTGCGATTTAAAAATATATCTATGATTTTGTTTTAATCCACTGCCGTAAATATTTAATACCGGGAATTACAATTAACGCGTGAATTATAAAATGTACATTCAAGAAGGATTCGGTAGCTAATCGATTCGGCCAAGACTGACTGGAACTGTACGAAGTACAGCATTTTTACATGTTTTGTACTGACGTTCATTAGGTTTCCTAGATTCACGTGAATGTTCGCGAGAATGCCATATGTAATGGATATGATAAAGAGCAACATAGATTAGACTATTTTTCAATGACATTTGTACTTTTAGAAATGGACGATGAAGGAAATAAATCTTTAATTAAATATCATTTCTCAATCTGTTTCAGTTTAATAATTAGAGGGAAAAAAATGACATAGTTAACCCTATTACTTAAAAGTAATTTACTTAAAATATGTATTACTTAAGAGTAACATATATAAAAAATTTAATACTTATCTTATTAATTTGTACGGTTTATAATTAAGATCATATAGCTTTAGCGTCTAAGTACATTATTATTGCATTCAATATATTATTATTATTATTGAAGGGGGGCGCTATAAAATTTATGATTGAAAATTGGGTCACCAGTATTGAAAGTTTGAGAAGCACTGTTTTAATGTTAATGAAAAGTTCCTGTGATTTGTGTCTTTTATTAAGGTCACGCACATTTGAAACATTTTAGTTCGACTTTATTGGATTTTTTTTTTCAAATTTTCAAAGAATAATTCAAAATTCCATAAAAGTAGATAAGTCTACTTTCTCCTCATAAAATTAGTCACTGGAATAATGAATTTTGTCTTGTACAATAAAACTAATTATAAAAAAAAGGACTGGGTTGACTCTGTCACCCCACGTGATCACTAACATTAGTATCAAGAGCGCGAATTCTCCCGGGTTAATAATAAGCTTATCATACCGATACAAGGAATGTTTCCATTATTAAAACTATGTGGAAAGAGCAATTTAACCCGGCACTTCTAGCGCAGGGTATGTCATACCAACCGTCAAAAGTTTTTTCGACGCTCCTTCTAAACCTTTTTGTGGCTTGCCTTGTCACGAGTTCGAGCCCAGTACCACTAAAGACCCGCCGTGTAGGGCAGAGATGCACGTTAAATCTATCGAGAGCTGAAACGTCCTCCCGTTGGTGTGGTGTGGTGTGTTCAAAATTATGTGGTCCGTCGCCAAAAGCCCTCGTGTAGCTGAACAGTGCGACGTTAATATTCAATCAATCAATCAATCTAAACCTTTTTTGAATAATGAATAGTTTTTCTTGTAACTAACTTTAAGGCCATATCCATTGAGGGGCCTTAGCTTGAAGGCGAATTCTAAAAATATATTTCTGGATACCTCCTATTCGGGTATATCATACCCTGCGCGTGAATCACCGTTACAGTACTGAATACATGAGAACGTTTTAATTTTTCTTTATGTTATGGCGTATTATTGTAGTTATGATGAAGAAACGTGATATTAAGTAATTTTACTGATACAGTTTTTAATAGATATAGTACAATAGTATTTTAGGATAAAGAAAGTCTCTTCGCGGTTTTGATGAGGAAGAATCAAATGATGAAGTGTATAACAGCAAGTATGATTCCTTTTCTGAAATCGATCTAGATTTAGAAGAGGAGGATGCTGTTGAAAATAAATGTTTTATATGTAGAGACACAAAAACATTTGGGTAAAACCTAATTTTAAAGGAGACAACTAGTACACAACTTATCCACTTTCAGATGAACTCTTTAAAAAAAACTATTGCTGGAATAATGAGAGAAAATAAAAAAGAAATTCCGAAATCTTTGAATTTAAGAATAGAGAAGTTTACTCTTATACGTTTAGTTTTGAAGATACAAATTAAAAAAAATTAAGATCCAGTGAAAAGATCACACTCATTCACAGCGAGATTAAAGGAGTGTGTGTATAAACAAGGTACCTTAATAAAAAGCCTTACCACACAAAAACTAAATTTACGCGTGAAAAATGTAATAAACATTGTATTTCCTACTTTTCTTCCTTTTTAACTTTTGTATGCAAATTTCATGATAAAAAAAGAATGTAAACACCCTTGGGTATGAGATACCCGGCGTTAGAACTTTCGGTCATTTTTTTCGCGCGATTGATGCCGGATTAAAAGCACCAAACAATCCTGAGCTATAAACCAATAATTTAACTAGCTGTGCATAATATAATAACGGAGAAATCATTTATCTGCATTTACGAATGGAGCTTTAGATCCAATAGCCACATCACAATATTCCATTCTTCGTTATTTTATCATCTTTCGAGAAATCACCGATTATTTCATTTCTTCCACTTTTCCCTTTTTATAAACAAAAACTTCATTTGAATAAATACGTTCAAATGACAAGCGCACGCGTAACGTTCGGATTAAAACAATATGTTATCCTTTCATTCATAATACAAAAGGAGGAAGGACAATTGTTCTATATTTGTATTTAAATGAAATTGAGAGGGAGAGAAATAGAGTAGTAGTATGAGACGCAGGATCTGATTTTGTTCCATGGGAAAATAAAGGATGAAGTCTGTTCCAGAGTTAATGAGAGAAAACGTGAAAAAGAATAGCTGTGGAGGTCGTTTGCAACGCTCAAGAAATTCACTAAATGCAAATTACTTCGTTTGGGAGAAGCGATAGATGTCTTTAGCGAGATATCCAAATGCATTTTCGGTGATTTGTAGAGCAGAACACAGTATTATCCATAAAGGAAAAAGGCCTTTGAAATGTAAATTTTTGTTTCTAATCTCTTACAAAATCTGAATCTTCATTGAAATGAAGTTGAAATATAATGGTTGAGAGAGTTTTAAGTTTCAAAAGCTGAATTTTATTGTGTTAGAGTTATTGTTTTTGAGCTGAATTTTATTGTTTACTGTGTTTGTATCATATATTAGCAGAGTCTGTTTTCTGATATGATATATTTGGCGTATTTATGATCCTTTTATAAAATTTTACAGCAGCAATATCATTGATTCATGATATGGTTCTTGTTTTTATTTCGAATATATTAAAGGAATAGGCCTTTACTTAATAATAATACAATTTTCAGAGAATATGCTTAAACACAGAAAAAGTTGTAAAATGAAAACTTCGTATTTATGAAAGACTTTTTAAAAAATATTTACATCCCCCAAAATATTTTTTGCACGAATTGCAATTTAGTGTAACATTTAGAAAAAGAACATTTTAAATATTTTTTCTTTAACTATTCACATTGCATTCAGACTTGGGGCTAATAACACAGTTTTTCTTAAATCTTGAGACGTGTTCAATAGATTCTCTCTTTAATCAGCGTGAATGTAAACAAACTATAGCAATATGTCGTTCATGATAACAAAAATTTAGTTTCTTTTAAATGATATTCTATTCATGGATTCGCATTGATAGTAAATGGCACTTCTGAGTGATTATTTCCCTCATTCTCACACACAGAACATATTGAGTTTATAGGAGGAGGTAACATTCAATAGTATATGGAGCGATATATTATCCTTATCAATACCATATCAAACTTTATTTGTACGGTAGTTTTCCATGGATTATAGAATTTGTTATGGTATATCCTTCTCATGTTATTTGATGGGGAGTCTCACTCATCACTGATATTTAAGAGATTTCTAAGTGCACCATGGATGGAGAAGCCATTCAATTTAACTCAAAGTGATTGTAAGCAAACAATTATAATGATTAACTTTTATTAATTCGAATTACTCAATATGCATGCAAGAAAAGCTGAAAAGTAAGATTCAATTTTGCGCTTATCTGAAGAGATGCCTTCCCTTGACATTGTCAATCGCAAAATATCTGTAACTTTGAATACCTAATACCAAAATACAACAATGTGGCTTTCTCACTAATCAATGTGGCAATACCGTGCATAATCAACCATCTACTCTATTTCTTGGAATGTTTACATGTTAGGGCCAAACAGCTGTCGGAATAGGTCAATTACAAATTATATACAAAAAATAGAACGATAATTTAATCTTATTAGACTCTCCTGAATCCACACAATTGTTCCAGCGTTCCTACAATTCTTCAAAACATTCCTGGAATCCATTTTTTTAAAGGTGTTTCAGTTACTTCGTCACAGTTTCCATCGGCTTTTGTCTGAGTGATGTTTCCCCTTCCTAGGTGATGTTTTTGCTTTCCATTTACTTGACTGAGGTTTTGTCTGAGGGTTGTTAAAGTACCGTGTCTCATCAACTGTCTCGACTTTCTTCCAAAAGCTGCCATCTTCATCAGCCATGTCAATCAAATCCCTGGACGTGTTCACTCTCAACTCTTTTTTTGCTCAGGCGTGTCATGTACTAACAAACACGATGTTGTTCATTTTCAAATAATCATGAAGAATGCTGTGAATGCTCTGCTACGGGAAACTTCAAGTTTAGAGGCAATAACATCAATGGTTATTCATCTATCCATGCACATGATTCCTAGAACGTACTCAACATTCTCATCTGTGATAGAAAAGGAGCACCCAGTCATCATGTCGGTCATTTTGGATGTTTGTGCGAACTTCACGAAAACGTTTATGCCACTCGTACACAGCAAATTTTTTTTTCATGGAACTATTTCCGTATACTTGAGACATAGCCATCCTGTGATGACTATGTCTGGGGTGATTCGCGAAAGCTAGAGGTGTGGGATTATCTAAATGATGAGACATTATGTAATTCTTAACACAACTTTTATTAAGAATAACTTAAATTACTTAATTCTAAATAACAACTTTCTTAAAGTGAGAATAAACCAACAATTAAACTTTAAATTCAAGTCAGATCGCGCAACTAGAACACTTATCTTAATTATATTTATTTAACTGTCTAATCTAACTTCCTATACAAAATATTACCTTTTATAGAGTCACCTTCCTTCCTAGGTTGAAGAAATTCCTATTATGTTAATTTTAGATGAGAAGACTCAGACTTTCTTAATCCTTATTATAATTTAAGGCAATGAGCGTATCCTTCTTCCAAAGCTGTAGGACGTCTAACCTTTATTCCAAACAATTCCGCACTAAGTTATCTCTAGGCTTGCCGTTATATCTCACCAAACTTTCTATCCTTTTAAAGTATATCTCATTTGCATATTCGATCCGTTTCTCTTCTTGGTATTGGGTTGGAAAAGTTTTGCCATTAATCGTGGCCGTCAAAGAACTTAGGAGTTATGTTAGAAGAAGAACGCGAGAGACGTCACATACTTACTTCAGCATTTCCGACGTCTCAGAAGGTAATTTCTTTAGAAAAACGCAGAATTTAATGTTTTCTCGCTGCTCCAAAAGAGACACTTCCAAATCTGACAAATAGAAAATTTACTTTATCAGAAATGTCTTGCAGCTAACTTTGACGGAATCAAAAATGAATTCCAGATAGTTGTGTGTTTTCCTAATTAGTATTTCCGATTCCGAAAGAGATATTTCCCCTCGAACGTACACATGTGTAAATGTAGGGGACCATTCCGAGAACATTTTGACTCTAGTAGTATATACTCTTTGCAAGTGATGTTCATTTCTATTGAGGCGCTGTTCTAGCATAAAACATTAATTTGGCTGGAACGAAAAAAATCCGGCATAGAAAGGATTTACCTCACAGATAGCCCATTATTAGTGTATCTTCAATAAATTTCTTATTTCTCTAATACTGTGACTATATGTAGCAATGATTATGAAATATTACATTTATGCAATCTTCCTTTGATTTCCTTGAGTTATTGTTTCGGAGCTTTTATGTTGTTTTGGTCCAAAACATCTTGGTTTTATTTATATTTTTCTTCTCTAAATACAAATAAAATAAAATTCTCAAATATTAATTTGCTTATTTTAAAGAAATAGCTTTTAAACACATCAATAACTTATAAAATCCTACAAAAAAATACATTTTATGAATTAAATTATGCATTTTAAATTAGGTTTAAAATAAGACTTTTTAAAATCTTCTGCACAATATAATTGAATTAAAACTACTCAAATGTAACCTATTGATTAAAAAAAATCTCTTACAGCCTGAAAATTTCTAAACTATTATTTTATATAGAAACTCATGGAGCAATTTTAATTCCCTTTATATTATGCAGTAGAAATGGCTTAGTCAAAAATATTGGAACATTGTAGTTCAGTTTGTGAAACCACCGCCCTAAGGTGACCGTTTCTTTGATTATCCTCGTGAGCTAGAGGTGTAGGGTTTACAAAAGGAATAGACAATTTTAAATTCTTAATATGACTTTATAAAGAATGAAACTTAAGTGTCTAACAATTTAGATAATATTATTTAGGCGAGAATCTACAATGAACAAACACACAGTAATAGTTAAACCGAATCTCGGAACTTGGACCACTATCAATACTTAAATCGCCTTACCTCACTTCTAATAATATTACAAGTCCCAATATCAAATAATCAATCCTACCTTAATCCAATTTTAGTTTCAATTTTATGAAGAGGCGTCTGGGCGTGTGTGCAATGGTATGCACATTGACCTAATGGCTTAATCTTGAAGGTAACTTCTCGCTTGTATCACTTTCACACATAACATTCCCCAAAGTGCCATTCGACTTATTGAAACTTGTGTTACTTAAAAGCTATCTTATTTGCATTTCCTCTTCACATTTCGCTTCTTGGGTTTTGGTTGGAAAAGAGTTGCCATTAATCTTGGCCCCCAAAGAACCCAGAGGTCATGTTAAAGAAAAGACGCGTGAGCCCGTCACAAGTTGTGACTTAAGCATTTTATTATTCTTAAAGACACTGACACATCATTTTCACAAGCTTAATTCAAAACAGAAAAATTCATCATATGATTTTATGTTTGAAACCAAAACCAAATCAAAATCCGTTACATGTTTCGCAACTTTAAAGTTGTTGATTGAATGACTCAATCTCTCAAATTGGAGATTTTTTAAATTACGTTTAACACGTAAAGCCTTTTGGGAGTTATTTTAATATATGTATATATTTATCTATGTTTAAGATTTCAGCTAAAACACGAGAGTTTATATCTTTGAAGAAAAATTAAGAAGAAAGAGCGAGAGAGAGAAAATTTTTGAAAGCCATGATTAATTAACTTTAAATAATCTTTTATATGGTACTTGTAATTCGATTTGTTGACATTCTACATCTCCGGTTTACTTATATAAATAGATAGTGAAATTAATTAGTTTTATTTGTCCTGTTGGAATCCATGTAATACATTAAATCGAAAGAGTGATGGAAATGTGTTTGATGTTGGGAAATAATTTCATGCTTGAATAAGTAGCTTATTTATTTTTATTATAATTGTGAATAAATAAATTGTTCACAGGAATATGAGAGTACTGAAAGCGTTGCATATTTCATTTTAAAATGGAAAATGGTTATTTTGAATAATTTGATAGCAAAAAAAAGAATTAGAATAAACATCAAATTTCTGAAAAATGTCAGAGACGTATTTAAAACGGTTTTCATAAAATTAACCCCAAAAATATTTATTGAATATATTTTAATTATGTAATGTATTTGTAATCATATGAGTCTGCGTATAAATAAACAAATATATAATTATAAAATTCGTTAATTCTTTTTTTTTTTTTTTTTAATAACACCGTTTCTGAAATAGAAAAAACTTCCCTACTTTTTAAATATCATCTCAATTGGTCAGAGTTTTTGAAATCGAATATTAAACACTTGAAAGCATTTAGAAAGCTTATAGATATTTTTTCCGACAGTTTATAGTATTTTTAAGATAATCTAAATGACTCGATGATCTATTACGCTTACAGGAAATTGGTATTATATATAAAGAAAACAATACCGAAAAAGGATTTTAAAGAAATTTTTTTTCCCCTCAAAATAATTTCTAACTCTAAAAGTACTTAAAAATGATGGTTTTAAAGACTATTAAAGTGTCAAATTTTATCCATATTCCATGTAATCATTTATCTTTCTTGCATTATGGTCTTTATAGTCTTTCATGCAATAAAAAATTTGTGAAGATGTATTAAAAAGGGTAGAATTGTAATGAAGTGCTTGCGCTAATATTTCAGGGGAAAAATGGGCTTTCCATATAATAATATTCAAAAATAAATCTAACATAATTATTTCAAATAAAGTCTTTAATTGATTTCTTCGGAAAAAAGACTTTTAAGAGAAAAAAGTAACAAAGAAGAAATATTTAAGTTGAAATTTCAATATTAGAAGCTTTACCATTTAAATAGTTCTTTATTAAATTAAATGCCTTACTCTCTTGTGTGAAAAGAAAAGCTCAAGTATATTATAAGCACACTAAATATTATGAAGGAAATACATTTTCTATGTAAAAAAATAATTTTGATGGATACAAAGACTGGAGTACCAGAAAGAAACAGCATACTAATAGAAATTTCTTAAACTGGTTTAGAAAAAATTATACTAATAAAATTAGGAGTTTATTTAATAACTTTATTTTTTTTTTTAAAAAAAAGAAAATAGCCTTTAGAAAAATAAGAAGGTATAGTGAATGAGTATGTGAATGAATGTGGAGTTTTATGGCGCTAGAGCTTAATTTTTGGTTAAACAGCGAAATATATTTGTTTTAAAAAACATTAAAACTGTAAAGATGTATTGAAAATATGACATTAATATTATATGATGTGAATAATTAAAAAGTAAAATGCATTACAATCACTTATAATTTATGTTTACATGTTCTGCAATGTAAAATTTAAAAAATTCTTACAAATAAATGGAAATTTAAAACATCACATCGAAAGTCATATTCCCATCCAATTTCGTACAATGAAACATATAAATTTCTGAAAATATTACACAAGGGTGAAAAAAATCCAGAAAAAAAGTTACATGTCGAATAAAAATATTTATTAACAATAAACAGAAAATACAAAAGGAAATTAAGAGGCATACTTGCCTATCACATTTCGACATAATCACCAAATCTATTTAGGCATTTATCAGTTGTGTGTGCTTCAAAGTTCAGCCAAAGGGTCAGCAATGAAGGATATTAGAACTCGGTACCTTCCGATCCCTAAGCATCCCTAAGCACTAAAATAATCACCTTAGTCCGGAGGATGTTACTGGCTTATATAGATACCACAGTCACATTTTCATGAATAACTATGTACATGTAAAATTAAAGACATACATTGTTACAATTTGAATCTTTAACGACCACTCACAAATGATAAACGTTCCCGTATCAATATGGTCTTTTTTCATGACTTTTTTTGTGAACATTTTTATAAATATTCCAGAAAATAGAAAAAATTTTAAAAAAAAACTTAAATTTTTGTGTGTTGTTTAAAGTGTTTCAAAGGATTTTGTGAATGAAAAACTTCCAAGAAGCTCTTATCAGAACTGTACATTTTCAAAACAATTTTTCACAAAAATAACAATAGCTGTAGAAATCTAGGGTTTCACCATATTTCACATTTTTAGGTAATCTGAAGAGACTTTGTTCGGTTTTGACAGAATTCACGTCAAGAAGTATATTCTGAAAATATTCTTGAACATAAGGCCTTTAATACATATTCTTATTTTACATTAGAGTAAGATCACAAAACATATCAAAAGATTTCTTACACAATGAGTTTTGTAAGGCAAATATATATATTTCCTAAGATAAATACCTCTTTGTAAGGAGATAATTAAAAAAGAAAAACTTTTGTTAGAGTTCAATACACTTTGAAGAACAAAAGGATATTAGTTGGAAACGATATAAGAAAATGGATAAGGTACAAACACTTGCCATTAGAACAAAGCATGTAGTTTCTCGAGCAGATATTAATTCTTAGGTACTAACGTATTACACCATCAATCATATTCGATAACGATGAAAATCTTTCGTGGCAATTTTTTAATAAGCGATGTCTTTTGATTTCGTGAAAATCGTCTTCGGAAAAAAAACTATGTAACGGGTCTACTCACATTCTTCCTACTAACAATCCTCTTGGGGAATAATGTGGCCTTAAATATTATTCTATTGAAAACTTTGAAAGAAAATGACGTGATAATTCCAATTAAAGCTTGTTTTTAAAGATTAACTGTCAAGCTCGAAGGGAAAGGTTAGAAGCCAACATGATAGCAAGTAATGATTAATGTAAAGTTAGGCGAGAGCAGTTGGTAGATTGTTTGATTAATATTAAGATTGAAAATTTGATCAATTAGTTGTTAAATTGGATTCGGTAGGTTTGAATTAGATTACTTTAGAGAAACTACTTTCAAACATAAGAAGGTGTATTGCCTGGACGTACTAAGTGTAAGTGATCCGATTAATTATTATACCTCCAATTATCTCTTCTACCTCGCTATTGCTCCCATATTTAACTATTGGTGCATTTCTTAACTTGGGTTGTTGATATTTGTTACTTTGTTGAGAATTGTTAATAAATAGAGTTTGTATTGACTATGGCTAATCTTCCTTCTGACCCTTTGATACCAATGAATGGTTTAGCCCAGGGGTGTCCAACCCGAGGGCCGCATGTGACACGCCTTGAATAATTTTGCGGCAAGCGAGATTCCTTACAACTTTACAAAATTCGGCTATTTTGTATAATATTTTTGTTTAAAGATTTTTGTTTGTTTGTTTGTTTTTATAAAAAAATTCATCCCATAACTGTTATTATTTTATCACGTTGCTTCTCTTTTTTTTTGTCTAATTGAAATTTATCAAACATAAATCGTGCTCAAACTTAGCACACGAATATCTACAACATCAATCACGATACGCAAATACACATCATTGAGATTGACTCGCAAAACCTAAGTGAAAGAGTTGAGAAACTGATATCTCACTGATTAAATAAATTAAAAATTATTTGATCATTGAATATTTATTACAATGTTATCTATGTTTGTATACATGAAAAACAATGAAAACAATAATAATATATCAGTCTGTTTTAAATTTTCACTCCAACAAATGTTTGTAATGGATCCAAATTTAATATAAAGATATATATTTTTATATGTAGCTCGCGGGATTGTAAAGTTATTCCGAGTGGCCCGCGAGGTCATTTGGGTTGTCCACCCAAATGGTATAGCTCATCCATTAGAAGTACAATATTTGTGTACTAATAAAACTTACGACAGTTAGAACGTGATTTTTTTTTTGTCAAAATAGAATTGTTACAACTTTTTTTCAAATTATTTTCGGAAAAGCTGAATGAATATCGCCTTGGAATTCATGAATTTGATTAATTATCACAACGAATGTGACACAAAATAAATTTTTAAACTTTTAAGTAAACAACTTCCACGGCACTTTTAATCAATTCAGCAATAATTTTTTAAAAAGGGTAACTAAATTTCCCCCAAAAATGTAAATTACATCTAAAAATATATATCTCTTTATTGAATTTATTGCGTGTATTCATAAAATTTGACGCACTGAATTGGAAAATGATGAAAGGACACTACGAAAACATTGTAAGTTATTTGTCAGTAAACAAATAACTTCAAAAAGCAAACATTGATCTTAATTTAATGTATGCTCATGGAAGAATATTTGTAGTAGTAATAAATCCAATAAATGCCAGTACCAAATTTCCATTTATTTTAATAATTCTTCTAGATGTTGCTAGCTAACACGTTTTTGAACAGTTTTAATCATAAATATTCCTTCAGGATCTGTGTCAATCCATAATCCTATTTAGAGGGAAAAGGCAACTTAAAATACTTTTTTTATATCTGGAATATGTCTTGCTGCGTCAAAAGACGTTAAAAACCTGTCATAATTTCTCAATATACTAAGCTAAAACGTTTTTTTTACTGGGTTTGTGTGAAAATGGTGAGTAACTCAAAGTTTTAAGTAACTATGGAACTGCTCGACTTCGATAAATCGCTTAAAAGCTTTTGAGTATGCTTCAGAAGAAATGAGAAGTTATTTTTGAAGGAAAATAATAAAAACTTTATTAACAAGTAATATAAAATCAATTCCTACTTAGATCAATAAAGAAAAATTTTATTTTGGCTACTTTTTATTAAATAGTTACAATTAATATAAATGTGTATACACATATGACAGAATCACAACATTAAGTGGCAATTATTTTTTATTAATTATCATTAAAGCATCGTATTGTCATACAAAATAATCGTGTATATAAAATTTCAGTGCAACTGAATACTTTAAAACGTGAGAAGAAAAAAAAAACCTTTTCAAGTTTTGACACAAGTCGCCAAAATGATCGCTAAGTCTCCAAAAATGATGCCAACGTGGCTATATTTGTAATTCTTTGAATAATTAGTTTTAATCAATTAATTTTTAATAATTATAATTAAATAATTATATTGTCATCTAAAATAATCATGTATGTAAAATTTCAGCTCACTCGAGTGCTTTAAAATGTATTTTATTAACGATTGAAAATTCCACCAAGATAAATAAATAATTAAGTATATAGAGATTGTGAACTAATAGTAGGAATTGAAAAATAATGACTCATTTCATTATTCAAAGATAAAAAGAAAATATTTAATGATGTCATTCTCCCCAGATGTTTTTCTACTGTGATAAACACGATATCGCATTTATTGGTGTTTAGGGATTAGGAGAAAGATCAGCCATAATCAGAACAATTTTAATTTATTATTTTCTCACTTAAATTAACAGCCCAGGGTAGGAATTGCACACTTCTACTAAGTACAGGTGCAATTACACGGCAGAAAGGATTTACTTAATATTTGATTATAATTTAATTAAATTACTCTTGGAACACTTGATGTCTACGGTTCAAGTTACCATGTCCTCAATTGCTCGACCTCCAGTCGTTAGTATTCAATTCTAACTTATTGACTAAAACGTCAATTAGCAATTTTTGATCATTTATCAACTAACTTCGCGTACCTAAAAGTCAATGTTTAAATATAATTCTACATTTGCATAAACCATGTTTTCTTCGAGAGAAAGGTATTAATAGAACAACATTTAAAAGAAATACATTTACCCCAAGAGGATTTGTGAAGGCTCGCGGATAAACCCATTACACTACTTTCTTATTTAATTGGTTCGTAAAGGTTCAACTTTATAAAAGCATCAATGTCGATGAATAGCATTTTTAAAAGATTATTTTTCGAGACATAATTCAAGTAAACAGTATCTTCTAACTTAATGTCTGATACGTTTTATATTTGTAAATTTACCAAATTTTTTTCTTTCTTTTTTTTATAAAAGTCTTCCTGAATACTTCATGTCAGCATGATACCTTTGCTTTTCATTGTGCTTTCATTGTTTTATGCTAATAATAAATAATTCAAGATATGCTTCAATGTTCAGTTCATACATTTTGTTACCAAAATTCTACAACAAACAATACTAAAAAGTAATACATATTGATGAGCATTTAAATATATGTATACGGATAGAAAAGTTCACGAAAAAAAGAAGTGTGGACAAAACTCGAAAATTCTTATAATTCGAGCATTTTTTTTTAAAAAAACTTTTGCTACTAACAACAAACTACAAAAATGTAAACACTAACTCCAAGAATCTTATCAAAACATCTAAACTACTGGCCATTAAAATTGCTACACCCAGAAGGCGACATGCTACAAAAGTGAAATTTAATCGACAGGAAAAAGGTGCTGTGGTATGTAAATGATTAGCTTGCATCGCATTCAGACAATGCAGGTGCTGATAGTGACACCTACAATGTGTTTAAATGATGAAATTGTTCAGCCGGTGTCTCATACACAAATTGCATTTGAACGTTGTAGCATGGTGAAAAGTTGTTGTGATGCCTCGTGTAAGTAGCAGAAATGCGTACCAGCACGTTTCTGACTTTGATAAAAGTCGAATTGTAGTGTACCGAGATTTCGGTTTATCGTATGACAGTTCTCTTGTTGGTCGAGATTCAGTGACTGCTAGCAGAATATGGAATCGATGGGTTCAGGACGGAAATGCGGAACGCCGTGCTGGATATACGGCCCCTAACACTAGCATCCGAGAAGGCAAGCATGTTATCCACATAGTCTTAATGGATAGTGCAGTCTCGTCACGAGCCCCGAGTCAAGAATTGGGGTCGTTTGCAAAACAACAATTGTCTTCACGAACAGTTCGACAACGTTTGCAGCAGCATGGACTCTCAGATCGGAGACCATGGGGGGCTATCATTGATGCTACATCACAGATAGGAGTATCTTCAATACACTAAGGTTTGATTACTATGAATGGGCATGGAAACAAATTAAAGGCATGAGGTCTAAAATTTAAATATTAAAGTTTATTTTAAAGAAAAAACACCAGGACAGAACTGCTCTCCTTCGCCCCCAAACATAAAATTATTTCTTTTTCCCAAATCCCAAAAGGGGAAGGAAATCTTCGTCCCCTTTTTCAGCTTGCTATTCTTGGCCATACCATGAATACTTCGAATTCCAACTTCAAAAGGGAGGAAACCTAACCATCCCCTGTAGCAGGTGGTGAAGGGCACTTTCGAACTTCTACACCTGCCCCCTTAAAATTTCATCCGTCATTCCAGGACGATGAAGATGAAAAGAAATTAAACACACACACACACACTCACTCACACACATGCATACATACATGGCAAAAAACGAAATAACGATAGAAAAAAAAAATTCAGGTGTCACGTGAAAAGAGCTTTTGCTAACACAGCCCCACAAAATAGTTTTTGCAAACGTTAGAAATTAGTGTCCATACAAGTTACAAACACAATATATTACTCAAAAAATATTATAATACAAAAAGACAATATATAAAGACATGTTAAAAATATATCACAAAATCTAAAATAATCATACAATATATATTAGCAAAGCATATTTAGAAGCTAAAGTTTTACTCTTTTGCCGTTCCACAACTTATTATACAAAAGGATGCCAAGTACTATTAATGATAGGAGTATACAGCTTATAAATAATGCATTACTTTCACATGCTTAAGCCTCCAACCAAACATAGTTAATTTCTATATTGTGTACCAGGTTTATATATTTCAAAAAAGTTTCCCTTTTTCTTTTTTCTCCAATTCCTAAAGGCCGTATCACACATATATTTTCCATGCAACTTTTTCGTCTAATTTGTGGTCTAATCTGAAGGGAAAGGATTGCCGTAAGCAAAACGACCTGCTCTGACGTCAGCCGCGCTCTTTCTCTACATTGAAAAATTACTCGCCGATTTTTCTACTTCGGAAAACGAACATCCAAATTTTTTCGTTTTATTTCGCTTGCGCTTTTGTTGAAGGGTGTAAACAGAAATAGAGTACCATCCTATTTAAAATATTATACCTCATTAAAATATTATACGGCATATCTGAAGTGTTAGACGAAACCGAAGCCGCCATCTTGTCTATGACGTAGGGAGCGAGCCGAAGAATCCCCTTGGCTGGAATTTCAAGCACTTTTTATTTGGAACAGCTTTTTGAGCTCACTAGCAAAAAGTTGCTCTAAAAGCGTTACTATGGCAACTGAGGGAAAATTGCACGAATTGGACGAAAAATTGCTTGAAACGTGTACGTGTGATACGGCCTTTAATAGAATTAAAGTGAGAAAGATCATTACCAATCTCAAAAGCGACAAAGAGCTACCTATGCATGTTATTGTCCATAAAATACCCACACGAGCCTTAAGTACTTCCAATCCTGTTTTCAACTCCAAATTATCGTGTAGCTGAGCAGTGCGACGTTAATATTCAATCAATCAATCAACTCCAAATTAACAATATCTGTTATGAAATCATGAAAACATTGCACCAGGGTTGAGTCAATAAAATTAAGAATACATTCCTTGCTGGGCCACACACACACAACCACACCTATAACTATACAAGATTCCATTTTTAAATACACAAGTTAATGCAACCACACTCTTTGTACCATTGATCTCTGGCATAATACACATTATTTCTACAAGCGAATCCATATGACATACTGGATTTGTCTCCTTAGTACTAACTACTCTTACCCCATCGACAAAACTAAGGGCTTTTCCAATGATTATGAAGTCAGTAACCTTTCCCCATTGCTTCAGCGTAATTAGAACATTAAGTAAAATTGCAGCAATTCCGAAAATTTGAAATTGATCATATTAATGTTCGTCACTGTCATTTAAAAATATAATGACATTAAATTTCCAGCATTCTTCTACACTTCCAGAGAGAATACAGTTAATCTCAGAATCAAATGAATCAACAGAAAGAGCCACGTTTTCTCCACTTTCTTTTAAACTTTGCCCATTTGTTAGGACATGGTTTGATGCACATTCGATGCATTAATTTCTACTGCAATCAAATCTTTGTTTGGAACATTCAATAAAGACTGAGTGTAAGTCTCAAGGAGAAGATCGGTGACCACTTCTTGGCTGCAAACTAATTTTGAATTTATTGAATTAATAACTTCTTTTTTCTTTGAAGATACTTAAGTGTCGCAAGATTGCGAACCAATTGCGAGCTTTCTATTAACCTTTCATAATCAGAGGAAGAGATTAACATGTCGTTAGCCAATTTTTTAGAGATGGGCACAACACCGTGCCTAGGGTTATTGATTTCCATGTCAAAAACCTTCAATTCACCCATTTCAGGCTCCCTAAATGCAGACGTTATTTGAATTATCCCTCCATAATCGACGCTTTTTCCTTCGATTACATTTGCCCTCACCACAGATTCTTGGGCACCTGTGTCTATGACAGCATTCATAATTTTTTGCTCACCCTTGACCTTGACGTGAACAACCTTTTAATCGTTTATTTCCTTTTCTTCTTTGATAGGAGTAGTTACTTGTATCACACACATAGCTTTAGCCATCTAAACTGCAGAAGTTTCCCTTACATGTTCCGCGGACTTTACTATGTGATGGGCTCACGCGTCTTTTCATTAACATATTCTTTGGGTTCTTTGGGGCCAGAATTAATGACAACTCTTTTCCAACCAAAATTCAAGAAGTGAAGCGTGAATAAAAGATGAAAATTAGAAAACTTTTAAATATCAGAAGTTAGAGTAAGCCGTGTGGCAATTTGGGGAATGTTATGATAGAGCGTGATACAATTGTGAAGTAACAGCCAACAGAAGTTATTCCGGAGATAGAACCATTAGGTCAAGGTGCATACCATTGCAGTCAAGTAAATACGCAACTTCCATTAAGATTGGATCGACGATCGAAGTCAAGGTAGGATTGACAATTTAATATTAGGATCTGAGATATCATTGGAATTGAGTTTAGCCGTGTTAGTTATTGATAGTAGTCCGGGTTAAAATAATACGGAATTATACATATTGTGTATTTTGTCATCGTAGATTCTCTCATATATATTATTATTATCTAATCTTTTAGAGGTGAAAGTTGTAAAATCTTAATAAAGCCAAATTAAGATTATGGAATCTTCTAGTTTTTTCGTTAATCCTGCACCTCTAGCTCACGCTGATAATTAAAGAGAAGAGCACCCTAGGGGGCGATATCACAACTATACTAGTTGAGATTTGAAGACATCTTCTTTAAATATTCTGCACAACTCACCCGCCTAACATTTCACCGAATACTTCCGGTTTCTAACCGCAGTTTATCCAATTCAGATTCCAAGCGCAGCTGTTCTAACTCGAACTCTCGCTGTTCTCGTTGCTGTTCGATTGCGTGCTGCCTGGCAATTTGTTGCTGTTCGAATTCGTAATGCCTGGTGACTCTTTCCTCTTCAAACTTTTTAATGCGTTCCTCCGAAATAATGTATAAATAAGCTTTAACGAACTCTTCTTCGTAATCTTTGCTACCGATTATGATATTTTTTAAATCCAGAAGCGTCATTTTATCTGATATCCTCAGATCCAAATCCTCAGCCAACAAAATTAAATCCTGTTTTTAGCTTTCCCCCAAAATGCCATTTGAATTTTTTTTTCAATATACCGAAACTAAACAAATAATCAAACGAAAATAACACTAAAAAGGATTGCAAAAATTAAATACCACAAATATTTCTTTCCTTAAGACACATAAAAACAAGCATTCGCTATACCAACTCAACACTCAATAAATTAGGAGGAATTCAAAAATAATATATCATATATTTCCCAATATACCAAGTGTACCTAAATAAACTAATAAAACAATTACTTAATATATTACTGATTATATCACTTAATAATCTCACTTCATATATTACTGATACGTACTTAATAATCTCACTTCATATATTACTGATACGCACTTAATAATCACTTAACATATTAATGATATGAACCACTTAATTTATTCATGGCTGGATATAATAAACCACTTCACAAAATATATTCCGTACTTTTTTCTCCAATTCAAACTGATAATATTTTTTTTTTCATTCACGTAAATCCAAAAAATACCATGCGTACATAAACACAAAATAATTTCATTGACATGAAATCAGTATAATTCTTTAACATAACTTTTCACAAGTCCCGGTTGTCTACTGGCTGGTTGGAGGAGCATTCTTCTGACTTTTCTGTCGTAAATTGGCCACCTAGAAGCCCAGACTTAAATCCTGTTGAGCCTCTTAGGATGTTTTGGAACAAGGCGTGGAAGGCCATCACACAGCACCTACGAACCTTGCTGAATTATGGTAAGATTTTTTGGCAAGTCATTTACCTGGAACGTTCCCAGAAACTTGCTGAATCTATGCCTATTCATTTGGAAGCCGTTATCAAGGCCAGAAGAGGCCCAACTCGTTACTAGGTAGGAAATCCCTAATTCAGTGGCACTTCAGTGTAGGTCAAAAACGTAAATATATATGTGTAACGCCATTTTAACCCTTCGCAACTCCCTTGAGAATCTATTTTTGAAAAACCTCTTTTGTAGCTTTTTTCTCCTCCATGAAAGAAACTTGCTTGCCTAATTTCAAATCTGTAGGTCTAATAATTAAAAAAGTGGAATATTTTTTCCAAAATGGCAACCACGCTTGGAGGTCGATTTTCACAAAATTTCTGTTTAGTGCATTTCTTCACCACGAAAGAAACATTTCAAATATTTATTTCAAATACCCATTAACCCCTCACAACTCTTTTGGTATTACATTTTCGCAAAATATAATTATAGCGGATCATTTCTCCACGAAAGTAATATGCCTGCCAAATTTCAAGTCCATAGGTTTAATAGTTCCAGAGATATCATGATGAGTGAGTCGCTTTTCTCTTATGTATATATATTTCTATTATTTACTGTATTTGTGTGTGTACGTTCAAATTCATTGGGGAGAAAATATTGAAACACATAACTTCCTTACTCATCAAACAGCAAAACACAGCAAAAATACTAACAGGCCAACGTACATTTTGACTAAGAAAAATGGATAGATTTAAAATAAATTATGCTTCCAGTGAACAAAATGGACCATTTACATGAAGACTAAAATAAAATGTTTGAAAAGGGAATAACATTAACATTCCAGAATTCTATTTAAAATGTTGAAACTTTTAATAAAAACCTTTATTTATCATACATTTTAAGGTATACAAACTTATTGAAAGGAACCAATTCAAATAAAGCACACATTTTTTTTTTTTTTTTTTTATTGAACAGGGCTATTTTTTGGCTATACAAAACATACTTTGTTTTGTTTCTAAGCTACCTCTAGAGGTCAAATTATAATCAATTTTATGAAATTGGAAAAAACGTGTGACGATTTTATTTGCTTCCTTCCAATAACAAGTCCTTTTGGGAAATCTTTGATCTTTCAAAACTGTTTTATTCGCAATGAACCCTCTGAAGAAGAAAACATGATTATTTAAATTATGCATGCTATGTATAGTCTATTCTTTCAAGCTTTAGGGAGAGAAAGTGAGGGAGATAGGATAGATTGCTAGTGATCAAGTATTAATCAAATTTATAGTGTAATTCAGATATTTGATAATTGTAATAATTAAAGTGACGATTGGTCACTAGAGTTTAAATAGAGCTTAGATATCTAAGAAAGTAGATTCGAACCTTAAGTAAGAGTACTTTGGTATTTAAAGTCTTCTCATACTTCGTGTACCTCATTATTTATGCACATATTAATTCTTAAATTGGACGCATCTCTTATTTAAGATTAACTGAATTTGTGTTGAGGTAAAGGAGGGAATCTCACAAATGGAAGGAGTCTTTATTCGACCAGAAGTGGGCATTTCAAATGTTCAAAACCTATCATGGCGAGTCTGATAACTCACATTGTTGCAAATATATTTCTATAAAACTTTTCGGACATGATATATTATTTTCTAGCGAATGTACTAAAATATTTCTTATTGTATAAATATTTTTTGAGTTATGGCCTGTTATTTAAATAATTGTCTCATAAAAAATGTCACATTTCTTATAAAACACTCTACAACAAAACAAAAAAAAAAAAAAATACACCGACGCACCAAGAAGTTGCCCGATTGTAATGAAATTTCGTATGCAAAAATAATTGTACCGAATATGCAGATGATTAAAATTTGGTGTCCAATGAATGAATAGCGGGATCTACAGCGCGTTGGAACTGCGCACTCAACTGGTATCTATAAGAAGCGATTCTCAATCTGATGGTCAAAATTTCTCTTTCATTGCGATTTAAGATACCTTTCAATGACTGAAAAAATGACTCGCCACAGGATTCGAACTCATTACGAGCAACTGTCAGAGTTTGAAAGAGGTCGTATCATTTGATTGAAAAAGGCAGGTTGAGCAAATCGGAGAATCACTTGTCATAAGGGGCGAAATGATGCTGTCATTAGAAGATTATGGCAAGAATGGATGGACAGTGGCAGATTTCAGCGTAATGATGGTAGAGGGTTGACATGGGGTCACAGCAGATCGGGAGGACAGATTGATTGTCAGATCAGATATCACGGCGCCTAATTAATCGTTATCATCCATCCCGCACACGAGTGTCCACCATGAACATTCACAGACGACGGCTGATAGAGCAAAATTTACTCTAGTAGTGACCGCTACGCCACCTGCCACTAGGCCTGCACACTGACGAGCCAGATTACAGTGGTGCTTGGTTCTATCAGGTAGGAATAATTCTGACTGAGGACGTATAGTGTTTAGCGACGAATCCCACCTCCAACTGTGTCCTGGCGATCATCGAAGACGTGTCTGGAGACGAACAGGGCAGCGTGCCGATCATGCTTTCACTATTGCACGCCACACAAGCCCTCAACAAGAAGTTGTGGTCCGAGGTGCCATTTCTTTTGACAGCCGGACCTCTTTGGTCGTCATTAGAGGCAACTTGTAGTGCAGAAGTACGTTGATGACATTCTGAGAACTATTTTGCTACCATTCCTTTTGCAATATCCTGAGCTTATTTTTCAGCATGACCACATACGACATGTGTTTCTGTGAACTGTCTTACAGCTTGTCAAACACTTCCTTGGCCAGCCAGATCACCAAATATAGCTACAATCGAGCATGTTTGGAGTAAGAAAACGTGACTGAATCTTCCAGGGAATGCTGATGACCTGGCCCGACAATTGGAGCAAAATTGGCAAGAAATACCGCAAGAAATCATCAGGGTACTTTATCTTACTATGCCCCGTCGTGTTTCAGCTTGCATTCAGGCTAGAGTTGGGTCAACACCCTATTGAGCTCATTACTATGTAACTATGTAACTCTGAGATAAATCATTCAAATTTTCTGAAAATTTAATCATTTTCTATTCTGTAGATAATCTTTCCACCCATGAATGTTTGTCTCTAGCAGACAACTTGTTCTTGGTGCATTGTTGTTGTTTTTTTGTTATCGAGTGTATTTACTCGATTAGCTCTAAAATTTTTAAATTTTAATAAAATATTGAAAGTTTAGTACATTCGCTAAATAAATGCAATACTTTTTTAGCAATACTCTTACTAATATAAGTTTAATACTTTTTTCGCTAACTGCTTTGAAGTTTTTCAAAGTATATTACTAAAATTTCACTTATAGTTGTGATTTTTGTAAATTTAGATAATATTTTAAAATATTGTTTAGTTATATATATATTCCCTATTTATAAAAGTAATCCGAACGTGTTCGGATACCTTAAAAAGTTTCAGAATCAATCTATCAAAACATTGGGGGGAAGTGGAAATACTTTGTGTTTTAATGTGAGCTTTTATGAGAGAAGCAAATACTTTCAAAAAAACTTTTGGGAAAAAAAGACATGAGATGACTTTTTTAGAAACGTATTAACCCTAACTATTATAATATTTATCTGTGTCTGCCATTTCTTTCTTAAAAAAAGAAAGAGACAAATATAAGTTATTTGAATTTAAACATAAAGGACAGATATATAAATTATAAATATTAATAAACAGTAATTTTAGATTTCCTGGTCAAATTAATCTACGGCAATGGCCTCTTCTCGATATAAATCACTTTAATGGAAATGTAATAATATGGTTTCTAGACATTAAGGTCTCCATGCATTAGATAATGTGGTTATAAAAAGCTTAGAATATTCCAAAAACTATTAATTCGATGTCACGTATAAAATTTTCAAATTGCTTGAAAATAAATTAGGATAATACTGCTTTCGAAAAAGAGGGGGGGGGAGAAAAAACCGAGAGAGCTTCTTTTAACTTATTATTTCTAAACCAGAATAACACTGCATTAAAAATGTAGAAGGGATATTTATGGAGAAATCGAATTTCATGCTTGGTTGTGATCCCGAGTGTAAAATTTAATCCAGATGACTTTTTTTACCCTTGAAGTCACAAAAACTCGTTTTTATTGTAGAGAAAATGTTTATTTTAAGTCAAATTCTGTTTTCGATGGTGTGAGGAATTATGCAAAGATTAAAATTTCACAGAGCTAATTAAAAGAAATTACTGCTTTAATTAATATTTTAAGGGATAATTATTTGTTATGTTTATGTTTGTTAGGATATTAATTAATTTATTTCATTTTACTTTAAGATCTGAGTTCGAGACTTACTTCATATGATGTACATCGGCTTCTATTACTTTTACCAGTTTTCTTCGAAGCAGAGTTTGATTCCAAGATTCAAATAAAACAAAGAAAATTTCGAAAAACCAGTGAATTAAACCAATTATCTCCGAAGGTTTCTTTTGTATAAAAATTACTGACATGCGTCTAAGATTTTAATTAAATAATAATTAAAATTAAATTGATACAATTAAGGGCATAATGCAGCGTTTCTTAAACTGTGGGGTGTGACCCCTACGGGGTCGTCAAAACTATTCGACGGGGGCACAAGCATATTGCAAAGTCAAAAAAAAATTATTTAAATAAATTATTACTTTACAAAGAGTAAATAACAAAATACATTCTAACAAAATAAAAAATAAAACACACACTTACACTAATGTATCAATATAGTGCACAATGTGTTTTATATCTAATTATCAATGACCCCATGAGCTTGTCATATATAAAGTTTTCGCAAAATATAACACTTATCACGATAATTTGTAAATCCCTTAACTGCCTATTAAAAGTTAAGCGAATCGCTCCCTAATGCCACCGTTTTACATGTAATGCGTGCATATGTGATGTTTCGGGGGGAGGGGGTAAAGGAATAAATAAGAAAATGCTCTGAAATTAGTGCATCCTTCGCAAACACTGTCAAGGTCCTTTTATAGAATTCCAAAGCCTTTGGAGTAATTTTATGGATAGTGATGCACAGAAAAGATCCTACTTCGGAAAGACGTATATATGCGTGCGGGGAAAATAACGCTTTGGCTGAGTGAGATGTTTATACACGACGGTGACACTTAAGAGGTTAAAGTTGTATTGTAGCTTTTTGAATTCAATACATTGTTATTGTATGGAGAGAGGGGAGCGATGAAAGTTATGATTGAATATTGGATTGCAAATATTGAAAGTTTGAGAAGCACTGGCATAATGTCTAAAAAATATATTCAATAAATGTCCAAAATTAACGTTACAAACATAAATTCCTTACTATTTTAAGAAATTAATCATTACTTATATTTAAAAACTTACATTACATATAAAGGGAGCAAAAGCAAACCTCTTATCCTAATTTTGTGGGTTTTGTCTGATAAAAAGAATTTTTCGGCAGTTTCTTGCGAAAAACGTCAAAACCCTTTTCATCATAGAGGTTTAATTTTATGTTTAGACTTGTGTATGGTACAATGATAAGCACAAATCTGTGTTAATTTTGTTACAATGAGTTCTCATAATCGTTTAGATGAGGATTTGAAACGAGAACCCTTTTGGTAGATTGAGGGTGGAATGTCTGAAGCGGAAAAAGCTCGAAACCTAAATGTTTCTGGAATGGTGATACCCAGATTGCGGAGACAATTTCAAACAACAGGAACTGTCGGTTGACCTTGTCCAGACTTTCTAACAAGATCTGGAGAAGAACCAACCAAACCTACAACACTACGGAAGAATAATAT
This sequence comes from Trichonephila inaurata madagascariensis, assembly GCA_019973955.1. Taxonomy (NCBI): domain Eukaryota; kingdom Metazoa; phylum Arthropoda; class Arachnida; order Araneae; family Nephilidae; genus Trichonephila; species Trichonephila inaurata. The sequence goes on from BMAV01003420.1 coordinate 51,079, forward strand.
TTGACGATAAACGCACGTCGTCACAGATACATGACAGCAAAGGAGCTTGCTTAGGACTTTGCGGTTGCCACTGGGAGGCAATTTGTCGATAAACTGTTTACAGACTCAAAGCTGAGAAGGATTTGTATGCCCTATGGCAAATGTGTCCTCTTAACCCGCGATCACTCGCGCGGGGTGTTCTGTACACCCCAGCAACAAGAAAATCCTCCCAGGATTCTAAAAAGAATGCGAAGAACCATGATTTTCTCTGTAGCTGCACATTTTAGGACATTGAACCTTCAGGCCTGATGCAATCCCTCTTTCTGGAACGATTGGAATGTAATGATCTTCAAAAGTTTATCTGGGGGGCTGAAAACTCCCGCGATAAGTTGAGCATTTGTATACAGTCTGCTCTGAATGTTTGGAAAATGATTAAAATATTATTTTTCTATATACTTTCTACTATCATCTCATTAATTATAAAGTATATTTATTACTGGTATATACGTTTTACTGGTTTATGAAAAAATATAAAATTTTGCGTTTTAAAATGAAAATTTTGTATGTTTAGTTTAAATGAATGTTAGTCTCACTTGTATGAAATAATTCATAAAATTTCATTTGTATAATACAAAAAAAAAAAACATCTTGTACTTTATAAATATGTATCATAATGACTTAATGTTATTTTCATAACTAAATACACGTGTTAAAAGTTTGGGGTGTTCTCTACACCCCGCGAGTAACGACGGTATCAAAAACAGGCGCGAGTGACCGCGGGTTAACCCATCGCAGAAAAGAGCTCGTTTCTTATGGTGCCAAAAACATGTGTCTTGGGTAAATAAAGAGAGGGGGCCGTGTACTTTTTACTGATTAGTTCAAATTCAGTACCAATAGTGATTCTCATCAAATTTTCATTTGGACAGAGTCCGGAACTCGCTTCTATCCTTCTAGCATAAGAGAATCCGATCAATTTGGTGGATGTGGAATTATTGTTTGAGGAGGCATAATGTCAGATGGCTTTACACCGCTATTTATTTCTGATGCGGGTTCAGATACTGCACAGAGATATAAAGATTGAGTTTTTAGATTTATGCGAGACTGTTACGAGAATCAATTGGTCAAAATTTTATTTTTATGCACGATAATGCGAGGACGCACAGAACTGATCTTGTCAAAATCTTTTTTGAGGAAGACAGTATTTGCCGGCTGCAATAGACAGCCAAATCTTCTAACGTAAATCCTATCGAGCATGTCTGGGATGCTTTAAGAAGAACCATTGCTCGACGTCAATACCCTCCAATCACATTTCGGATGCTAAAATCTGCGCTTATAGAAGTGTGTGTTCTGTTATACAAAAATGTCAGTTAAAAAACATTGTCTCAAAAGAATAAAGAATCAAGAACTATCCTGAAAATATCGTGCAAGTTAGTGATTCATTAATTTTCATATGCCAATATTTTATCTTCACACTTATATGAAGAGGAAAATAAGCACAATATCACATTTATTCACATTATCAAGCAAAATTCCATAGTTAATTGTAAATTAAAAAGCTTTTATTTTTAATCAAAAGTATTTTTAATCAAAATATAAAATCTCGGTAATTGCAATCACTAATCAGAAATTACGCTAAGTTGAGTAGCTTTGAGAGAGATTAAATTTGTTATTTTTTACAACTGAAGCAATCAGTACAGAAAATATTTTGCAATCAATTTTAAATACACTCGTTTAAAAATGGCATTTCATGTTTTATTCTTTAAAATTTACCAATTATTTATTGGTATCCTAATTTCTTAATGCACTGTTATAAATCTATTAGAAATCTATTACATTTGCTAAGATTGACTTGAAGTACATTACTGCAGTAGTAAGTTCCAATCTGTTAAACCCCCAGCAGTTATGTCTAAGACTCTACCAGAAAAACTTTCCGATCCCGTTTATTCCTCAAAGATAAAAGATAATCCTCTTTTTCTCCCACATAGACTTCAACTCTTGTTATAATGCAGACTTTATTCTGGAAGGCAGTTCTCCCTAAGACTACTTTCAGAACTAAGCTTAAACTTTCTTGGTGCTTTAGATTCAATTGTATGCTTAAGCCAGGGGCGAGGAGTCTTTTTGAGTTGCAAGTTTCTTTAAAATGTTAGGATAAATCTATATAGAGTCTCACACAGAAGTGATTTAATATTCGGTAATGTAAAGTGTATTCTACACTTTGTCTGACAAAATAAAAACCAAAACAGTAAAATTAGCATAACTCGAAATAAAGTACTCACTTATAGATTTGTAATGCGTTTAATATATAAAATAGTTAATTTCAGCAGTTGCTATTTCTGTCATTACAATGGATGCTATGTTTGGTTCGTGTGTTCCAAATTTCTAAAATTGAGTTGACGATTATATTTGAGTAGGAACGTAGTTCATATACAATAGGATGGATCCATTACGATTAAAGACTTCCGTAGATTACCCAAACCGTAGATGTCAATCATTAAACTATCAACATCTTTCAAGTTTAACATACAGGGTCACGAAAACTAATGGTGGGTGTTGTAGAGCAGGGATGACGAACCTTTATGGATCAACGTGCCACTTTTTCTATAGACATGTTTAATGAGGTATAGACTTACCGTCAAATATTTTCCACTTGTGATCTTGAGAAAATAATAAGACTCAATACTAAACAACTCAAAACTCTTTATTTACTACGAAAAAATACATTTTGTGTGCACTGTATACTAGTACATATTTTAGTTATAACAATGTTAGTTAACGTGTAATTCAAATTAAAGTACCATTAGTGTGACTTTTGTTGTTTCACATTAGATGACGAATAACTTGTAAGATGTTACTTTTAGCAGAATGTATGCTAAGTTGGAGTCATCTGCAAAATGGTTTCTAAGCAATTAATTCTTTTTTGCTCTGGTTCCCATTTTTGACAAAGGGATCTATGATTTGTTTCAAAACACCGTTTTGCAGACAATATTCTACAAACACTGTTCCAGAACATAAAATAAACACCGTTTTGTCGCATTTACTAATCTTGTCAAACTTCTCGGTCCACAAAGTTGAAATTCTCTGCCACACTTACTTCAGGATGAGATATATTTTAATTTTTACAATATCTAGAGACCTTTTTCTTAGTTATTATAGGAAATTCCTTAAAAAAAAACAGTGATTACATTCACATAAAGTACTGTAAATATTGTAATAAAATAGGGACTAATAAAAAATTCCAAAAGTTTAAGAACTTCTACTATTACACACACAGAACATACACAAAAAATTTCAGAAAATTATTTTAAACGCTTTTTGTGCAATCGCTGTCTCCGTTTGAACTCTTCGCAAAAAACACATTTCGAGTAAAACGCATTTTAAAGTTTGACATCTTATATAAAGTTATGGTACCTGCTTTTACTAAAACACTTGGAGTTTTTATTCTAGTGAATGGAAAATAAAACACTGGGTAATTTTATAAAGCTAGTAATATGCCCTATAAAATAAAATCATAAAATAAAATTGTCAATTTTTTTAAAAATAACATGATTTTAGGGTAGTCGAATACTTTAACAGCAAAATTTTCAATTTTTACTCATTTATGAGAAGAAAAATAGTCTTCATAAAAGGATAACCTGTTTTCTTTCTCTTACAGTTGACTAGTTTGGTAAGAAAACGATTCAAGCAAACAAAAATCTGAAAAGAGTTTGTTAAAAACGAAACATTTTTTTTTAAACTTACCTTTGCTTACCTTTCGCGTTAAAAATTCCAAATGAATACCAATAGATTGCTCAAGAATCATCCATGTGACAGCGTGTAGTCTTTCAGATTTTACTTTACTAATTAACTTACAGAAAAGATCCCAAATAAACCCTGAGGAGCAACAACCTTAAAAAAAGTTTGAGAAGAGTGAAAAATTTGAAAAACTCTTTCATTAATTAAACTCTTTTCATTGCCAGTATTCGGGTTTTGTTTTTCTTTCGCTTTCCTTTAATGATTAACCTGTGAACATAGAAAAAGAAAACATTTTTTAAAATTAATTAGCTTTATTTGTCCAATTGAGAATTTAATAAAGAATATAAGAAATTTTAAAGCAATTATTATTTTTTGATGTTTTTGGGGTTTAATACAATGGTTGTTTTCCTGTACGTAGGATTATCTTTTAAATTTACTGGGAAAAGGAAAGTAAGATATCCTAAGCATAGAAGAACGTAGATTTTGGTTTTGTAGTAGTAAAATACCCTTTACAACAGGGGCGAGCAGCCTTTTCCAGGATACGGGCTACTTTTAATTTCAAGGTGTTGTGGTCCACCCAGTGTCAGGGGCATGGGGGTGGGTCTGGATCCACCCCCATTATTCTTTTATTTCTTATCCGATTGATTATAAACCCATGTACATATTATGTAAAATTGAATTCAGTATTTGTTTTCAATTTTGTTATTAATTAATGCTAATTTTTCATTCAATAATTTTTTTTACTGTTTTCTATTCCCGACAATCTACAAAATCAATATATATATATATATATATATATATATACTTTTATATAAATATTTTTATATAAATTATTTTATATATTAGCTGTCCTAAGTCAGCAATGTTTATAATACTGTAGCAAAAATTTTATAATTTTTAATCTCGGTTACTCGTAAGTCCTTTATTGTGTGATTTTTCTTTTGTCTAGGTGTTTTTCGAATGTGATTGTTGGATGTTATCTCTTGTTTGTAGAGAATAAGCCTATATATATATGTGTGTGTGTGTGTGTTGGGCTGCTTATTAGGGTATGATACGAGGATGATAGACTTTCAACCCTGAACCCCCTTCCCCCCTTAAAAAATCAATGTCCTGTTTCGTAGGTGTGGTGAGGTAAGAAAAGAAAATTCCACAATATTTATTATAACTTAATAATAAATATGGAATATGTGCTTACCTGCATAACTAATATAAAAAAAAACTCATACTTTAAAACCGCGTTTTAAGCAAATTGCAAAATACAAACATAATAATAACAGCCACAAATATAATAATAACAAATTATATATTTACTATCGAACAATACAAAATACAGTAAAAAATAAAACATTTTGATAAAATTAGTTCTCGTATTTGTAGTCGGTAGAAGACTAAGTGTACATACTGTCAGCAAATCTTGAATATTTCCGTATGTATATATTAACTGCTAATCTTCAGGCGGTCACCCTAAAATGTCTTGGTGGTCCACAGGTCGATCGCAATCGACGTAATGCCCACCCCTGCTTAACAATGTGTTTGATATGAAAATGATCGAAATGAAATATTAGATCAGAAAGTATGAGTGTTTCTGAGATATTTTATTCTTTTTTTTCCAATTTTTTTTCTTTTTTTTATTTTTGGGAAAAAATGTTAATATTAAGTTCTCTGTGTGTGTGAGGGGGGGGACATTTCTCTTTATTGTTTATAGCAATGCTTACCGTATATTTTGCTACAAAAAAGTATAATTTCTAAGCACATTTGAGCATAAAATGCATACTCTGCCAGTACAATTAGAAGTGATTTGATGAAATTGAAAAACAATAGTGGACCAGCAATTCAACTATTACATATTAAATGTCAGCAATATATATTCAATTTTTTTCTTACTCTAGACATCTGTTTACTTTTTCGAATTTTGGCAGAAAAACTGTCAGTTATTAACCACTGAAAAGAACTTCCCATTACTTTTACAAAACATAAAGAAATTATTATAAATATTTTAATGAATTTTTTTTACATATATTTCTTAGATCTATAATTATTTAAGTAATGCAGTACTTATTAATTTTTTCAGGTGTCTTTATTATATTTTTATATTTCAATTTGTTTTCCTTAGGTAACTATTGTTGAATTCCAATATTTATCAGTTGCCGTATTAGTAATTATTTCTTTCTTTATTTCTTTTTCATGGTAATTACCAGAATGATTATAAATACTTCATACATCGCAGTTTCTCTCACATTATTTCTATAGCTTTAATAGTGAGTTGATTTATATAAGACATGATTGAATTTTAAAACAAAATTAACTAAACAAAAATTTTATTAACAAGAAATGTTGCAATCTATTGTTTGTACTTCAATAAAAAAATTTTAAAAAATTACACTTTTTTTTAAAGATATTTTTTTTATCAATTTTAGAAAAATAAATTGAAATTGAAAAGGAAACCTCTCTCTATATATACTGGTGTAAGAAATTAAGAGAATTTGCAGAATGTTTTTCTGCTGACTCCACCTATATACACGTAGGTGTACGCTTATGTATTTGACGTAAATGATTTGCATATTTATTAAAAGAAGTGGTTTTTCATTCAGTTCATTTCTTTTCATGCAATTTGAAAAAATATGCAATTTCTCTTAATTTATTTCATCAGTGTATTTATATTGAAATTAAACACACACATTATATATATATATATATATATATATATATATACTAGCTGATATATACATTCTTTGCACGGGTGCATTGAAAAAAATAACAATAGATATTGAAGGGAAAATAAACTTTTTATTAGTTAAATTTAAGTGAATTGCAAATTAAAAAAAAATAAATAAAAATAAAAAAAACATAGGTTTTTTTAGCGTATCTCTGCTCAACAAAAAATCATATTTGCCAAATTTGAAATCTTTTGGTACAGTTAAAAAAAGGGATTTTTTTTATTTATAACATCCTCTTAGCACTCGTGTGGGTGGACTTTTGAAAACACCTCTTCTCATTTGATTTCTACTCAGCAACAGTTACATGTTTTCTAAATTTCAAGTTTATAGGTATAGTTATTCATAGGAAGGAATTTTATAAATATAAAACGCCCTCGCAACCCCACTTGGATATCAAATTTCGCAAACCTTTTCTTAATGAATCTTTAATCGTAACTATTCCAAATAGAAAAAAGAATACCAATTCACACCCGCACGATACCGACGACAAAAAGCAAAATTGATGTATTTGATTTCTTGACAAAGAATTTCCCACCAATTTTTTTTATACAATGTTCTTAAATACCGTAAAATCCGGCGTATAACGCGCACTTTTAACACAAAAAATAAAATCGAAATTTACTGGTGAACGTTATACGCCGGGTATGAAAAATGATGGTTTAAAAAATAAAAAAAAAGAGATGAGGATATATAAGAAAAATTAGTATATCGAATACTGTTTATTCGAAAGAAATAACATACCTAATGAAATTAAAAAAAAAAAAAAGGATACTGATTCTAAAAGTGTACTATATTTTCAAAATCCTGGGATAATACCTGGAATATATGGTTTGAAAACATACCAGCTTTGTACGCGCACACTTTTTGTTATTTCGTAAAAAAGGGGGTGCGCGTTATACTGCGAATATACCTAAAAATTAAAAAATGCAGCTTGAAAGTATGGGTGCACGTTATACGCCGATACGCGCTATACGCCGGATTTTACGGTAAGTGAATTTCTCAGAGCAATGGGCCATGACCGGGCCACATGCGGCCCGCTGGCTGTAGGTTGAGTATCGATGCTCTAAACATTATTCAGAACTTATATAAATCGCATCTTAGGTGAATCCAAGCTGCATTACATGACATAGGAAGACCATACTAATAAAGGATTCTTTATTAATCTAAGGTTTTTCAATTATTTTGATAACCCCCTGTGTATAATGGTACATATTATGCTGTTTATCAATTTTGTCTAATCAAAATATATCGCCAAATTTTACTATTACAATTATTATTGTTCTTATTGTAACTGATAATGAACGATTTTTCACTATTGGCAGCATATCACGTCATTTGGAAATGTCTTGTTTTGACAATTTGGTACACAGTATAACACGTAAGTACCCTTTAAAAAACTTTAATTGATTGTTACAATTAAAGGGATAATTTTATTTATTGTATATTGGTTTTAATATTTTATATTTAACTCGATCGCAAGATCTACTTTTTATTTTTTCACTGAGAAATACATCTAATATTTTTATGACTTACAAAGTTACCTAAATCTCTCATTCCAAAAAATTATTTCAATATTCATAACTTTAAAAGGTATGTGAATAGCTTATACTACACGAGTGAAACTACGAAGCGTAGTTTAATTGAAATTATTAACTAAGAATTTCAGTTTGCTAGATAAAAATGTTTGTTACTTAATTGAATATAGAATTAATTTAGAAGCAAAATAATTAAGTCCTTCGTGAATATCTGTTCCTAAACTATGCCTCATATCTTGCAATTTAACTTTAAACTAACTTTTAACAAAAGAAAAAATTTATTTATGTAATATTTTAAACACACTCTAGGGTATCTTATCTTTGATATTATGAGTTAAACTGTAAAAACTGTGACTTGAAATTTATAAACAAAAAGAAAACAAAGCTTTATTTCTCAAATGAAGGTATCTGAACACGTTCAGAGTGCTAGGTAAATGGTAGATTAAAACAGTATAAATGATTTCAAGGAATCAATACCAATATATAATAATTATCTAAATTTTTCAAAAATAACAATTATAACTGAAATTTTAAAAATATTTTAAAGCCTTTGTAGAAGAATAAATGGACTTATATCACAGCAGAAGTATGACTAATGTAAACTACATAAGTATATCTATAAAAAATGTGTGTACTAAAATTTAAATTCTTTTATTAAAATTTAAAAATTTTGTAGCTGATTGCATAAATATAAGAAATGTGACATATTGATGTGGCTATTATTTAAATAACAGACCATAATTTAAAACATATCAATAAAAGAAAGGTTTTAGCATATTTCCTGGAAAATATAATATAATCATTTGATACCCCCTTGGCCGGGGGTACCATCTCTTCATCTACGCGACCTAGATTTGTGGGAGGTAAAAATTGATCACCCAAATGAGCCATAATAAATCCAATTTATTACTATCAAATATGTAGAACAAAGCAAGTCTAAGAATAGGAAGACCATCAGGAGTGATATAATGTATCTGTAAATTCTATAAATTAAGCGCCTGGAATCCTAACCACTTATCGTTAAGCAGTTATCCTATGAATCTTAATCTTCCTAAATTTCCTAAATTCGCTAAAACCCTTTCTATAATTACGTTTCTAAGTTTAACTTCTTACCATCAGCTCACAGCGTTCAGCATCTCAGCTTCCTTTCTTTTTCTTCCTCGCGATTACAAAACCTTTACTATATATCTACTAATTAATCTAAATATCACGGTTTCTTCTTGAGTGGATTGGCTATGAATTAACTCAATACTGGCCCTAAAGATTCCGTAAGAGGATTAATAGGAAAAACGCGGTAAAGCCCCGTCACAAACATAAGATTTAAATTTTTCTTTTAAAAAAATTACATTTATGTTATTCTGAGCTTTTAGACTCGCTCAGATAGATTTTGAATAATTTAAAAGCCTATTTCTGGTGGATTAAAAACCCACTTTCAATTTTTCTAAATTTATGTATTTTATTATAACTCGATCTTTATGAAACATAGAAAAAAATATATGTTTTGTAAAGCCAAAAAACTGCTGTACGAAATTTTAAAAAAATTTGTGTTTTTTTCGAAATAGCGAGTTTGAATACCTTATACTCTTTCAAGGCAAAATTCTACAAACCAAGCATTCTACATCCGATTCTTACGCACAGATAACACTTCTTATATTTTTATTTCTGAATAAAATACAAAAAAACCTAACATTTAAGTAATTTGTTACTTGCGTTTTAACAACAGACTTTCTAGTGTTCAAGATTCTTTTTAAACGTATTTTTCAGTTTTTTTTAAAGTAATCAAATATTGAAAAGCTTGAAAGCTTATTTTATTCTTTTTCACATAAGATAATAAATTTACTCTCCCAAAATGAGTTCCATAAATAAGAGTTTAAAAAGAGAACATACAGATTCCAGAAAAGTTACATTCTGTTTATTTTGTTTATATATTTTTCTCATTTAATGTATATTTTAATGAATAAGTAAAGAAACTAACCTTCTGAAGAAATTGAACTCTTTTAGTAGGAAATTCGTTTAATTTATTTCTAGAAAAGTATTCTAAAGCAAAAATGTTTTCAAAAGAAGATTAAATCTTGGTGTAAATAATTCAGTGAGAAATATATTTATAAACTTAGAGTGAAAGATGTTTTCATAAAAGTCTCCCCCTTTCAGAGCTCAATTGAATTATTTTAGTTCTAGACAGTGTAAAAATATTTTAGAAAGAAAATGTTTTCTCCCTTGAAATCTCGAACAGCCGTTTTCCTGTTTACTGAGAATTCATTTATGAGATTTAACATTTAAAATTTAGCATACGTAAATATTTAAAGTGTAATTAATACATATACTACTTTTAAGAATTAAGAAAGAAAAGTGGCATTAGAAAGTTAAGATTTTTATTCGGAATGTAAATTTAAAAGAGTGAAATTCATTGAACTAAAATTTTATATTTGTGTGAGTGACATTTAGTACGAAAAAGCAATTATTCATCTATGAGGCAAAAATAATTTGTAAATATCAGTTTGAAAGTAAACTTTCGGCATCAAATGTGTATGTTACCGATAATTTTCTCATTAATTTATTTTCTTAAATACAAATTGATTTTATAATTGTACGTGTATTAGTTATTTTTATTAGCAGCTGAAAAATACCATTACGTGTGATAAAAAATATAGCAGAAGATTAAGCATATTATATTGTTTAATATGAACATTTACATAAAACAGAAATATTCATAAAAATTAGATGTTTAAAATAATACAGATAAAATATTCTTGCTATTTTCAATATTAAGCGAAGGCTGTCACCATGCGCAAAATTGGCATTGTCATTAATACTCCTAAATCCTTTCTACAAGAAGGTTACGAAAGAAAGAATTCTAAAGTCTTGTAACCAGAATATCTCATTTTAAATAAAGGGAGCTTAACAAAGACATTTTTTCCAACCATTAATAAGAGACCGCCGTACAATAATTTTTATACTAATTACACAAAATAACCCAATTTCTCACCGGTCAGGGTACCTTTAAAAGCTATTTGAACACATTTAATTGGGCTCTGTCATTGTCCTGCGCTAATAATATTGGTGGCGAGGAAAATGTAGAATACGTGCTCCTTATGTGTTCTAAGTTTGTCAAAGAAAGAAAGATCCTAAGACTTTCTCTCAAGGGACTTTATATAAATTGGCTTCCAAATTTTAACCAACTTATTTCCACCAGAAGTGCTTTTGAAAAGTTTTGTAAATTTATTATAAGTATTTGTAATCCTTCATGACTTTATTTTTTTTCCCATTGTAATGTGTGTTTCATACTTACTTCTGTAAAACCCGTGTGATACTTTATGGTGCACGGAGATTTATCAATGTTTTTAATAAAAAAAAATTATAAAAAATACTAAACGAATTTTTTTTTAGTATCCTTATTTGAACTATATTTGGAGAATTTCGCAGACAGTAATGAAAATACCGCAAAATAGACTATTAATTAGGTATGTATTTTTAATTTATACTTTATATAAAATATATGTAGCAAATATAAACCAAATTCCATTTTTATTCAACAGATACGTGTTCAATGAAAAAGCGTAAAACAATTAATGTAAAATGATATTTTGCATATTTGAAAAAATAAGATTGTTTCCTTCCAAAAAACAATACAACAAATCGTGAGCTTTGGAGTTAGTGGTGTTAATATTAAAACTAGAACTTCCCTCTTTGTCGATTAACCACCGAAACATGTTTAGTTTGTTCTCCTTTCCGCATTTTTACAGAGAATTTGAAAATTTTTCGTGAATTTTAATTACTTTTTTAGTGATTATACGGAAAAAGTTTTGCGGTTATGGGTTCACACATTACAAAAGATTTTACTACAAAATATACCTAGAACATCCACTGGTGCCTTTTTGACACCAAGGTAATTTATCATTATAAATAGAGGTAGTTCAGCAAAAGATAGTTCGCTAAGTATATATACTATTAGTAAAACAAACTTCCGGAAGCAATATCGCACGTTTATTTGGCATTGAATATAGTGTTATTGGTTTCACAGTAGAAATGTGTCAGTTACACAAAAATCGTTATGTCTGTTTCGTTACGTAGAATTTGTTCATCTGCTAATAAAAAAAATATTCGATTTTCGAACCTTTAGCGGAGCAGACACCCTGAAACGATGACTCATTGAAAAGGCTTAAGCCCTGATGATATTGCTAATTTATTGCGAGAGCTTTCTGAGAGTGAATAGTGGCCGTGGTAGCCTAGTGATCAAGGTAATGGAATCGTGGATGGCGTGTCATGAGTTCGAGCCTAATACTTCTGAAGACCCACCGTGTAGGGGCGCAATGCATGTTAAATCTGTCAACAGCTCAAATGTCCTCCCTTTGGTGTGGTGTGGTAGTTAGGTGAGAGAGGTGCCAGCTCAAGTGTCATACAAGTCACTTGACCATGGTTCAAAATTACGAGGTTCGTTCCCAAAAACTTTAAAGTAGCTAAACAATGTGACGATAATATTAACCCACTAGCTGAAATAGAATCGGAAGATGGTGAGCTGTCTTGTAATATTTTAGATACCGATGAACACATAAAATTGAGTGAAAGTGACTGCTTAGAATCTAAAGAAAGGGCAGCTGAAATTGATAATATTCTAGTAAATCCTGATATATATATCTCTAGGATTGCACAGAATAGATACCGCATAATAGTAATGATTTCGCAGATTTGCAACTCGAAATGTTTTGCGACAAAGCAATGCTCCAACATGCATCAGGAAACATAACATCAAAATCAGTTTTATATGCTATAAAAGGTCATAGCATATAATAATTTCATGGAATAATAGTAAAAAGTCTTAAAACGAATCCCTGCGGAACCGTAGTCAGCAGTTATTTAGATATTCCAATTATTCTGTACACTGCTGTTTGTAAAAAAATGCAACACCATGAAGGAATCATCAGAATTAAATGAACTTTACAGCAAATATCAATTATAGGATGTTACGTAAAATAGTAAAGTTTCAGAGCCACCGCGCATGCGTGGTGAGCGCTGCGCCCTCTGAACTGATCCTGAAAGCGTATAGAGGACTGCAGCGGGACGTTGAAAATAGTTAATGATTATTTGTTAGTGGCAAACGTTTAGTGAGACTTAAATATGCCTCCATGAAGAAATAAGGAGAAATTCCAACAATTTATGGAGTTGGAACGGGGGAGGATTATCGGCCTTCGCTAAGGAGGATTTTCTTATCGCGTAATAGGAGCTCGTGTGTAGCGGAACAGATCGACAGTGATGAGAGTTTGGAAGCAGTAGATCGACGAGCACCGAACAACTCGAAAAACTGGCAGAAGATGACGGAAATAGACATCAGCGCGCGATTTTGTATCATGAACGATCCAATTTGCTACGAATTGAAGGTAATCTCAATAGCAACAGGTACGTCCATGAAGTGCTACAGCCCGAAGTCTTTCCCTTTCTTCAAAGCATCCCTGGAGCTATCTTTCAGCAGGATAATGCACTCCCACATGTTGCAAGGACTGTTCGAGACTTCTGTTCAGTTCAACACATGCAACTTTTTCCTTGACCTGCTTATTCGCCGGATATGGCCTCTTTTGAGCACGAGTGGGATTTGGTTCGTCGGCGTCTCGCTCTTGATCTGCGTCCTACAGCTTCAAAATATGAGCTATTATTGCGCAAACAAGCAGTATGGAATTCTCTTCCACAAGCAGATATTTAAAATCTGTTTGACTTCATGCCACGTCGCATAGCAGCACTTATTGAAGTGCGTGGTGGTACATCAAATACTGATTTCGGACACTTAATACTGTTTTTTTTTTTTTTTTTTTTTTTGCTTTGAAAATGTCGTCTTTTATTTGTACTAATTTAAGTCGTTTGTGCATTAAATTTCAGTTAATTCTGATGATTCCTTCATAGTGTTGCATTCTTTTTATAAACAACAGTTTATATTTTATATCGCGGTGTCGGAACAACACTGGAGGACGTTTAAGAGTAATCGAAATCCCTCACATTCTACTGTTAAAATTTACAAGTAATATAAAAAAAAATTACGTCAATTCCTACCTAGGTCACCAAAGAAAAATTTTATTTTAGTTACTTATTATTAAATAGTTACAATTAATATAATTATGCATACACATATGACCGAATCACAATATTAAGTAACAAAATAGAAAGCAATTTTCCTTACAATTTTTCATTTTTCTTTCTATATATGGGGTTGGACTATTTTTGTTTGTTTATTACTATTTATTCATTAATTAAATATAATTAATGAATAAATATTCGAAAAACCTCTATTAACATCAAGTGTCATCAACTACAAGCTTAGAAAAATGTATTTGAACTTAAATGGATGTGAATATAATGTATTTTATTAACGATTGAGAATTTGAACTATATATATATATATATATATATTTATATATATATATATATATTATATTTGCATTTGTAAGTGCAATTTTTAGGTAAGTTACCTCTATCTTGTAATGGATTTAGATATTCCTATCCATTATTTTCTATTGGTTTTTGCTCAGTGTTATTTACATAAAAGGGGGAAGGTTGGCTGGCCAAAAAAACATGTTCAACCCCACTTTTATATAAATTATTTTATATATTAGCTGTCCTAAGTCAGTAATGTGTATAACACTGCAGCATCCATTTTATAATTTTTAATTTAAAGTACTCATATGTCCTTCATTGTGTGATTTTCCTACTGTCTATGTGTTTTTCGAATGTTATTGTTTGGATGTTATCTCTTGTTTGTATAAAATTAGCCTATATATATATGTGTGTGTAGGGAGTAGGGAGAGAGTGAACTAATAGTAGGATTGAAAAAAGGGCATTAAGAGAGTTAAAAATTTCATTTCATAAAGATTGTAGATGCATCAAGCAAAATAGATAATTTGAAAAAAAAAATTAAGCGTTACATTTCATGAACACAAAAATAAGGCCGATTTGCGCCAAAATTCCACATAATCCATTGCCAACATTAGTCCAAACACTACAATATCTAAGCATCAAGTATTGTTCTTAGTTTTCTTATTCCATCATCTACTATAATCGTCGTGTTTAGCATCATGAGCTGAATATCTTGATATTCGTTTTCACCAAGAATTGTTAATTTGTCCACTTTTTCTGTATACAAATTTGAATCGTCGCCCCCCCCCCCTTCCCGTTAGGTATGTGACCGCAATGTAGATAAAATATAAATAAAGACTTAATAGTTGGCCTTTTGTTTCTCATCTATCTTCGTGGTCAGAAGAAACCGTTTATTTAATTTTTTTATTTTCTGAAACGTTCTGATAAGTCCTAATTCTTTTAGTCACATTAAAACAAGTGCCACAGAATGCCTCTAATGTCAATGATTTTACTCTTTTATTTCTATATTTTTCTATATTTATTTCTATAATTTTAATAATCACAGAGAATGTATTTTCCCTTTGAACATCAAACTCAAATTGCAGACAAAACAGACAAAGTTATTTCATATTAAGGCTATAAAATTCGGGGAAATCTCGCAAATGGGGACTTGGATTCTATGTTTCATTTTCATTGCCACAGTTATAAAAATAAGTCAAGCAAAACTCGTAGATTTTTAGTCGATCGAGTGAAATGAAAAAGTCGTGTAAAAAGAGAAATATTTTTTTCTAATTCATTCAATTCCTACACTATTGGTTCACACTCTGTATATATTTATATATTTATCTTGATAAAATTTTCAGTCGTTAATAAATTACTTTTTAAAGCGCTCAATAGAGCTGAAATTTTATATACACGATTATTTTGGTTGACAATACAGTAATTTAACTATACTTAATGAAAATTAATTGACTAAAACTAATTATTCAAAGAACTACCAATACAGCCACTTTGGCATCATTTTTGGAGACTTAGCGACCATTTTAGCGACTTGTGTCAAAACCTGAAAAAGTTTTTTTCTCACATTTTCAAGCTCTCATTTGAGCTAAAATTTTCTATACACTATTGTTTGGGTAACAATACGAAAATTTAATTATAATTAATTAAAATTAATTGACTGAAACTAATTATTTAAATAATTACAGATACTGCCACGTTGACTTCATTTTTAGCGACTAGGGTCAACACTTTAAAAGATTTTTTTTTCTCACGTTTCAAAACATTCAGTAGAACTGAAATTTTAAATACCCGATTGTTTTGGATGACAATACGATACTTTAATGATAGATGATTAATAAAAATTAATTGCCACTTAATGTTGTGATTCTTTCATATGTATATACATATTCATTGTAACTAATTAATAAAAAGTAAATATAAAATAAATTTTCTTGTGTTGATCTAAGTAGGAATTAACTTAAAAATTTATTTTTATATTACTTGTTTTGACTTAAAATCGTATGCAAATATAAAACTATGAGTATTTCTTTTTTTCAAGGAGTTTGAAAGTTGAAAAAGACGTAAAACTGTCGATACGCTTTACTTTAAGTAATATTCTTGATTTTTTGAGAAATACTGACTTATTAGCATCCACTTAATGATTTATGAATTATAATGTGTTTTTATACATGAGATATAACAGCTAATCTCTTTTATTTCCATTATTAGAAATATTTTCTGCCATAAATTTGAATTTAGTACAGGGGATTTTTGTTAAAATTTTAAGACAATATTCAAATTCAGCAATTTCCAATTTAAAATATGTGATTCCCTCAGAACGAGAAGAAATTATTTAAACTATTCAAATAATATACAGTGTATTTACTTTTTTAAATAGACTTACAAATTATTCACACGGATTTAGCTGTTCAATTTGATTTATAGATTTCTAAGTGAAGCTAGAAATGTGTACTATAATTCCTCCATGTATATTTATAACCCTAAAAATTGAACGATTTTATTGTGAATCCAAGAACATAATAAACGTTAAAATATCCGCACGCATAAATCAAAGCATATTTAAAACTTAATGCCTCGTACTTATATAAATATTAATGTTTTAATGACGTGTATTTCTTTTTACTTTGTATTGTAATTTGGTGAACAAGAGTATTCCAAATGGGCACTTAACCACGAGATATAAGACTATGGGAAATGTAAACATTTTCCAATAGAAAAAACCATTTGATAAAAGGAGATTTAGTGAAAAAATAGTTTCATGAAAAATTAAACAGAGCATCGAAAATTTCCTGAGATACATGACTGTCCAGAAAATCCCAGCCTTTGTTTCAAGGAATGATCACCATTGACTACAGTGAGAAGGATTTACACTGTCTGTCCATGCTGAGTACAGTACAGTCCCGAGGTATAAAATGCCGGGTTATCGAGAAGAGGATTCAAAAAGAACAAGTACGAGTGTTTCCGCAGAAAATATTATACTGCATTTGTATGCATTATTTGCTTGAACACATAGCAGAAAATAAACTACCAAAATACCCTTAAACAAAGGAAACGTACGTACTTTATGAAGGCTTAGAGCAGAGGTGACGAATCTTTATGGATTTACGTGCAATTTTTTCGAAAGAAATATTTAATGAGGCACAGTCAAATAATTTTGACTTGCGATTATTGGGAAAATAATAAAGCTAAATACTGACAACTCAAAACTCTTTATTTACTACGAAGAAATACATTTTACACTGTATAAGTAATGAATTTTTCAGTTATACGTGTAATACAAATTATAAAGTAACATTAGTGTGACTTCTATTGTTGCAGATTAGATGACAAATAATATATTAGGATTGTAAAGTGTTACTTTTAGCATAATACATGCTGAAATTGAGTTATCTTCCAAACAATTTCTAAGCGAGTCATTCATCTGTGAAAATATTCAATGAAAGTGTCAATGCTATGCGAAGACAAACTTTGCATCCTTAGCAATTGTAGTACCCGACGTAACTAAGGCAAGAGTGTGCTCTCCTCCGCCTTTCGACTGACTACTTGCGTTTGTTCCTAATACTTCATAGTGAACTTGGTTATTTTGAACCAAAATGCAAACTATTTTGATCAGTGGCTTGCCCAAAATATTGTGTCATCACTAAGGGCACACGTGCCCTTAGTTCGCCACCCCTGGCTTAGAGCACTTACTATATGAAAATAAAAATTAACGAATTCATAGTATATAATAATTTGCCTGATCAGATACATCTCAGAAAAAATTATAAAAAACATAAAGCTGTATATAATGAAAATTAAGCAACTGTCTTTGCAAAAATTAGCTGTGTGTTAAGGGGGTCGTCATGTCCGTAGAATACCATGTTAAAATGGATAACATTTTTATAGTAGGTTAAATATACTATTAACAAAATTTTAACGAAGGGTTTTGTATTTTTGTTAAAAATTAAAGTAATTACGAATTTCTTACAAAATGTACGATTTTTCCCTTAAAATTTAGTTTAAAAGAGCGTTATCTAAAACAGTTTGCAGGATATATCTTATTCCCTCCATTAAAATGTGTAAACATGTCAAAAGTATGCTCACTGAAAATTTGAGGATTATATAATAAGCAGTTTTTGAGAAAAAAGTACATTAAGAGAAAAATATTACATTTTGAGAAAACAGGCTTTAAAGTACAAATTTGTAATTTGTTGTGTATTTACTTTTTTTTAGTTTTTTTTTTACTTTCCAGAAGCATATGAAGCATTTTCTTTACCCTCAGCGCCTACAAAATATTCTTCTAAGTTTCTTTTCTTTTTTACATTATTTTTAACAATTTTGCCTATTTTGGGGATCTCAAGATAATTCTTTGAGCTACACGAATCCTAAGTGCATCTAATTTTTTGAAGCATGTCAAACAGTTATTATTTAGTTCAACATCACAATGTCTTAAGATTATTAATTTTGCTACAAGACTCACACTGAACTGTGCAATAGCCATATTTATGCCTAATTTTAGAGTTTTTAATTCCACAAATGTTGATCTTGGAATCACTGACCATATGGTGTTATTAACAACATACCGTGTTCTCATATACTTTTGTGTGTGGATAAACCAATACACTCTAATTTTTTCACTTGAACAACATATGGATTCGTGCTCATCAGAAACTTATGCAAGGAGAAACACAGGTGCTCCTAGCAAAGCTAGCATGTGCATCAAAGTGTAGCTCTATTTAAAAAAATAAATAAATATACTTCTAATTATCGTATCGCCTCATATCATATATCATTTTAAACATAAATATTTGAATTTTTAGAAAATATAAAAGAGTGAAAATCGATAATTTTTCAAAAATTCAAGTGCTGGACCCCTTTAAAGAAATGCGTAATGTCCTATTGTCTTGTCCTATTGTACAGAACTCTGCGTTCTGATACTTCATTACGAAGACAACAAAGGAACAGTAAGTCCATTACCAACGCGCAATATTTTTTAAAATACTGAAAGGTGATTTCGACAACTATTACTCCTTCAATTTAAGGAGTTTGTATGGTGTCCTCAACGTTTACGTCTTCATCATTTTTCGGCATTTTTTTCATTAATCGTGATAGCAGCAATGATTTTTGAATCGTACGTGGGGATTTATCCGACCTGCAAGTGTGTGACCGATTGACCCGGACTGCCGGGTTAACGAGTGTCGAGTTTTCGGGATTCTGATGTATAAGGCTTTCAACGAGGTGTTGAGACATTGATGAAATGTAACTCAAGAACCATTGCAAGTGGCTAATGCAGTATTTCTCAATCTTTCTATATTTGCGACCCAATATCCAATTATAATTTTCATCGCCCTCTCCTCCGTACAATAACAACATATTGAATTCAGTAACAATACACTTTGATGTTAAGCCTACAATACTATTTTAACCTCTTAAGTGCCACCGACGTATATAAACGTCTTGCTTAGTCAGTGCATTAATTGTCTCGGACGTATATATATATGTCTTTCTGAAATACGATCTTTTCTCTGAACTTCTATCCATATAATTATTCCGTAGGCCTTGGAATGTAATAAAATGAACTTGACAGTGTTTGCGGAAGATTTACTTATTTCACACGATTTGCTTATTAATATAATTTCTACCCCTCCCCCATTCCGTACATGTATATATATATATATATATATATATATATATAATTTATTATTCCAAAACTGAAATTATTTTAACACAAATTAAGAGTACTATACTAAAAATACTAAAGTACAAATCATTAGAGTACTTCTATCTCTATAAAATTGATAAAAAATTTCTACATGTACCATTAATAAGCACACACACACACAAAGGAAAATGTTAACTGCTTTAAAAAAATGGGAAGTGGAAAAAAGTAATCATTACGAAAGGTTTTTTAAAGTTTAATCTTCATTTAGCAGAATAAAGAGAGAAGCGATGCAAAGCTTAATAATACATAAATTCTTCTTCGATGGCATTTTATCAGAATTAATATTAAATTTGTAGCCTTTTTGAAAACTATTCTCAAATGTCATGTTTTTGGTTTACTGAACTTAGGTGATTATCTGTTAATGAGAGAAATACATTGTATAAGTTTTTTATTTTCCACTTAGAAATAAAAAACGGTAGACATTAATCTTAAAGATGCGTCTTTAGTTCTCCTTTTATTAGATTAACGATGTATATGTATCCAATAGGATAACAAGTTAAAGCCTGGGACTATAGCGAAACAGTAGTTGCGATTGCATTGGTGTTTTGAAGGCCCTTTCTTGACGTCTAAAATTAATGTTACACATTAAGTTTCGTTGGTTCAAAAAAAAAAAAAAAAAACTGCCTCGGACATTGTAGCTATTTTTTAACTTTCTAAAAATAGAGAATTGCAAGTTTTTCACGAACAACAATTAAAATTACAAAAATTTTAGATTCACAAAAAATCCAAAAAATTAAAGAATTTGGCAAGCAAAGGAGGATGGTATGAATTTCTGACTCTTTTCAAGAACTTTAAAAATTTAGAAGAATTGAAAACTCACCGAAAAATCATTGTTAAAACAGAAGCACAGATTTTTGAAAGGGAAAGAAAAAAGAAGAATATTTTTAAAGAGAAAAACGCGCGACATATAATTTCTTGATTCTGCAATCATTTCATGTTAACACGTATCATTACTATAACTAGTCATTATATGCAGGTCAAAATTTTATCACAACAAAAACAAAACAGATTTGCATAATTCAAATGAAAACCGAATTCCTAAAAACCTTAAACACAATTGTTGTGAATATGGATAGTTATCCTCAATATCTGGTTCTAGCCATTATATGTGCAAGATATTCTTTATTATAAAAGGTAATTACTAGTATATTCCACTTGGTTAGACCACAGACATAAAAATGTTCCATAAAAATATTTTTTATTCGAAAGTAGGTGATAACAATAATACAATTTTCGTCATAACAAATATCGTCTGCGTCATAAAGTAAATATAACGCGCGAGTAGAATAAATTATTAAGCATTAATCTAATCTAAACACGTAAAGTGTGATATGCAACGCTGCTGACGGTTTTTCTTGTGGACACAGATGGACCTTAAATTATGAATGTAATTTATATTTTAACTTGTATATACAAAAATTTAAAATATATGCTTATTTATTTTTACACAAATATATTATCTTTATACTCTCTGTCACATAAAAAGCGACGCACAAAGAAGGATTTATTCGAATTAGATAAAAATCGGTAGATGTGATGTTAATGTTCTGAAAGCATAGAAACACCAACAGCGTAGTATTAAATTGACTGCTCAAATCAGGGCATCTAGTTTCAAGAGAAGAAAAATTAATAATGATATATTTTGGTTAGAACATAGGTTCCCAACCTTTTTTGAACTGGCGTCCACTTTTCTAGTGAATATTTGGATACCACCCTCCTCCTACGTCAGAGAAATAAGAGCGTACATAATACATGACGAAAAGAAGAATTAAATTTTAAAAAATATTCTATAACTGATAGAATAATTTTTTTAATTTAGTTTTTTTCTTCTAAAGCCCTCAATTTTTTTAATTGCTTTTCTTAAATAGCTATTGCCAAGAATATATTTAAATGTGTAATATTACATATTTTAGTCGTAGGTAGGCTATTGTGGGAATTGAAACGCTACTGAATTCCTTTTTTATTTAAAAGAGAGGAATAAAAGTTTTAGCTTATCTGTTATATGGACTGGCAGGGATTCTGACGATACGAAGTAATCTATAATATTTTTATTGCTTACTTAATAAATTGACAGTTTTAGCCTTTAAATAATTGCACGTTAATTACTGGTTAACATTTTTAATTATATTTCTTGAATAATATATGAAATAAAATGCAGTGGATAAAACATTTTTCTTATTGCTCACAGACTGCTTGAAAAATATTTTCGTTAACATTCAAAGACATCAAATTTTTAACTTAACTAATGAGAAGGTTGAATATGATGCATTTTAAGGAGTTTGTTAATATCATGCTCGATTTTTACTTAAAAGCAATAGTAAGTTGCTGTGTTCAGTAACATGGAGCCGATTTCTATTTTTGGTTAGCTCTAAATCCTTTTTTCTACTAAATATGAAGATCGGAATGCTAACAGAAATGTTGAACAATCAACCATAATCCTGGGTACGGTTACGAAATCAACTTCTACAGCCAAAATTCTTGCTATCTCTCCTTGAATTTAATTTTTAATTCCTCACATTTGTCGTCAGATCTATCAGTTCTAACTGGGATGAACTTACCTTATGTTAATTGTATGTATTTAAATTTTAAGTACATGCAATCACACACACACAACATATGGTAACCAGTATTAAAATTTACTTTAGTTAGTACATACTCAGCGTGTTTTTTAGCCGTTTTTGGATTTTATTTGGTTAATCTGCCCATGCCCCTCCACATGTTCTCAAAACTCTCTAATTTACTCTGGGTCTTTTACTGCCCCCTGAAAGCTTCGAACTCCCACCAGGGGGCGTTATCGCTCACGTTAAGGACCTATGGGTTAGAACATGCAACAATACAGATACTTTCGTTCAAACTCATTTATGCATCTCTCTCTCTCTCTATATATATATATACATATGAGTGTGAAAAAATACTGTATCAAATAATCAAATTTTTACTAAGTCAAAAGCTCTCTTCTTTTGAGTTTTAAACAAGCAAAGCAATTTATTCAAACACATACCCATATGAGTAAAAATAAATAACAACCCGGTTTTTTAGCATTATTTTAATGCCGCTTATAATTAAACTCCATTTACTGATTTCACTCTACACACACAAGCACACACACAAACACGTATATATATATATACCGTAAAATCCGGCGTATAACGCGCACTTTGAACACAAAAAATAAGATCGTAACTTAAGGGGGTGCGCGTTATGTGCGCCGGGTACAAAAACAATAGCTTTAAAAATAACAAAAAAAATTAGCATAATAAATTTACTTCTACATGTATCGAAACACTGTTTATTTAAAAGGAACGACTTGAATTATGAATTAAAATAGTTTATGGTGTTAATTATTGCACGATGATTAAAATATATTAAAAATGAAATAAACTTATATCCATTTCAGAAGGTAAAAATATTGAACATCTTTATTCCTCTCATTCCATTATTATGTTTTTATTTCCCTAGCTGGTTCTACAGTTCTAAGGCAACTCATTAAATCCATCATATGATTTTTTTTTCATTGCCAGATACAACAGGATAAAAGACTACTAATCTGAACTTAAAAAAATATATATAAATTATATTTCTCTGGCAAATAGAACTAAATACATTATTCCCAACAAAGTTCTCGTTGAAAGAGTAATAACATACCCAAGCTTATTTTTCTTCCTTCATCCATCAACACCTGTTACTACAAATTGCAGTTCTAGAAGTACATTATTTTTTCAAAAGTCTTGCATAATACCTGGAATAAATGACTAAAACATAAAAACAATGCACACAAATATTTCAGTTTCCTTCGTAAAATAGGGGCGTTATACGCTACGAATATATTTAAAAATTAAAAAATTCAGCTTGAATATATAAGTGCGTGTTATACACCGGTGCGCATTATACGCAGAATTTAACGGTATATATATACTTAAGTAAATTCATTAAATCTTACAGAAAGAAATGAGAAAGAAATTTCAGAAATTCAAATGATTTTCATAAATTATACAGCTATAAAATATTTAGAATCGCCGAGAAATGTGCACCCCAAATAACAAGAAACAACGCTTATACGTGTTGGGAAATATAATGAATTGCAACTTTCCTAACACTCTGTCTTTGCTTTCACGGTCCTTTTCCTGCAGTTATTTCTCTTTTATTAGAGGATTTAGGGAAGCGGACAGATTTATGTGACTGGTTGCAAAATTAAACCGAATTCCAAGTTACTGCTCGTTAATAAAATGCAGTTGGGCAATTCATCGTACAGACAGGAAGAAACTTGATGTGAACGTTTTCAGCTGGGCTTCCTTTTCTTCTTGTTAACCACATGATTCTAAACGAAAATTACTTTATTTTCTTTAGTATGCTGCAAACACCTTGATAAATTAGAAGAGCTGGTGTGAAGTTTGTGTGTAGGAGATTTCTTGAAAAGAGAAACACATGCTTCTCAAGTCTCCAAAACAATTGAAATTTTTTGCAGGGAATCCGAAAGGTAATACGAGTTGAAAACATAGGTTAGAAAAGGGTTTAAACGAAATTATATCTTTCTATTCTAAATGATAAATTGGTATATTCGCGTTTAGGTAAAAGTGATATATATCCGTTCTTTTGCCTATTTACTAAAATGAAAATATTATGTTTAAAAAAATAATAATCACACATATGCATTTCGAAATCATTAACCGTATATGAAAAATTTCAGTTTCTATGTAATTTCATGATAAAGGGATATTCATTGTTCACACTTTTAAACAAAACATTTTATTTGCCGACACGTTAAGCTACAATACACACTCGCAGGTTTTTCTTTCACATAACTTTTTATAATTTGCATGTGAAAATTATGTCTTTCGCCAAAATATTTTGAAATAATGCATTAAAACTTTGCAATTGTATTCATAAAGGTTTTATATACAAAAACGAATTCATACCAGAAGTGGTATTCCGAGAATGTTAGTCATATTATGTAGTAGAATTCTCT
Source organism: Trichonephila inaurata madagascariensis (assembly GCA_019973955.1). Classification (NCBI taxonomy): domain Eukaryota; kingdom Metazoa; phylum Arthropoda; class Arachnida; order Araneae; family Nephilidae; genus Trichonephila; species Trichonephila inaurata. The sequence goes on from BMAV01003420.1 coordinate 76,069, forward strand.
CTTAAATCCACTTAGAGGTCTTTCATTCTAAAGTCTATGAATGTGTGTTCAAAAATAATTTTCCATTGTGAAAATGTTTTGCCCTCATTCTTCAAAAGTGATTATTTCTTAGGTACTCTACATCAACCGTTAGCAATCTTTCGCATATTCTTAAAGATACATAAATCACTGTTTGAGAACAACTGCTCAAATCAGAAACCAACATTTACATAAGTATAAGAAAAATCATAAGTAGATATTTATACTTATCAGATAGGGGATGGAGGATCTATTGCAGATCCATATCCCCGTGACGTGAAGAAACGTGAAGTAGATATTTAGTGAATGCAATGCTGATATTTAGTACAGACCAGTGGTCTTTTAACTTTTTATATTCACCGAATTCTTAGAACTATAACATGTTTTGTGGGGACCGAATTCCTCACACACTTACACAAGAATATATCTTAAAATAATATTTAAAGTAGATCAACATATCTAAAATGTACTTTATGTAAAGATATTTTTTTAAAAGAAGTATTTTTTTTTGTGTTTGTTATTACGAATTTTGTAGTGTTTTTTAGTGCAATCTACTCATTAATATTTTGTGATACACGTGTCATTTACCCATGCATTATATTTAGTAACTGAGATATACACACTTGCCTTTTTTTTTCTTTTTGACACAAACAATTGAAGTCTAGGTTTATTGAAATTATCTGCAGTCGATTTCATATTCTACTTTTCATTTGTTTTTGTAACTAGCATTGAAAAATATTTTTCAGTTAAATACATTGTTCTGAATAGCATTAAAATTTTTATAACTGAGTGAATCCCGCGTAGTCAGCTTGAATTTGCAACTTAAAATTTAGAAGTTGTTCTTACTTATAAGTATAGATTTTAAATTCGAAACTGTCAAATTTAATATTTCGATGAATTGTTCCCTTTCCTCCACTATAGGTGGGTTTTTTTTCCCACAAAGAAAAAAAAAGGAATTTTCCAATAGGAAACTGTTTAGTTGTGAAAAACAATGTACTAACGAGTGTAAAATTATTTCGTTGGACCCAGAATAGTAAACAAAAGAATATTCATAATCAAGTAAGTAGTACATATAAAGAAAAAAATATTTTAATTTTATTTTTTGTATGATAGAAGTTTATAAAAGTTTCTTCAGTTTCTTCACGTCACAGGGATATGGATCTGCAATAGATCCTCCATCCCCTTTCTGATAAGTATTTTGGCGCTGACAAGTGGTAAACCTGAGTGGGAAAAACAAAGTTCACTGAGTTTGGTTGGGTAATGCAGGCGAATGACGTCACAGTCTGGGGGTAGTAGTCTGATTTAGGTGGGGAAAAAGTCCTGAGAATTTTGACAGTCAACTGGGAGCTGTAGTGTAAACACTGTCATTAGATGATAGCAATAAGTGAGAAAGCTCTCTAATGGTTGCCCTGAAGTTGGGAAAATTGAAATAAGAGATTGCTTGCCTGGTGGGTGCAGGAATGAGAAAAATTTTTAAAAGTCAAGAATTACAAAAATTAGAGATAAAAATATGGAGTAAAAAATTTAGAATGAATAGTTTGCATTTTCAATACCGGTGATTGCGAAGCAATACTATTAAGGGGGATTATAAGAATCCAGGAGTATTCTCCTGGGTCTCTTAGTTTTGTCATTTAAATGGTAATTTTGAATGTCTATTAAATTTAGATTATTGGTGTAGATAAGTACCTTGTTGTTGAGAGTCGTATCAGAATTCCGGTTAATTAGTGGGTAAATTAATCTAAGCACGATCCGGAATTTATTTCTTGCATGTAGAATGTGGTGTTTCCTAGTGAGTGCTTTATCTAAAACGATACCTAAGTATTTTGTACTTTGAGACCAGTGTAGTAGTGTGTATAGCGTGGGAGAAGTTTATAAAATAAAACTATTATGCATAAATAGAATTTTAACTTTTAATAAGTAAGGATAAGCTTTAGATACTTGTGGTTACACAAATTTCTCTTAGAGAAACGAATCCCTTTTGCATACACATTTATAATTTCCTTTTTAATTTTTTATTGTGGCTTGTGGAACTCCTGGATGTGCCTTGTGGAACCCCAGGGTTCCGTGGAACATAGTCTGATGACCACTTGTAGAGAAAAATAAGGAAAATATTATGCATCATTTGTTAAAATTTTAAATGTAAATGTTGATCAAATAAAGCTTGCTTGTTGTCAGTTTAAAAAAAAGCAAACACTATGAAAAATCAATTCCATTTGCGTAATTTCATAAAAAAAAAAACTTTTTTTATGGCTGGGAATTTACGGTTTGGCTTTAAATGTATACGCACATATGTTTCTTATTACTTATATAACTAAAATATTAATTATACTGCAAAAGAACAAGCCTGAACACTTGACAATATCTAAATTCGTGTATATCTAAGTATTCGACAATATCTAAATTCCGCTGTGAAGCTATTATAAGCTCCGGAATGCGTTATCTTTTTTAGTTGCGTTTGATCTTCTGTGCGAAATGCAATTTACACTAGACTGAGTGACGTCATACCTGGCTATTTAAAATCCCACTGGCAATGCTGACTATCATTCTAAAATTCTAAGCAGACGGCTATCAGGTGAACGTCAAAATATTCATTCACGCTTTTTACTATTGGGAGGGTCTTGAATTTTCTTATGTTCTGGTAGTGTTCATGCGATTATTTGTTTTATTCACACTAACCGGAAACTTTTCTTTCAAGAAGCTTTATTTATGTATAGAATAAAATTACGTTATAAAAATGCCGTTCCTCTTAAGCTTGTTTGCAAGTCAAAGTTCATCAATTGTTTAAAATAAACAGCATACCAGCTTACGGTGTCATGTATATTTATATATATATATATATGTGTGTGTGTGTGTGTATCACTTAACAATAGAACGTCTGTTGGGGTCGATCGGACACCGGAACCTTTTTAGTTTGTTCTCCTTTCCGCATTTTTTAAAGGAATTTGAAAATTGTTCGTGACTTTTAATCATTTTCCATGGAGATTAACACAATAAAAAGTTTTGTGGTTCTAGATTAGTTGGAAAAGATTTTACAACTAAATATACTTAGAACGTCCGTTGGTGTCGTTTAAACTCCAAAGCAATACATCACTACAAATAGTTATATTTTAGCAAAAGATAGTTCACTAAGTAGATACCATTAGTAAATCAAACTCCTGGGAGTAATATCACACATTTATTTGACCTTGAATGCAGTGTTATTCGCTTCAAAGTGGAAATGAGTCAGTTGTATTAAAATCGTTACATCTAAGTGTTTCTTTTCATAGCATTTGCTTATCTGCTCATAAATAAAAACTCCATTCGATTTTCGAACCTTGTGCAGAGCAGACACCCTGAAATGATGACTCGTAGAAAAGTTATGAGCCCTGATGAAATTGCTAATTTGTTGCGAGAGCTTTCTGAGAACGAATCGGATGGTGGCGAGCTGTGTGTGTGTGTGTGTCTTGCTCTAATTTAGATTCCGATGAAGACATAAGATTGAGTGAAAGTGACTGCAAAAAAATCTGAAGAAAATACAGACGTAATTGATAATATTCCTGTAAATCCTATATATGTCTTGCTAAGAATGGCACAGAATGAATATCGCATAATAATAATATTCCTGGCAGGTTTGCGACTCGAAATGTTTGGCGGCAAAGCAGTGGTCTAACAAGCTTTACGAAACGTTATGTCAGCGTCAGTTTCTTATGATATAAATGTTCATAAAATATGATAATTACATGAAATAATATTATAAAGTTTAAAACTAAAACCTACTGAACAGTATTCCTGTAATTATTTAGTGATTGCAATTATTTTAATAAACCGGTGGACGTTTAAGGGTAATCGAAATTCGGACGTTCTAGTGTTAAAATTTATGTACAAAGAAGATATGTATCTTTTTAACAGTAATTAATCAAATCACTTTTTTTTACTTATAAATAAAACCATTCTTAATCAAGAATGTGTACCTGAAGCTACTTAACTATTACTATCAATTTAACAATGACATTCCCGTTTAGATGTCTATAAAAATTAATTTTTTCAAATTTGAATTTCTTGTGTATTAAATTCATTTGTTATTAATATTTTTTTGAAAATATTAAATATCCGGTAAAAAACGTTTCCTTCCTCTTCGGAGTCTTCGTACATCATCTTTTATTCTTACTTTCAATATCATTAAGTATTTTCAATGAAAAGATTTCTAAAAATGGATTGGAATGCTGTAAATAATATTCATACGGTTTTATTTTTACTTTATTAACTAATATATTTCTTTAATTCAAATTCAACTATAAATCCCGAAGAAAAGACAGAAACCAAAATAAAAAAATATTTATTCACTTTAAATCAATTGTGAATCCGCCATTTTCGTCTCAAGATTTTCAATCTTTAACTTAATTCGGGTTTTTTTTTTCACTTCACGAACTCAAACAATTCTGAAAAGGCAATAGTTCGTTACTATTATTCACTCGTTCCTAAATAAGTTTAAGTCCAACTAAATATCATTAATTTAAATTTTTGTAAATGATTGTGAAATGATTAAACTTTGCAGTGACCCATTCTGCTGTAAGTCGTATCCTACCAAAATGGATTCCTTTCATTCCAGTCGTCTAAAGCAATGTGCTCCTCAACCTTTTTATCACCGTGGACCGGTCAACGTATAATAATTTTATCGCAGCCCACTGAGGATGGGACGTTAATTGTTTATATTTTTGATTGTTTTGATTTAATAATCTTAATTTTATATATCATTTAAATACGCCTTCAAAATGTAATACAGTTACACCAAAAAATTAATACAAAGTGATATAACAAGGAATATAAAGTGATTTCCTTGGAAAGTCGTGTAAAACAAAGAGAAATAAAATAAAATGGAAATAATTTAATGTTACTTGCTCGGCTCGGTTCCTTTGATCCACGCCCCAATGATTGGGGACCACTGGTCTAAGGCATCTATGGTGTAGCACTTGACCGTTAGACCTGTGGTTCAAATAAGCATCTCTGGCAAAGTTCTTCAGCATATACTATAAATTTCGAATGAATTCGAGATTATTCAGTAAAAAACATTGTTAAATACATGCGGAAAATTGTGTCTTCCATTGCTTAAAACATCTTCTTCCTACAGAAAAGAAAAAGATGCTTACAAAGCCATGTCGAATGTGTACAAAACAAAAAAGAAAAAAGAACACAAGGAGACTAGGTATTTTTGTCCAGTGTGTCCCAACAACCCAGAAACTTGCGTTGATCATTGCTTCAAAGGTCATTATACACAGTAACAACGATAAGAGAATATTTTTAATTTTTGGAATACACACACATATATATATATATATATATATATATATATATATATATATGTGTGTGTGTGTGTGTGTGTGTTTGTATGTGTGTGTCAGGTTTGAAAAGTTTAGCATCAAAATTTATTAAGTAATAAATGAAAATAGAGCGAACTCTTTACCATCGCGTAAGGATTTGTGAATAAATAAGCCTATTTAAAGGTGGAGCGAGCGCTGACGAGGGAGAACGCATACTCGAAAAGTCTTAGCTGGTGACTTCTCGCCTAAGTGTTGTTTATTGTTCTACCCGGTTGCGCGCCAAAAGGACGCCATGTTGGATTTTTTTGTGATTGTAGCAAAATAAAGAAGTATTTTAATGATGCCCTCCTCATTTTTCCAGCAGGCCTGACATATATGTATATACATATAATATATATAATGTTATAATTTAATTGTCTAAGTTATAATTTTAAAAATAAAAATAGAAAATTGATATGTCCTTTACACTACATAAATTTTTCATTCACTCTTTGTTCTAATAATTCTTAATTCAAATGGAGATATGTAATCAATCCAAAATTTCAGCCGAAATTACGAGACATCCCGTAACCTGCAGTTTGGGTACACACGTTTACAGCGAGATATTTCGAAGTTGGCAGTTAATGGGTTAACAGACACAAATATATTTAACTCATTTCAATTTTAATTCCTTACTGCATACATATAATTTTACACTTGTATAGAGCGGTCTATAAAACGTCTACGGGGCTAAAGATGATTGCAGAGTAAAAATAGTTAAAAACATCTTTTGCATTTAATTATTTGTATTTTAACACACACACAATTCAACGACACTTAAAGGAAAGACAATCCACTTCCTCAAACATGAACAGTAAGCAAGCTTTTACTTAAATGATACGCTTACACGATCTCAACTAAGTCCTGGGGGTGTACGTCATTTTAGAAAATTGAAGAAGAAAGTAAATTTAGCTTAATTAAACAATTTCTGAACTTTCTTTTCAGTCTGCGTACCGCGATTTTCATTACTTTACGATTTACTTTTCTCTATTTGCCAGAATTAATAAAGAACGCGTGTGTTTACAATTAATTAGTTTTGTTTGTCCCACTTGGAAATTCAAGTAAGAATTTTAAAAAGAACAGGAAAAAGAAGATTTCGAAGTTGCATTAAGTGTGTCATATCCACTGTGAAGATTGGGATGACACTTTTGCTGTCAAGAGAATCTAAATTCGCTTTGGGGATTATTTGATTATTTTAGAAAGATTTAGATTTTTACTTAAAGAAATAAAAAGGATCATTTTGTGGAATGCTTGACGTAGAATGAAAGTTGAGATCGGCAGAAGTAGCGAAGATGTCATCAGGATTTGTCAAATACTCTCTAAAAATGTGTTGGAAAATTCCTTCAGTAATTGATTAGATAATTATGATATTACAAAGGCAGATTCATATTAAGATTAATTTTCTGAAAAAAATGATTTATAAAAATTTCAAAATACTTTTTTGAATAAATGTGTTTGTAATTTTATCTGTGAAGATTCAATTTCAAGTACCATTATTTTCTTAAAAATAAACATTTTTGAACGAGTAAATGTTTGTATGTAGAATGCATATTACACTAAGTGTATACAGCTTCGATTCAAGTCATATACCAATTATTCGAGCATTATCTTTAAACAATTAATATTATAAGAAAATTTCAATTATATTTCAGAAACTTATTTATTATTGTTGTTTTTCTTCTAAAATGCTAATTTAAAATGTATTAACAATATCTTTTCAAAATATTGTAACAGATTTAAAAGACACTTTTATAAATACATCATTTGAAATTAAAGTTTAAAAATCTTTTATTTACATCTCTCTATCTATATTTATTTGTATGTCTATCTGCCTTTCTATCTACCTATCAGTCTATTCTACATTTATTTGCCTGTCTGTTTATCTATATAGATTTGCTTCCCTATGGTCTCTCTTTATCTGTCTGTCTATATAAGTCTGAATTCCTCTATACTTCCCACTATCTGACTAATATATATTTTTTATTTAACCCTGCTGTCTTAGTCTAAATCTTGAGAGTTTACTCCAGTATTATTTTGACCGTTCTACTTCGACTTGTATTCCCTTGCTTTAACCTGCATACCATTAAGCATTGTGTGTGTGTGTGAGTTAGATTGTATTATTTATTATATTATTAAAGTTTATATATTATTACATATTTGTGTCTTCATTATGTCTAAATACGGTTGAATTTAGACTTGTAATTTTACATAAGTAATTTTAATCTTCTATGTTTATAAGTAGCTTTGAAATCATTAAAGATTCAGTGCTTAACTATTAAAATTGATCTTAATTTTGTCTTTTTTGCACCAGAATTCAAACTTAATTATCTTCATTAACTAATATTATTATGTTGGTTTTAAAATAAATTAGTATTCGTATTGTATTCAATTTCTTAATATATTTAGGACTATGGTCTTGTACTTTTGCAGTACTTAAATTAGTACTTAGTATTAGCACTCTTTTGCATTAATTTACATTACACTGGTATGTAATGTGTTTCCACATTTTGTGTTAAGTGTTTTTTGTTTTGCCTTTTGCTTAATTTTTAGTTTTTTAAATTTAATTTTTTGTTTTATAAAATGAAATCTACTTTGTTGATTGAATTCTAGTTATATTCATTATAACTTTTCATTTATTATTATCGATTAGCATTTTGGTTAGCTATTAGCTAGTTTTTTTTCCGTTTTCAGCTGTTTAGGTTGACATCGATATAAAATTACCTTTCTCTGATTTTTACTCGAATTTTTAAGATTTTAAAAACGTGTAGATTTTGTATGCAGTGCTTATTTTTTAGGTAATTAATGATGTCTGGGAAAAAGATTATTTTGTTATAAGTTTGATTTTACGGAGTTTGCTTAATTATTGTAATCAGTTGGTATTAAATTAATTTATTTTTGAAAACTATTAAGTTTTACTTGTTTGTTGGAGTTTTACACATTACTTTAATTAAGACTACTTTTGTGAGGCTATAGAATTTTGTGAATTGGATACCACTTAGCATTATGAGTTTCATACAATTACATGTGAAATGAATTACAGCTAATATAAATGAAGAGGATTCAATCATTTGATAAAGCATGTTAATAGCTGTAAATGTTCAAAATTTTTGAGATATTCTTCTGACAAATTTCCTAACAGTAATACTAGAGAAGTTTAAGTGTTAAAGAACCAGTATCTTCTCAAATAAAGGCTTCATTACTATTCATGATATTCATAAAAACATAAATATGTTCCCAACTATACAGAAAATAGCCATTCCAATAAATTTATTAATGACAATAAATCATATTTTCTTAACTTAATGCTCTTATTAGTCTTCGGCTAAGATTTAATAAATATAAAGATACTATGTATAAAACTTGAACTCTGATTACCAAAGAAAAGTATAATGCAATTTCTAAATTTTATGTTAGCAAAACTTTTAATTGCAACTGCCTTTCGAAGTGAACAAAATAAACTTTTGGAGTAAAAGAGCTAAGAGAAGCAATATAGATATAAATATATATTAATACATAAAATTAATGAGGTTGTAAATAATCTTTGAAAGAGAAATTAGTCAGGTATTTACAAGAAGGAAGAAATAGCCACCCTTTATATGATGTTTTAAGCAATGTTTACCTTCAAGATAGCCAAGCTTTGCATATTATTAAAGATATTGAAGAATTTTTAGTTCATAAATTAAAAATAAATGTCGATAAAGTTAATTTATCTAAAAGTGTATACAGTTCCCTTTTTCTAGGATAAATTTTACCATTAATTTTACCAATACTTTTTACTAAATCAATGACAATTTTCCAATCAGAAATACTGTTATTGAAAAGGCTTTCAAACATAGCAAAATAATAATAATAATAATAAGTAATATAATTTTAATTGCTATACTATTTATATCTATCGCAACATACAATAGTGAAAATTTTGGGATACATTCAATTTATTGATGAGCAAGAGACCAATTCAAAAGGTATTCAAAAGGTGTATAAAAAAGTACAGGATTTAAAATAATTATTTCTAATAACAATAACCTTGTTAAACAACGGATTGACGGATATTTAAATTATATTAACACATAAACTCAGTTTATAGATAGTTTATCTTTAGAAACCTTTGGAAAACATAAATAACAATATTTAAAATTATATACAGCATTATATTAAATTTTAAAAATAATTCTGCAGTTTATTAAAAATATACTGAAAAGAAGGATTAAACTTTTATATAAAGTTTTCTTTATACTTCATATTGAAAAGGTGCCTGGCAACTATTGCATTATTTGTAAATATTTATACAAATAATGCAATAGTTGCCAGGCACCTTTCAAAAGCAGGCTTCAAAAGCATTTACAGGAAAGTAATTTCTTAACCCGGGAGAACTAAATTGATACTAAATTTAGAGGTCGAGTGGGGTGACGGATTCACCTCAATCCTTGTCTTTTTATAATTATTTTATTGTACACTAAGAAAAATCATAATTCCAGTGAATAATTTAGGAGAAAGTATACTTACCTACTTTTAAGGACTTTTTAATTTTTCTTTGATATTTTGAGAAAAAAAAAACCCAATCGAACGGAATTAAAATGTTTCAAATGTGTGTGGCTCTAATAAAGAACACAAATCACAGATACGTTTCACTAATATAAAGCTTAAACGACCACTGCATACAACAAAAACCATTTTTTTTCATGACTTGAATCAACAAAGAAATAATGAATAAAAAAAACATCAAACGGTTTTAAGCCGTATACTTTGAAAATATTCTAACAAGGCTTCTTTTACGAATCAATTTGTGTATCATTTTCATGCTTAAATATAAATCTGAGTGATAAAGTTTTCATGCACTAAAAATGACATTTCTAAGTATAGGCGAAACCAAAATATTCCCAAGATTATTAATTGAATATCACATAGGAAGCTTTTTTAGATTATTTAAAAATATATGATAGGTAATATCGTTTTAGGAAATGAAAAAAAGGAACAAATTTCGCTTTTTCTAACTTAAATCGTTTGAACCGAAATAATATTGCATTAAAAATGCAATGGAGGTATTTATATGGAGAAATCGAATTTCATGCTTGGCTGTTCTTGAGTGTAAAATTGAATCCAAGCAGTATTTTTTTTCTTTTCTGAAAGTAACAAAAAGATTGGAAAATCTGTAATGAAATGCATTTGCTTATTTTTATACAGCACTCAATTTTTTTGTTTTTACAGGGATTATGCCGAGATTAAGAATAAAGAAGCCAATTAAAATGGAATTAGTTTTAATTAATTATTTGGAGATTAAGAACTTAGGTGAAATTTATACGGTAGATTTTAATACTAATCAGTTTTTGTTAGCTCTTTTTAAAACACTGAACCATTTAATAATTTCTAAAAGATTTAAAAAATTAACCATTGTGATATTTAATACATTAATTAATTCATTTTAATTAATGGAACATATATGATAAAGTTTATTCTACTATTACTTTTAGAATTTTATATATATAAAACTGTTTTTCTTATATAACTTAAATTCATAAATATTTTACCTCTAAAAAAAGACATGTGAAGAAAAACATGTTGTTGTTGTTGCATTAACTACCGATCGACAGTAACTTGAGATTGAGACACACAGAATTTATCGTCGTTGGGGGGATAGATTACGTATGTAATTTGGCCTTGGCTGTGAATCCCATGCTAGTGACAGTACGATTTGGCTCCATTAAATTCTAATTTTGAGGGAGTACATATCGGAGCAGGGGTGAGCTGACTTTTCCAGGGTACGGGCTACTTCTAATGTTTTTAAGGTGTTGCGGTCCACCCAGTGGCGTAGGTGTGGTCCTTCTGTCTCAGAATTGTACGTTTTTTAGCACTTGTTTTTGACATTGCACCCCTCTTTTAAAATACGACAAAATACTATTTTTACTACAAAAACTCGTAACACAAAATTGTCAAGTAGAATGCTGGAAAAACTATCAGGAACTGCTAGCCCGTGGACGTATTTATTGCATAAAGCAAAGAAGATACAAGAAACTGAAACCGACGTATGCACTTAATTTATTTGCTTTCGAGTCCCGCGCTATCGCAGAACATGACGTCAGTACAAGAACCCAATCCCGTGGAATAGCGGGAAGAGTTGATTATCAACATTCATTCTCCCCTTCAGTCGGCGAGTAGGGAATTTTCTCCAACAGAGGCATTGAACATGTTAAGGGTCATCGCGCGTTTGCTTCTAATGAAGGTACATGTGTCGTCTACACATTCTTCGAATCATTTGCTTAAGTAAACACCGGCGCATCGATTGTGAAAAGACTATCCTAAAATCTAGCTGGTGTCGGTGTTTCTTAAATAAGTTTCTTTTAGTAAGCGTGTCTTAGTAAAGACGGTCAACCCACAATGTCTTGGCAGTCCAGTGGTCGATCGCGATCGACTTAATGCCTATTCCGGCCTTGGAGAGTCAGTAGTCTACCAACATTTTCCCCCATCTCCGATTTCTAGAGAGAAATGTAGGGTCGGCGAATATTTGAAACTCCCATGACGCAAACGCACTATACATTTGCTAACACCTGTGCCTTCTTTAGGCTTCGAACAAGGTCCTTCGGAACAGAAGTCAGACCGTATAGTGGTGATAACCGTTTTCAGACATCAGACAAGTATAAAAATGTACCTTTTTTGAAAAAAAAAATCTGTTTTTGTCAGAAAATCAAATCTTGATCACATCTGAACATTTTTTGATATTGTTACTTTGAGTATATTTTAATAACTAATGAGTTATATATAATGTCTGTTAGATTTTTGAAAATGCCAATAGAAAACTGTCTAGTTGTGTTTGTTTCATGACGATTGCTGTTAATATTAGTTTGTATTAAGTAACAGTCTACTATAATTGGTAGATAAATAACATGCTACAAACAAGAGAAGTATATTCATTGTAATGGAGAACTTTTCTTATATTGCTGTTACTTTAAAGTACTATATTTAACGTTAGTAAGGGAAGAACAAGATGTATGTTCCTCATCGAGTTCGACAAATGCGATTCTGTTAGAAAGGTAGGGTAAAAATTCCGATGGAACTACCCATCGGAAATAAATTGTTTCTAAGAGGATGGAAAATTTATATTTGCTTACTATAAATAAATAAATAAATAAATTTGTCCGTTTAATCGAATACGAGGATAACTCTGAAATTTTTGAGTACACGCAAACGAGAAGTTACAAAAAAATATTAACGGTTTATTTAGAGAATGCAAATTATTTTAACAGAGCAGGCGATTATTTATTGACTTGCTTCAAGTAGTTTAACGTATAATAAATTTTAGAAAAAAAAGAGCAAATGGAGTTGACGCGAGAACATTATCGTGCTTTGATTTTCTATGATTTTAAAGCGGGAGATAATCAAGACCCGAATGCGTTTAACGGCTGCAATTAGCATTTGGTAATGAATCTCCATATCGCAGTACTATATTCAGATGGTTTTAAGACTTTAGCAGAGATCGCAATTGTCTTCAGGATGAAGAACACACAAGAAAGACGTGGTTGGCAGTAATCCCGGACAATGTGTATACCATGCAAAAAATGCTAATAGATGATAATCTCTGTAACTACAAAATGATACAGAAGGAACTTAACATTGGATCCGCAGACACAGACAAAATTATTCATACATATGAAAAAAAGTAGTTTGCCGTTGGGTTCCCCATAATCTAATTGAACACCAAAAAGAGGATCGTGTCAAAATCAGTAAAGGAACCCTTAAATTGGTAAATGAAGGTAGTGTACGTCATTTTCTTCAGAAGTACGGGATTGGTTAAAGCCATCATGTTGGAAGGATAGAAGACAGCAACAACAAACTGGTATACCACTAAATGTCTTCCACAAATTCCCCAAGAAGTGAATGTTTGGGCACTAATGCTTCATCATGACAATGCACCTTCCCACACAGCCGGATTAACAGTTGAGTTTCTTAATAAAAAACAAATTAAAGTAATAAAACATCCGCCTTATTCTCAGGGTCTTCCTATGTGTGACTTTTGGTTGTTTTTTTAATCTAAAAAATGAACTTACGCGGACGTCTTTCTCATTCAGAACAATAGGTTGATGTGACTATAAATTGATTTTTTTGCAATTCCAAGAAATGAATGGTTTGAGGCATTTAATATGTGGAAAATTAGTCTACGAAAATGCATTAATGCTGTAGGATACTACTTTGAACACTCCTCAATTTTTAAAAAAGTCTTGGTATATCTCAAAAATTTCAGAATGATCCTCGTATCTTATTTCTTATTCCCGTTTCTGCAGTTGCTTCTCGAACAGACAGTAGTTTCCTAAAATAGAATAACTAGTAACGAGACAGAATTTTGACAAACTCTTTTATATTGAATCGCATTAAGTATGAAGCTAATCGACAAGTTCCAGATATTGATTACACAGGAGTGCATGTCATTTATCTTGAACTAGCAAGCTCGGAACGCTAACCAAAGAGGTGTTGCTATATTTCTCCATGGTTGACGCAAGGGAATTTCTCCACTAAGTCATGTCCATGCTTTATTTTCTCGTTCCATAGAAACAGGCTATAAGTTAATTCCTGATATATATATATATATATATATATATATATATATTTTCTTATTACTTCATATTGCTGATACCAATGGTTTACTTTTGTTTTTTATTGTCTTTTTTTATAATTCTGTGTCATAATCTAAATTCAAAAATTAAGAATTCCGGTGGCATAAATATATTGACGTCTTAAAAACGGCTCATTTCCAAAGGGTAGGTTCATTGAAATTGTTGCTGTGCACATATTTTGTTTACGATATCTGACTACTTGCGACAACTTTTTTTAAAAAATGGGAGATATGGGGATTTTTTGTGTGGTTTTCAGATTTATTTAGTGCACTTTAAGAAAAAAATCTGCTGAAATTAAGAAGAGAAAAAGAAATTATTATTACTAAAATGGGAAAAAAATGGGAAAATTTACAAAAAATTAAATAAACGGGGCCCATTTTGTACAAAGAGTTTACGAGCAAATTTTTAATTTTTCAATTTTGATGCTTTGCTTTTCTATTCCTTTTTGAAATGATCTTCAGAATAAGAGATATTTTAGTTTTTACAAAAACTAGATGATCTCAATTTATCTTAGTTATATGAAATTTCTTAAAAGAACAGTGATTATATTCACATAAGGGACTGCATATTTTGTAATAAAACAATGATTGAGAAATCTGAAAGTTTAAACTCTTCTAATATTATAAAAAACATACACAAAAAATTTCAGTTAATTATTTTTAAAACTTTTTGAGCAATCGATGTCCCCGTTTGTGCATTTTCAAAAAAAAAAAAAATACACAAACACACACATTTTGAGAAAAACGAATTTTAATATATTAAATCTTGCTTAAAGTAGTAGCACCTGTTTTTTTACTAAAACACTTGTAGTTTTTGTTCAAGTGAATGGAAAATAATAAATTTGGTATTTTTATAAAGCTAATAAGATGACTTATAAAATAAAACAATAAAAGCAATTTGTCAATTTTTGACAAAATTAAAAAATTTAGGGTAGTTAAATGTTCCAGTTGTGTTTTACTTCTAAGAGGGATTAGATTATACTAATAGAATGAAACAAAAACTATGAAAATATGGAAGTATTCAAAAAATTATTTTCGAACCCTTAATAACTCTTTAAGACGAAAGTAAAGAAATAAGTAAAATCCTTACCCTGTTCAAAAATTGCAGATTCTTCCAATATTTTCCTAAGGAAACTCGATTATCATTTTTAAGAGATCGCACATTATACGTGAAAAATAAGCTACAAATATTCTTAATACTATTTTTACAATGGTAAACACATTCTAAAACTGGAAAAAAGAAATCTTTCTACAATTGATAGTATAAAGTAATGTAAGTAAAAGAAAAGGAAAACTAGAAAGCTTCTTCAACACCTTTTGTTCAACGATATAATTACAGATATATCTTTCTTCTTGATAAGTACTATCCAATTGTGCATTTTTAAGACTTAGAAACCCCCGGCAGTAACACTTGATTCAGTGGTAATTATAGGAAACAAGATTTTTTATATGCAGTTCTGGAACCTTAAATTTAAAAGGATGGATGCTTATATTCTTTTTTTAGTGTCTTCGTTTGTTTCTTAGATTAATGAGAAGTTGTGTATGTGTGATGCGCCTTATATGATGATAAGTTAAAATGTATAGAAACATTGAGCGAAAATGCAATGTTCTAAATTTTTTTAAAGTTCCTTTAATGATACTGTTGTTTTCTTAAAGTCGTAAGCTGTATAAGCTTCTATTATCGAACTATAAATGTAAGAATTGTGATAAAAGTTACATTCTTAACTGAAAAAGAACGAAGAGTTTACTCTACACGGCCCTTATATTTTTCTATCTTGTTTGAAATCAGAAGAATAAATGGTTTTAAACGTGACACAAAGATTACCAAGCCTTTTAGTTCACGCCAGGTAAAATGATTTTTTTAAAAAAATTTCAAAATATGTTTAAACAGAGTTAATTCAGTAGCAAAATATACAAACATCATATTTGGAGATTAATTATATTCTAATAATGAAACAAGCAGTTTATTTATGGATGGAATATTTTCATCATCATAATACGCTGGAGTTATACATTTCGTTTGTTGTTGCAAGCGTAACCTATGCAACTCGTCTTCATTTTTAAGTTCATCAATTGTGGTCACAGGGAAATCCAAGTCAAATTACTTATCTTTTATAAATTTTGAGTATTTCAAAAGAATTTCTTTTAGTTCAAAGAATTTAGAAGATTCATCTAGTGTTTCATCAATTTCTTCTAATACGACAAGCAAGCTCAACATTTGTAACATTTCTAAACATTTTTCAACATAAACAATTTTCAACAAAAAATCAAATTCTCACCTTTACTAGATAATTTGTTAATTCCTTTGATTCTTGATGGAGAGCGTGTTGTCGTACGTACTTTCAAATACGAAGAACTCTTTTTATCTTTGCCAATTTATTTTACAATATTCGAAGCAGTTTAGATGATAAACTCTTGAAATAGTCATATAATAATATTCAAACTTTTCAGAACTTCTACATAAAAATAATCTTTTTTTAAAATCGTTTTCTCTCCTACTAATCTTCCTTCGTTTACTCATTGAAGTCGATGGGAAGTGGGCTGCATGACAGTAATATTTATATTAAGAAAATAAAATTATACACGTGACAAAGTGTGCATGAAATTTTCACTTAAAACTAATCACACGACTAAAAAGTTTTCAATTCAAAACTAAACGGACGTCACCGACCCAACCGCGCTGGATGCCAACTGAAACCAAGTAAACCCGATTTTGCGTCACGCAGCCGAGCGTGACGCTTCATTTACATTCACTCCTACTTCACTCACATTTTTGCAGAAGAACTTATCCTTCAAAAATGAAACTTCTGCGAAATTTTTAAATTTGGCTTTGAGACGAAAATGTGACGCTGCTTTAAAGTATAAAATACATAATCTGTACATGATCATAAAATAAAACAGGCTGAAAGGATAATATGCAACTGAAAATGTACAATTATAAATAATACACAAGAAAATCTTTACATTAGCGTACACATTTGCTTTTCAATCAAAATATTTAAAATGTCTGGTTACATTGAAAAAACTGAAAAATCCACTAAAAAATAAAAATTTACCAAAACATTTAATTAAAAATGTTTATAATATAATGGTACCAGCTTTAATTTTATATAATTATTTCCAAAATCTTACTCGTTACATTATTAAGCAAAATAAATTTTCTCATGTAAATTAATGTATAGCACACAATACCTTCTATGCTGAAAAAAATGCACAAAATATTTCATGAATAGTGTTTATCTAATGAAAATCGTATATCATGTGTTATGTAATGTGAAAAAATTCCATTCATCACAGAATGAATAACCTGGGAATGCAAATTAGATTCGCGGATAACAAAATAAATCGAAATATTATAATTAACTTGACATTTATGATACATACACAATCCTTTTTGCTTAAAAGTTTTAAAATTTTTGCTTAGAAATTTCGACTGCTTTAAGTTAATGAAAATGCGATACACCATTAACATTAACACTAGAACGTCCATCGGTGTCAATTTGACACCGGAGCTTGTTCAGTTTGTTCTCCTTTCCACATTTTTGCAGGGAATTTGAAAATTTTTCGTGATTTTTTATTTATTTTTCACGGTAATTACCCAGTAAAATTTTTGTGGTTCTAGGTTAATTAGGAGAAATTTTACAACCAAAAATACCTAGAACGTACCCTTGTGTCAATTTGACGCCAAGGCAATATATCATCATAAATAGCTGTCGTTAATCCTCACTATTATTAAAACAAACTTCTCAAAATACTATCACACATTTATTTGACCTTTAATGCAATGTTTTTGGGTTAACAGCGGAAACAAATCTTATTTTTCTAAAATTACTGTGTCTAAGTGTTTCGTTATATAACATTTGGTTATCTGCTTATAAAAAAAAATTAGTTCAATTTTCGAACCTTGTGCAGAGCATACACCCTGAAAAAAAGGCTCGCAGAAAAGGTCCAAGCCCTGATGAAATTGCTAATTTATTGCGAGAGATTTCTGAGAATTATAATCGGCTCTAATTTAGATTCTGGTGAAGACATAAGATTGAGTGCAAGGGTGTGCGAAGAATCTGAAGAAAAACAGATATAATTGATTATATACCAGTAAATCCTGATATATATATATATCGCTAGGGATCACACAGAACGGATACCGTATAATAGTAATGTTCCTGGCAGACTTGCGAATCGAAATGTCTTACGACAAAACAGTGGTCCAACAAGTTTCACAAAACATATTGTCAACGTCAGTTTCTTATGATATAAAAGGCCATAAAATATGTTAATTACATGAAATGATATTAAAAATCTTAAAACTTAACCCTATATTGAACAGTAGTCTTACAATTATTTAGTTAAAACAATTATTTTATATATTTTATGTCAAAATGACACCGGTGGATGCTTAAGGTTAACGCGTTCTAGTGTTAAATAATATTCTAGTATGTATAGATATTATTTACTTAGAGAGATGCTTCTGAATCTAAGAGATATAACAGTCCTTTGTGATTTCAGAATTCCTATTAATGCACTAAAAGAATATAGTTATAATACTATTTCCTAGACTTCAAACAAATTCATCTCTAGAAATTCTTGATAAAAAACGCTTACAACTCTATAAGCTCTTTCGTGAAGAGTGTTCGAACGTTCTCTTCCACAAAACCACTTCCATCCCATAATCTCGATGGATAACACAATCTTACTAACTTCCGGCTTCATAAGTACTGTCTGAAGTCATTCAAAGATATATTTTACAGCGTTTTTTGTCCAATGTTTCTTTGAAGCGGAAGTAAGGACTCCTGATCATCCCATGGCTCGCATTTTGGGTCATCTTGAGGCATGCAACGATGCTGGAAATTTAGAAGACTGACTCTATCGTGGGATTTGTTTCTTCAGTCACCTCAATACGACGCCGAAAGAATGCTTTGGTATAGAACTTCTTAAAGTTAGAAATAACCTGATTATACCTAGAGGTTGGAATAATGGAGTTAAGTTGGAAGGCAAAAACTTGATCTTAGTAAATTTAAATGTTTCAAGAAATTCATCTTGAAAACCTTGAGGATGTATAAAGTATCATGTTCTGTTTGTCCTTAACGAGTAGGACATGGAGTGTCAGATTCATCATAAGTGAATAAGTTTTTCACAGAATATATAGACACTGATTCAAATAAAAATCAGTCATATAAGATTTGTTGTTGGTCCTCCTCATCACATTTAACCATAATTAAGAATTTAGGAATTGAGCAACGTTGTTTGAATGGAGATCAATATCTATAAGTTGTACTCAGATAATTACAAAATAACATGAAAGCCAATTTTAGAGTTTGACCACCGAATTGATTGGCGTGTCGTACACAAAACTCTTTGTGGTACCCCAAAGGAGGTAAATCAGGAGATCTGAAAGCCAAGCGACTGGATTATCACGCTCAATCTACCTATTTAGAAATGTCCGGTTCAAATTGTCACGCACACACCTTCCATAACGAGATGGTGCCCATACTGTTGAAACTACATGTGGCACTGAAAAGGTGTAGGGACATCGGTAAGCAGTTCCAGAAGTACCTCCTGCATAAAGACGAGATACTTGTCAGTCGAGGCGGTAAAATGTATGGGCCGAGTAAACTGACCCCCCATGATATTCTCCCTCATATGAACAGTGAAGCCTAGTTGTGCGGCACGTGGTCGGGGGCTGTGTTGTTTGCTTAAGGCTCACATGTAGTCGTTGTGCGCATTGAACATCCCTTCACGTGAAAAGGTTGATTCATAACAGAACAACACGGAACTGGCGAAGTGCATGTTTTCCGCACTTTCGTTATCAAACCACTGTGCAAATGCGACACGTCATGGGTGATCATCTGGCTGTAATAACTGTGCTCCCTGTGCATGAAATGGATGTAAGGCTTCGCCTTGCAGTACACGAGGGATAGTTGTTCGACGTCTTCCGGTTTCAACGGCAACTCTCCATGCACTGGTATTGGGATTTTGGTCCACAGCATACAGCACACCTTCTTTAAATATGGGTGTTCGTGCTGTTCGAGGCAGCCCAACACCTTCAGTTGTGGCTCTAAAAGATCCACGACGCCATGTTCTGACTCACCTGAACAAACATTTGATGATTCGGTTGCTGCCTCGTTAGATACCTTTCCTCGTACAACCGAACAGCAGCACATCCACTTTTTGTTGGAAGTGGATATCTACTAAATCGGTGTTAGTATATCAATTCATGTTCATCTCCCACTGTACGTGTCTGAAATGAGGAAACAATACATTTTGATCGTACGAGCTCACGTACAGCTCCACTTATAGCTTTCCGCTCAAGCCTTCTTAACATGTGTATTAAAATAAGAAATAGACAACATAAAATATAAGTACTTCCCTTCATTATAGTTAGTTAAATACAAAGATAAGTGTAAAAATTCTTATGCGAACCTAATGCTCGCACCGCTCTTTTTTCACATCGCAAAATTAAGAATATAATTTTTGACTTACAATTTGACAAGATTCTGAGCATTCAGTTGTTAAACAATTTTTTGCGGACTCGAAATATTTTTCATATGAGGAAAGATTTTTTACTTAGATATGTAGAACCAAAAGCAGAAAGCAGAGTACACAATTTTCTCTCTTCAAACAGAAAAATCTCACCTATAGTGACATTAATAATTTACAAAATAGCCGTAAATTCATCTCAAGAGTTATCTTTCAGATTTTTTCATTACTTCGTAAATGTCCTTAATTCTAAAAAGATGTCTGTCAAATAAGGTCCCTTATAAATTTATCTCTCAACTTCCCTCCTTTTTATAGATTAGTGCAGAGTGCTACTAAAAATGGTACAGCGTGCCACACGTGGCACGCATGTCATGGACTGCCAATCCCTAATCTACATTATCATTAAAAAATTATTTTTGCGAGCCTTATCCCAAAAAATAATACGAAATTTCGTGATAAAAAAAGTTTATTCTTTATTGAATGAAAAGAAAGACATATTTTTTGTTGGAATTTTTAAGATACCGAAGTAATGATGATCGATCACTGCAAAAATTCATTTTAATGTTCGGGATATGTGACGAAGAATCCTCTATTGTGGATAACTCCACCTGAAAATCAACATTATAGGGTTTTAATTTGAAAGTATTTTTGTAAAGAACTCATACGTGAAAGAGAGTGAAAGTTATATTAACGTCGCAATATAATGCTGAACAAAAGGACTTCTGATATAAGTTGTACATTTTGAACGCTTTCTAGACTCTCGTTTTGAATCCATCCATGTAGACCTCCATTTCACTGAGAGGCTTAAAAATGATAAAAAGTAAATATTTCTATTAAATGATTCCACGGAATGGCGAGAAATAGAATTTTCAATGGTAGAATAAATAGTCAATAATATTATAAGATTCAGAGTTTCGAATCTTCCAGATCTGATATTTTAGAAAAAGCTTTATTGATAGAAAAGTGAATTGAGGGAATGAAAGATATTATTTGTAAGACTTTTCTAGAGGAAGTTTTATAACTTTTTGTGATTTTCAAGAGATATATTTTTAGAATAGAATATTATGTGTTCTGTCATGGCAAGAGGTGAGCGAGTCACCCCAAATCAAATTCCAATGCTATATAGTAATATGTGTGTTCAATAATAGTTATATAATATATAATTTAAAGGTTTTAAAGTTAGATTTAGAAAACATTATTCTATGAAATTTTAGACAAAATTGACAAATTCTCGCTTTTCAAAAAATTTGTGTGAGGAAATTAAGAAATCCGGTTATCAATAAATGTAACTTAGAATCTTTAAGTTGTTTCGTAGATAATATAACTTAACGTTTTAACTGCCGATTAAATGTTGAGCGATTCGTGTGTATGCGGTGTAATGGCCGGAAAGGAAAAGAAATAAATAAGCAAATCCTTCTCTAAAATAAGTGAAACTCCTTCGCAAGCACTCTCAAGATCATTTTGTTGCATTTCAAAGCCTTTGGAATAATTTTACTGATAGCAGCGCAAAGAAAAGATTGTATTTCGGAAAGACGTATATATACGTCCAGGTTGTGAACGTACTGGCTTAGCGATACTTATATATACGCCGATGGCACTTACGGGGTTAATGCATAATTTATAACAGGAATGGATCAACTTCCCAATATATATTACATGCAATGATATCAACGCCAGAGGTTTTTTCAACCTTTACATTTTTAAAAATAACTTCAACTCTCTCTAAACTGATATTTTTAGAAGACAGAGTATTACAATGGCAAAATCAAGGTAAAAATAAGGCAGGGAATAGTTTTTCGTGGGTTTTTTTTTATTTCAATATGGTTTGGTCTATCTAAATTTGATTTAATTTTTATCAACATCGCACTTAGAAGAGCAACACAAAGGCTATTGGCAATGCATTTAGTAAGCCTTAATCATATGGCAAGGAGAGCTCCTTTGTTGGCATTTCCTCAATCCAAATTTCCACACTTTGCCAATGCGAGGAGTTTGAGCCTCGATTGACTTAACTCTTTATCGACCGACGGTACTTTTAAGTACCATTCATTTTAAAATAACATAAAATAACTATTTTTCGAATATTCTGACGATACTTAGCAGGAATATTCTTTGAAATCCACTCTTCCAAGATATATGGCAGCACGGGTTCTATGATTAGTATTTTAGCGGTGAAGGCGAATAGTTTCATAGCAGTAATTGCGTTTTCAGCTGACGGCGTTTTCAGTAGATTGCACAGATTATCATTTTTGTCCCGGAAAAAAGTTAATGTCAAAATTTAAGTGCCTTATTTTTTTTTGTATGTTAATGAAGACCTTAGAAAACGATTTGACTATTTATTTTAAGTGAACAATACATATAATTAATTTTACAGCTAAATATTTTTAATTAATTAATTAGCTCTAATGGATTAAATTTCCCAAAGTTGAGTATTTTGTTTATGTATATCCCTTAATTTTCAATGTAGTGATCCAAAAAAAGTATTACTCGAAAAAAACTGCAGTAAATCATAATGCGGTCGATAAAAGGTTAACGTGCATAAGTCTGTGGATGACTACCTCAGATACAGAGTGGTTGTCAAATATCTGTTGAAATATGAATGTATTCAATGTTTAGATTGGTCTAAAGGTTACGGGATCTAAATCCAATCAAACGGTGTAGAGAACTCTGAAGAAGATAGCATGTCACCAGCCTTGAGCAATGATTCAAGTAGTGTGATTGGCACTTTAAAAGGAATATATTGCAATACTTCAATAGACAACATCATGCTCAGCAAAAGAAATGTTGTAAATCCTAAGTAAAAATTATGTATATATATATATATATATATATATAAATAATAAACTTATAAATACAAAAAGTTTTCATTTCAATTGTACTTGTGACTAATTTTTAACGAAGTTTATTTTTATGCAGTGGATTTTTTTTTAGATTTTTGTTTTTTATGTTTTTTATGTCTTGGAGACATTACGGTATTATTTATGTTTATTGAAATACCTTTGTACGTGAAAGAGAGAAAGAACGAACATTTTGCTTTAAAAAACAATGCTACACTGCAGAATTCAACTCTTTTTTTTTTTTTTTTTTTATAAACCATTGTACATGAAAAAACAATCCAAATACTTTAATAAATCCACAGTTAAAGAATGGAAAAATTAATAACATTAAATATAGAATCAAAAAATCGTTAATCGACAAAATAAATTTGTAATTACATGAAGATTCGAATCTGAACTATTAAACTAAAATACAACAAAGATTTTCTGAACATATAAATGTGGATTGAAACCAAATATTTCTTACAAAAAATAATTAATGCATCATCGTAATGAAGAGAATTTCATACATCATTTTTTTTTTTTGCACAGAAATATATAGGATGCTATATGACTTTACAATCATTCGGACTCTATTTCGAAGAAAGTTTTGAAACACACTGCGACTTCGATAAATGCTTCTTAAAAACACTTCTTACAAAAACACTGATAATGTGATAATGATAATGGGTAAAAGCAAATCATTATTTATTAATAAAGTAAGACGTAATGCACTTTTGACGCTTTTCTGACAAAAAAATAAAAAAAATCCCGGAAATCTCAATGGGCTTGCTGTAATTTTTTTTTAGCTAAATTATTTAAGTAGCCTAATGAAATTGTTCCTGATAAAAATTGTTGTTCGTCTAATTAATTCTACTTCTAATGAACTCTTTTGTATTCATGCTCCGATAATTTTATTATCTTGCAGATGTGTCCGTGTGTTTTAACTAAGATGTGCGATTGTTTTTATTGAAATAATGCTGGCACATAATGTTATTATTAAGAGTTATCTTTAAAAAAGTCAGCAAGGAGAACTGTTTGCTAGTATTCCATAATAAGATATGTTATTTGTATTTATGATTGTAGAAAATTTAAAAGATCCAGAAAATGAAGGAATTTTTTTTTTGTTTTTGATACGAAAGAGCTGTATCTTTTAGAATCCATTACTTCAATTGCTATTAAAATGAAAGATTAACAGATTTGATAAAGTTCGTCTGGATAAATGTCGATATTATTTGTCCCAAGCAAATAACGTGTAAGATTTTGTGAAGAGGAGTAGTCAGTATTTTAGATTTATGTTACCTTATCCTTTAATATAGATATATCCTGCGCAGTTAACGTATTCTTTACAAATTATACAGTTCCGATATTAATTAGCTTATCTTTAAATCTTAGTCAATCAGGGTTCAGTTTTGCAATATGCATACCTTCTTTTGCCAATAATTAAGTTGCTTTTAAGTTACAGAGATATATTTTTTAAACTCAGGTAATTCAGAGCCACCTGTAGCTCTATCTAACAAGAAAAATGGCACCAAACTTATAATGGAGATGAATGATCGCATGAGAAGTTTAACCCTCTAAGGTTTAGACCGCAGGTGCTTAGGTGCAGACCGCTTAGAGTCTAAGCGGTCTGCACTTAAAGTCTTGCTATTCTGGAGATGCTTCAAAAATGCACCGCTCATATTTTTTTGCTTTCAGGTGGGGTTCTCAAAAGCGGTTGAGCCGTATTTTTAAGAATGCGGCTCGGCCGCTTTTCGGAATCTTGCTTGAAGGCAGAAAAGAGAAAGAAATTAATTTCACAAAAATTGCCTGTAGGAGTACACTTCACAATGTAAAAAGTGTTATAAAAAGGAGAAAATAATAAAACATGCGAGATATAAAAGTGAAATTTTCAAGTTTTATTTACTTCATTCATTTTCATACCTCATTCACCATGACCACCGTCTTCTTTTGTCAATAACCAGGAATTTGATAAATAATGACCAGCATCTTCAGAGACTACGCCTTGCATTATCTGCACAATATTTTCTAGGCCTGTACGCAACATATGCAACAAATAATATTCCGCACTGTCTATGATTTGTGCACCAACAATGGTTCCCTATTTTCTATCGATGATTACAATTGAAAAATGTGTAATAACATCTTCTGACACTTCTTTTTTTTTTCAAGTACTAAGCGCTAAAGCTCAAATTTAATTTGGTGCCGTGAGTCGCATATTCACTTCAGCTAACTCACTTCAATATAAAATATGTTATATTTACCGTGTAATCAAACGCATGCGAGCGCTCTTTTTAACGAGGAAACCATAAATGTACTTGCGAAATGCTCCTATGTTTTAAAGACGTTTATTCAAGGTATTGTTACGTAGATCCGAGGGTTCGGGAATTTTATGCAAAATAATCACAAAGAAAATAAACAGTTCTTTAAGAGCGAAGCGAATTTATTATCAAAAATCCAATCCTTTAAACACAGGATTCGGCAGCAGTATTCACAGAGTAAATATCCGAAGGTCTTCACACCTTCAACAGCAAACAAACACAATAACCAGTGTTTAAAAATACACGCAAGTAAAGATTATTCACAAGCACAGCTGAGTTAATAGCTAGTCAAAACAATCCTCACTATTTGTGGGATAAAATCAGACTCAACGCCGTACTGACGAGCATCTTTATTTATAAGCGCGACAGAAACTTCCAGAAATATATATAACCGCTCGTGTCACTGAACATGACACTAGAGGAGAGATCTATTACTTTTTAGAAGATTCCAGAGGGTTCCGAACTCGCCAACATGGTAGCCAATGACGCCAAAATGGTCGCCAAAAATGATGCCAACTTGGCTTTACCGCCAAGATTTCGCCTTTTCATTGAATCGCCATTATAACGTAAGGGGCGGCATTGCTTGTGAGTAGCACAATTTTAACATGAAATAAATATAACACATAGAGTTATAGTAGCATTAAACACTCAAATACAAATTATTTACTCTATTTACACATAATTCGTAACAATATCTATTGGTAAGAGAAACAACTAATTTAGAATGCGATATGCGCTTTCCTAATATTTGAAACAAATCAAAAGCCAGTTGAATGCGCTCAGCAAGTTCGTAACGTTGAGGGATAAATTGAAATGAATGCGTTTGGTGTGTTCGTACCAGCTTAAGGATTAACGAGTAATATATAAAAAAAGAAAATTTTTAATTTAGCTACTTTTTAATAAATAGTTACAATTAATAAAAACATGTATATACATAGGGCAGAATCACAACATTAAGTGGTAATTAATTTTGATAAATTGTCATTAAAGTATCGTATTGTCATCCAAAAAAATCGTGTCTATAACATTTCAGTTCAACTAAATGCTTTAAAACGTGAGAAAAAAAAATATTTTAAAGTTTTGACCCAAGTCGCTAAAAATGAAATCAACGTGGCCGTATCTGTAATTCTTTAAATAATTAGTTTCAGTCAATTAATTTTATTTAATTATAATTAAATTACAGTATTTTTACCCCAAACAATAGTGTATAGAAAATTTTAGCTCAAATGAGCGTTTTAAAATGTGAGAAAAAAAAACCTTTTCATGTTTTAACACAAGTCGCCAAAAATGATGACAACGTGGCTGTATTTGTAATTTTTTGAAGAATTAGTTTTAATCAGTTAATTTTTATTAATTATAGTTAAATTACTGTATTGTCATTCAAAATAATCATGTATATAAAATTTCAGCTCAACTGAGCGCTTTAAAATGTATATTATTAACGATTGAAAATTCCACCAAGATAAATAAATATATACAGAGTATTAGCTAAAGTATGAATTGAAAAATGGTTCTGTTTGCAAGTGAATTACTCTATCTCAAATCACCAAGTGAACTCACATTTAAGAGTTAATTATACTAATATTGATTTCAGTAATTGCTAAATTTCAAAACTTGAAACTTAGCGAAGTACAATAATATATTTCATCTGTAAGGAAATTTGCATATAAAGAAAAACGTTAGGGGTCTTAAATATAAAAATGTCATTTGAAATTCCTATTATTTGCATATGTATAGATAGAGAAAAGCGACTCGACTATTCATCGCGAAATCTTCGAAACTTTTAAATCTATGGACTAGAAATTTTGCAGGCATATTTTTAAAGATCCTTAAACAGCGAGTTTTGCGAAAATCAATCCCAATGACATTGCCGGGGTATTGAAGAGAAAAAAACTTATTTTGAACTATTAGACCTACAGACTTGAAATTTGTCAAACATGTTTCATTTGTTGAGTAGAAATCCACGTAGTGCGGGTATCGCGATAATAGACCCCCTTAAGATAGTTATTGGGTCGTTATGGAAAAGTTTCCATCCTTGAACTATTAGACGCAGATTTGAAATTTGGCTCTATCTTTGAGTAAATATCCGCTGAGAGCACAGTTTGGATATATATATATGTATATGTATGTATATATATTATATATATTTCTTGACATACATTTCAAATTAAAAGATAATGCAATAGTTTCTAATATTTGTGATAAAAGAGAAGAATTTAATTTCAATATTATAAAAATACCTCATTGGGAGAGTAATGTACATGTTTCAATATTCAGAAATATTGTTTTTAATTATATACAACGCAATAAATTTCTGGTGTCAAAAAAATTAGAAATAAGAAATAACTATAAACATTTTACTAAATATTGCTTAAGTCAGAAATACCCAATTAATTTTATTAATAGTTATATGAATAAAACTATTCAAAATAGTAAGGATTAAAAAATTCTGAGAATGTGATAATAGTTTATTACTGTAAATTTACATATTTCATAGTTATAGTTACCTCAATATTCTAATATTAGATAAAATTACTTATTATTTAATTCATATATACTCTAGTGTCACTAAAGTTACGGTAATTTGTAACTGTCTTATTAATTTTTATTACTATTCTTTCTATACTTTTGTTAAGTGCTACATTCCAGCCCTTCACATGCTTAAATCTGCATTAGGGTCCAGAATCTGGCAATAATTTATTTACTGCACTCAGATTTAGCACGGGCTCTGCATTTTTTTTAGGTTAGTTACCTCTACCTTGTAATGGATTTAGATATTCCTATCAATTACTTTCAATAGGTTTTTGTTCATTATTATTTACATAAAGGGGGAAGGTTGGCTGGCCAAAAAACATGTTCAACCCCACTTATATATAAATTATTTTATATATTAGCAGTCCTAAATCAGCAATGTTTATAATACTGCAGCATCCATTTTATAATTTTTAATCTCGGTTGCTCATGTGTCCTTCATTATGTGATTTTCCTACTGTCTATGTGTTTTTCGAATGTGATTGTTGGATGGTATTTCTTGTTTGTAGAGAATAAGACTATATATCTATATAAAATTTT